>JASTWF010000077.1:1418168-1481101 GCA_030390025.1 Squalus acanthias | reverse complement strand
TAGATAGAGGAATGTACACTGGGTGTAAAGCTGTAAATAGAGGAATGTACACTGGGTGTAACACTAGATAGAGGAACGTACACTGGGTGTAACACTGTAAATAGGGGAATGTACACTGGGTGTAACACTAGATAGAGGAACGTACACTGGGAGTAACACTGGAAATAGAGGAATGTACACTGGGTGTAACACTGTAAATAGGGGAATGTACACTGGGTGTAAAACTAGATAGAGGAATGTACACTGGGTGTAACACTGTAAATAGGGGAATGTACACTGGGTTTAACACTAGATAGAGGAATGTACACTGGGTGTAACACTGGAAATAGAGGAATGTACACTAGGTGTAACACTAGATAGAGGAATGTACACTGGGTGTAACACTGTAGATAGAGCAACGTACACTGGGTGTAAAACTGTAGATAGAGGAATGTACACTGGGTGTAACACTGCAGATAGAGGAACGTACACTGGGTGTAACACTGCAGATAGAGCAATGTACACTGGGTGTAACACTGGAGATAGAGGAATGTACACTGGGTGCAACACTGTAGATAGAGGAATGTACACTGGGTGCAACACTGCAGATAGAGGAACGTACACTGGGTGTAACACTGTAGATAGAGGAACGTACACTGGGTGTAACACTGCAGATAGAGGAACATACACTGGGTGTAACACTGTATATAGAGGAACATACACTGGGTGTAACACTGCCGATAGAGGAACTTGCACTGGGTGTAACACTAGATAGAGAAATGTACACTGTGTGTAAAAATGTAAATAGAGCCACGTACACTGGGTGTAACATTGAAAATAGAAGAATGTACACTGGGTGTAACACTAGATAGAGGAACATACACTGGGTGTAACACTGCAGAGAGAGGAATGTACACTGGGTGTAACATTGCAGATAGAGGAACATGCACTGGGTGCAACACTAGATGGAGGAATGCACACTGGTTGTAACACTGTAGATATAGGAATGTACACTGGGTGTAACACTGCAGATAGAGGAACGTACACTGGGTGTAACACTAGATGGAGGAATGCACACTGGTTGTAACACTGCAGATAGAGCAACGTACACTGGGTGTAACACTGTAGATACAGGAACGTACACTGGATGTAACACTGCAGAGAGAGGAACGTACACTGGGTGTAACACTGTAGATAGAGGAACGTACACTGGGTGTAACACTGCAGATGGAGGAATGTACACTGGGTGTAACACTGCAGATAGCGGAACGTACACTGGATGTAACACTGCAGATAGAGGAACGTACACTGGGTGTAAAACTGCAGATAGAGGAACGTACACTGGGTGTAACACTGTAGATAGAGGAACGTACACTGTGTGTAACACTGTAGATAGAGAAACGTACACTGGGTGTAACACTGTAGATAGAGGAACGTACACTGGGTGTAACACTGCAGATAGAGGAACGTACACTGGGTGTAACACTGCAGATAGAGGAACGTACACTGGGTGTAACACTGTAGATAGAGGAACGTACACTTGGTGTAACACTGTAGATAGAGGAACGTACACTGTGTGTAACACTGTAGATAGAGGAAAGTACACTGGGTGTAACACTGCAGATGGAGGAACGTACACTGGGTATAACACTGTAGATAGAGGAACGTACACTGGGTGTAACACTTTAGATAGAGGAACGTACACTGGGTGTAACACTGTAGATAGAGGAAAGTACTCTGCGTGTAACACTGTAGATAGAGGAACGTACACTGGGTGTAACACTGCAGATAGAGCAACGTACACTGGGTGTAACACCAGATAGAGGAACGTACACTGGGTGTAACACTGCAAATAGAGGAACGTACACTGGGTGTAACACTAGATGGAGGAACATACACTGGGTGTAACACTAGATAGAGGAACGTACACTGGGTGTAACACTAGATAGAGGAACGTACACCGGGTGTAACATTGCAGATAGAGTAACATACACTGGGTTTAACGCTAGATAGAGGAACATACACTGGGTGTAACACTGCAGATAGAGGAATGTACACTGGGTGTAACATTGCAGATGGAGGAACATACACTAGGTGTAACACTAGATGGAGGAATGCACACTGGGTGTAACACTGCAGATAGAGCAATGTACACTGGGTGTAACACTGCAGATACAGGAGTGTACACTGGGTGCAACACTGTAGATAGAGGGATGTACACTGGGTGCAACACTGCAGATAGAGGAATGTACACAAGGTGTAACATTGCAGATAGAGGAATGTTCACTGCGTGTAACACTGCAGTTAGAGGAATGTACACTGGGTGTAACACTGTAGATAGAGGAACGTACACTGGGTGTAACACTGCAGTTAGAAGAATGTACACTGGGTGTTACACTGTAGATAGAGGCACTAACACTGGGTGTAACACTGCAGTTAGAGGAACGTACACTGGGTGTAACACTGCAGATAGAGGAACATACACTGGGTGTAACACTGTATATAGAGGAACATACACTGGGTGTAACACTGCAGATAGAGGAACTTGCACTGGGTGTAACTCTAGATAGAGAAATATACACTGTGTGTAAAAATGTAAATAGAGCAACGTACACTGGGTGTAACATTGAAAATAGAGGAATGTACACTGGGTGTAACACTAGATAGAGGAACATACACTGGGTGTAACACTGCAGATAGAGGAATGTACACTGGGTGTAACATTGCAGACAGAGGAACATACACTAGGTGTAACACTAGATGGAGGAATGCACACCGGGTGTAACACAGTAGATATAGGAATGTACACGGGGTGTAACATTGCAGATAGAGGAACATACACTGGGTGTAACACTAGATGGAGGAATGCACACTGGGTGTAACAGTGCAGATAGAGCAACGTACACTGGGTGTAACACTGTAGATACAGGAACGTACACTGGATGTAACACTGCAGAGAGAGGAACGTAGACTGGGTGTAACACTGCAGATAGAGGAACGTACACTGGGTGTAACACTACAGATGGAGGAATGTACACTGGGTGTAATACTGCAGATAACGGAACGTACACTGGATGTAACACTGCAGATAGAGGAACGTACACTGGGTGTAAAACTGCAGATAGAGGAACGTACACTGGGTGAAACACTGTAGATAGAGGAACGTACACTGTGTGTAACACTGTAGATAGAGAAACGTACACCGGGTGTAACACTGTAGATAGAGGAATGTACACTGGGTTCACCCTGTAGATAGAGGAACGTACACTGTGTGTAACACTAGATAGAGTAACGTGCACTGGGTGTAACACTGCAGATAGAGGAACATACACTGGGTGTAACACTGTAGATAGAGGAACGTACACTGGGTGTAACACTGTAGATAAAGGAACGTACACTGTGTGTAACAGTGCAGATAGTGAAACATACACTCTGTGTAACACTGCAGAGAGAGGAACGTACACTGTGTGTAACGCTGCAGATAGAGGAACGCACACTGGGTGTAACACTGTAGTTAGAGGAACGTACACTGGGTGTAACACTAGATAGAGGAATGTACACTGGGTGTAACACTGTAAATAGAGGAATGTACACTGGGTGTAACACTAGATAGAGGAATGTACACTGGGTGTAATACTGTAGATAGAGGAATGTACACTGGGTGTAACACTGTAAATAGGGGAATGTACACTGGGTGTAACACTAGATAGAGGAACGTACACTGGGTGTAAAACTGGAAATAGAGGAATGTACACTGGGTGTAACACTGTAAATAGAGGAATGTACACTGGGTGTAACACTGTAGATAGAGGAATGTACACTGGGTGTAACACTGTAAATAGGGGAATGTACACTGGGTGTAACACTAGATAGAGGAACGTACACTGAGTGTAACACTGGAAATAGAGGAATGTACAGTAGGTGTAACACTAGATAGAGGAATGTACACTGGGTGTAACACTGTAGATAGAGCAACGTACACTGGGTGTAAAACTGTAGATAGAGGAATGTACACTGGGTGTAACACTGCAGATAGAGGAACGTACACTGGGTGTAACACTGCAGATAGTGCAATGTACACTGGGTGTAACACTGCAGATAGAGGAATGTACACTGGGTGCAACACTGTAGATAGAGGAATGTACACTGGGTGCAACACTGCAGATAGAGGAACGTACACTGGGTGTAACACTGCAGATTGAGGAATGTACACTGGGTGTAACACTGTAGATAGAGGAATGTACACTGGGTGTAACACTGCAGACAGAGGAATGTACACAAGGTGTAACATTGCAGATAGAGGAATGTTCACTGCCTTTAACACTGCAGTTAGAGGAATGTACACTGGGTGTAACACTGTTGATAGGGGAACGTACACTGGGTGTAACACTGCAGTTAGAAGAATGTACACAGGGTGTTACTCTGTAGATAGAGGAACGAACACTGGGTGTAACACTGCAGTTAGAGGAACGTACACTGGGTGTAACACTGCAGATAGAGGAACATACACTGGGTGTAACACTGTATATAGAGGAACGTACACTGGGTGTAATACTGCAGATATAGGAACTTGCACTGGGTGTAAAACTAGATAGAGAAATGTACACTGTGTGTAAAAATGTAAATAGAGCAACGTACACTGGGTGTAACATTGAAAATAGAGGAATGTACACTGGGTGTAACACTAGATAGAGGAACATACACTGGGTGTAACACTGCAGATAGAGGAATGTACACTGGGTGTAACATTGCAGATAGAGGAACATACACTGGGTGTAACACTAGATGGAGGAATGCACACTGGGTGTAACACTGTAGATAGAGGAACGTACACTGGGCGTAACATTGCAGATAGAGGAACATACACTGGGTGTAACACTAGATGGTGGAATGCACACTGGGTGTAACACTGCAGATAGAGCAACGTACACTGGGTGTAACACTGTAGATACAGGAACGTACACTGGATGTAACACTGCGGAGAGAGGAACGTACACTGGATGTAACACTGCAGATAGAGGAACGTACACAGAGTGTAACACTATAGATATAGGAACGTATACTGTCTGTAAAACTGTAGATAGAGGAACGTACACTGAGTGTAACACTGCAGATAGAGGAACGTACACTGGGTGTAACACTGCAGATAGACGAACGTATACTGGGTGTAAATCTATAGATAGAGGAACGTACACTGGGCGTAACGCTGCAGATAGAGGAACGTACACTGGGTGTAACACTAGATAGAGGAATGTACACTGGGTGTAACACTGTAAATAGAGGAATGTACACTGGGTGTAACACTAGATAGAGTAACGTGCACTGGGTGCAAAACTGCAGATAGAGGAACATACACTGGGTGTAACACTGTAGATAGAGGAACGTACACTGGGTGTAACACTGTAGATAAAGGAACGTACACTGTGTGTAACAGTGCAGATAGTGAAACATACACTGTGTGTAACAATGTAGATAGAGGAATGTACACTGGGTGTAACACTGTAGATAGAGGAATGTCCACTAGGTGTAACACTGTAAATAGAGGAATGTACACTGGGTGTAACACTAGATAGAGTAACGTGCACTGGGTGCAAAACTGCAGATAGAGGAACATACACTGGGTGTAACACTGTAGATAGAGGAACGTACACTGGGTGTAACACTGTAGATAAAGGAACGTACACTGTGTGTAACAATGTAGATAGAGGAATGTACACTGGGTGTAACACTGTAGATAGAGGAATGTCCACTAGGTGTAACACTGTAAATAGGGGAATGTCCACTGGGTGTAACACTAGATAGAGGAACGTACACTGGGTGTAACACTGGAAATAGAGGGATGTACACTGTGTGTAACAATGCAGATAGAGGAATGTACACTGGGTGTAACACTGTAGATAGAGGAATGTACACTGGGTGTAACACTGTAAATAGGGGAATGTACACTGGGTGTAACACTAGATAGAGGAACGTACACTGGGTGTAACACTGGAAATAGAGGAATGTACATTGGGTGTAACACTGTAAATAGGGGAATGTACACTGGGTGAAACACTAGATAGAGGAATGTACACTGGGTGCAACACTGCAGATAGAGGAACGTACACTGGGTGTAACACTGCAGATTGAGGAATGTACACTGGGTGTAACACTGCAGGTGGAGGAATGTACACTGGGTGTAACACTGTAGATAGCGGAACGTACACTGGGTGTAACACTGCAGTTAGAAGACTGTACTCTGGGTGTTACACTGTAGATAGAGGAACGAACACTGGGTGTAACACTGCAGTTAGAGGAACGTACACTGGGTGTAACACTGCAGATAGAGGAACATACGCTGGGTGTAAAACTGTATATAGAGGAACGTACACTGGGTGTAACACTGCAGATATAGGAACTTGCACTGGGTGTAACACTAGATAGAGAAATGTACACTGTGTGTAAAAATGTAAATAGAGCAACGTACACTGGGTGTAACATTGAAAATAGAGGAATGTACACTGGGTGTAACACTAGATAGAGGAACATACACTGGGTGTAACACTGCAGATAGAGGAATGTACACTGGGTGTAACATTGCAGATAGAGGAACATACACTGGGTGTAACACTAGATGGAGGAATGCACACTGGGTGTAACACAGTAGATATAGGAACGTACATTGGGTGTAACATTGCAGATAGAGGAACATACACTGGGTGTAACACTAGATGGAGGAATGCACACTGGGTGTAACACTGCAGATAGAGCAACGTACACTGGGTGTAACACTGTAGATACAGGAACGTACACTGGATGTAACACTGCAGAGAGAGGAACGTACACTGGGTGTAAAACTGCAGATAGAGGAACGTACACTGGGTGTAACACTGCAGATGGAGGAATGTACACTGGGTGTAACACTGCAGATAACGGAACGTACACTGGATGTAACACTGCAGATAGAGGATCGTACACTGGGTGTAAAACTGCAGATAGAGGAACGTACACTGGGTGTAACACTGTAGATAGAGGAACGTACACTGTGTGTAACACTGCAGATAGAGAAACGTACACTGGGTGTAACACTGTAGATAGAGGAATGTACACTGGGTGTCACCCTGTAGATAGAGGAACGTACACTGTGTGTAACAATGCAGTTAAAGAATGTACACTGGGTGTGACACTGCAGATAGAGGAACGTACACTGGGTGTAACACTGTAGATAGAGAAACGCACCCTGGGTGTAACAATGCAGATAGAGGAACGTACACTTGGTGTAACACTGCAGATAGAGGAACGTACACTGTGTGTTACACTGCAGATAGAGGAACATACACTTAGTGTAACGCTGCAGATAGAGGAACGTACACTGGGTGTAACGCTGCAGATAGAGGAATGTACACTCGGTGTAACACTGTAGATAGAGGAACGTACACT
The DNA here is from genome assembly GCA_030390025.1 of Squalus acanthias. Classification (NCBI taxonomy): domain Eukaryota; kingdom Metazoa; phylum Chordata; class Chondrichthyes; order Squaliformes; family Squalidae; genus Squalus; species Squalus acanthias. The sequence continues at coordinate 1,473,703 of JASTWF010000077.1, read as the reverse complement.
GTGTGTAACACTGAAGATAGAGGAACGTACATGGGTGTAACACTGCAGATAGAGGAACGTACACTGTGTGTAACACTGAAGATAGAGGAACGTACACTGGGTGTAACACTGTAAATAGAGGAACGTACACCGGGCGTAACATTGCAGATAGAGGAATGTTCACTGTGTATAACACTGCAGTTAGAGGAATGTACACTGGGTGTAACACTGCAGATTGAGGAATGTACACTGGGTGTAACACTGAAGATAGAGGAATGTACACTGGGTGTAACACTGCAGATAGAGCAATGTACACTAGGTGTAACACTAGATAGAGGAATGTACACTGGGTGTAACACTGTAGATAGAGCAACGTACACTGGGTGTAAAACTGTAGATAGAGGAATGTACACTTCGTGTAACACTGCAGATAGAGGAACGTACACTGGGTGTAACACTGCAGATAGAGCAATGTACACTGGGTGTAACACTGCAGATACAGGAATGTACACTGGGTGCAACACTGTAGATCGAGCGATGTACACTGGGTGCAACACTGCAGATAGGGGAATGTACACAAGGTGTAACATTGCAGATAGAGGAATGTTCACTGCGTGTAACACTGCAGTTAGAGGAATGTACACTGGGTGTAACACTGTAGATAGAGGAACGTACACTGGGTGTAACACTGCAGTTAGAAGAATGTACACTGGGTGTTACACTGTAGATAGAGGAAAGAACACTGGGTGTAACACTGCAGTTAGAGGAACGTACACTGGGTGTAACACTGCAGATAGAGGAACATACACTGGGTGTAACACTGTATATAGAGGAACATACACTGGGTGTAACACTGCAGATAGAGGAACTTGCACTGGGTGTAACTCTAGATAGAGAAATGTACACTGTGTGTAAAAATGTAAATAGAGCAACGTACACTGGGTGTAACATTGAAAATAGAGGAATGTACACTGGGTGTAAGACTAGATAGAGGAACATACACTGGGTGTAACACTGCAGATAGAGGAATGTACACTGGGTGTAACATTGCAGATAGAGGAACATACACTTGGTGTAACACTAGATGGAGGAATGCACACTGGGTGTAACACAGTAGATATAGGAACGTACACTGGGTGTAACATTGCAGATAGAGGAACATACACTGGGTGTAACACTAGATGGAGGATGGCACACTGGGTGTAACAGTGCAGATAGAGCAACGTACACTGGGTGTAACACTGTAGATACAGGAACGTACACTGGATGTAACACTGCAGAGAGAGGAACGTACACTGGGTGTAACACTGCAGATAGAGGAACGTACACAGGGTGTAACACTACAGATGGAGGAATGTACACTGGGTGTAATACTGCAGCTAACGGAACGTACACTGGATGTAACACTGCAGACAGAGGAACGTACACTGGGTGTAAAACTGCAGATAGAGGAACGTACACTGGGTGTAACACTGTAGATAGAGGAACGTACACTGTGTGTAACACTGTAGATAGAGAAACGTACACCGGGTGTAACACTGTAGATAGAGGAATGTACACTGGGTTCACCCTGTAGATAGAGGAACGTACACTGTGTGTAACACTAGATAGAGTAACGTGCACTGGGTGTAACACTGCAGATAGAGGAACATACACTGGGTGTAACACCGTAGATAGAGGAACGTACACTGGGTGTAACACTGTAGATAAAGGAACGTACACTGTGTGTAACAGTGCAGATAGTGAAACATACACTCTGTGTAACACTGCAGAGAGAGGAACGTACACTGTGTGTAACGCTGCAGATAGAGGAACGCACACTGGGTGTAACACTGTAGTTAGAGGAACCTACACTGGGTGTAACACTAGATAGAGGAATGTACACTGGGTGTAACACTGTAAATAGAGGAATGTACACTGGGTGTAACACTAGATAGAGTAACGTGCACTGGGTGTAACACTGCAGATAGAGGAACATACACTGGGTGTAACACTGTAGATAGAGGAACGTACACTGGGTGTAACACTGTAGATAAAGGAACGTACACTGTGTGTAACAGTGCAGATAGTGAAACATACACTCTGTGTAACACTGCAGAGAGAGGAACGTACACTGTGTGTAACATTGTAGATAGAGGAATGTACACTGGGTGTAACACTGTAGATAGAGGAATGTACACTAGGTGTAACACTGTAAATAGGGGAATGTACACTGGGTGTAAAACTAGATAGAGGAACGTACACTGGGTGTAACACTGGAAATAGAGGAATGTACACTGTGTGTAACAATGTAGATAGAGGAATGTACACTGGGTGTAACACTGTAAATAGGGGAATGTACACTGGGTGTAACACTAGATAGAGGAACGTACACTGGGTGTAACACTGGAAATAGAGGAATGTACATTGGGTGTAACACTGTAAATAGGGGAATGTACACTGGGTGTAACACTAGATAGAGGAATGTACACTGGGTGCAACACTGCAGATAGAGGAACGTACACTGGGTGGAGCACTGCAGATTGAGGAATGTACACTGGGTGTAACACTGTAGATAGAGGAATGTACACTGGGTGTAACACTGCAGACAGAGGAATGTACACAAGGTGTAACATTGCAGAGAGAGGAATGTTTACTGCGTGTAACACTGCAGTTAGAGGAATGTACACTGGGTGTAACACTGTAGATAGAGGAACGTACACTGGGTGTAACACTGCAGTTAGAAGAATGTACTCTGGGTGTTACACTGTAGATAGAGGAACGAACACTGGGTGTAACACTGCAGTTAGAGGAACGTACACTGGGTGTAACACTGCAGATAGAGGAACATACACTGGGTGTAAAACTGCATATTGAGGAACGTACACTGGGTGTAACACTGCAGATATAGGAACTTGCACTGGGTGTAACACTAGATAGAGAAATGTACACTGTGTGTAAAAATGTAAATAGAGCAACGTACACTGGGTGTAACATTGAAAATAGAGGAATGTACACTGGGTGTAACACTAGATAGAGGAACATACACTGGGTGTAACACTGCAGATAGAGGAATGTACGCTGGGTGTAACATTGCAGATAGAGGAACATACACTGGGTGTAACACTAGATGGAGGAATGCACACTTGGTGTAACACAGTAGATATAGGAACGTACATTGGGTGTAACACTGTAGATACAGGAACGTACACTGGATGTAACACTGCAGAGAGAGGAACGTACACTGGGTGTAACACTGCAGATAGAGGAACGTACACTGGGTGTAACACTGCAGATGGAGGAATGTACACTGGGTGTAACACTGCAGATAACGGAACGTACACTGGATGTAACACTGCAGATAGAGGAACGTACACTGGGTGTAAAACTGCAGATAGAGGAACGTACACTGGGTGTAACACTGTAGATAGAGGAACGTACACTGTGTGTAACACTGTAGATAGAGAAAAGTACACTGGGTGTAACACTGTAGATAGAGGAATGTACACTGGGTGTCACCCTGTAGATAGAGGAACGTACACTGTGTGTAACAATGCAGTTAAAAGAATGTACACTGGGTGTGACACTGCAGATAGGTGAACGTACACTGGGTGTAACACTGTAGATAGAGTAACGCACCCTGGGTGTAACAATGCAGATAGAGGAACGTACACTTGGTGTAACACTGCAGATAGAGGAACGTACACTGTGTGTTACACTGCAGATAGAGGAACATATACTTAGTGTAACGCTGCAGATAGAGGAACGTACACTGGGTGTAACGCTGCAGATAGAGGAATGTACACTCGGTGTAACACTGTAGATAGAGGAACGTACACTGTGTGTAACACTGAAGATAGAGGAACGTACATGGGTGTAACACTGCAGATAGAGGAACGTACACTGTGTGGAACACTGAAGATAGAGGAACGTACACTGGGTGTAACACTGCAGATAGAGGAACGTACACTGGGTGTAACACTGCAGATAGAGGAACGTACACTGGGTGTAACACTGTAAATAGAGGAACGTACACCGGGTGTAACATTGCAGATAGAGGAATGTTCACTGTGTATAACACTGCAGTTAGAGGAATGTACACTGGGTGTAACACTGCAGATTGAGGAATGTACACTGTGTGTAACACTGTAGATAGAGGAATGTACACTGGGTGTAACACTGCAGATAGAGCAATGTACACTAGGTGTAACACTAGATAGAGGAATGTACACTGTGTGTAACACTGTAGATAGAGCAACGTACATTGGGTGTAAAACTGTAGATAGAGGAATGTACACTTGGTGTAACACTGCAGATAGAGGAACGTACACTGGGTGTAACACTGCAGATAGAGGAACGTACACTGGGTGTAACACTGCAGATAGAGGAACATACACTGGGTGTAACACTGTAAATAGAGGAACGTACACCGGATGTAACATTGCAGATAGAGGAATGTTCACTGTGTATAACACTGCAGTTAGAGGAATGTACACTGGGTGTAACACTGCAGATTGAGGAATGTACACTGTGTGTAACACTGTAGATAGAGGAATGTACACTGGGTGTAACACTGCAGATACAGGAATGTACACTGGGTGCAACACTGTAGATAGAGGGATGTACACTGGGTGCAACACTGCAGATAGAGGAACGTACACTGGGTGTAACACTGCAGATTGAGGAATGTACACTGGGTGTAACACTGTAGATAGAGGAATGTACACTGGGTGTAACACTGCAGATAGAGGAATGTACACAAGGTGTAACATTGCAGATAGAGGAATGTTCACTGCGTGTAACACTGCAGTTAGAGGAATGTACACTGGGTGTAACACTGTAGATAGAGGAACGTACACTGGGTGTAACACTGCAGTTAGAAGAATGTACACTGGGTGTTACACTGTAGATAGAGGAACGAACACTGGGTGTAACACTGCAGTTAGAGGAACGTACACTGGGTGTAACACTGCAGATAGAGGAACATACACTGGGTGTAACACTGTATATAGAGGAACATACACTGGGTGTAACACTGCAGATAGAGGAACTTGCACTGGGTGTAACTCCAGATAGAGAAATGTACACTGTGTGTAAAAATGTAAATAGAGCAACGTACACTGGGTGTAACATTGAAAATAGAGGAATGTACACTGGGTGTAACACTAGATAGAGGAACATACACTGGTTGTAACACTGCAGATAGAGGAATGTACACTGGGTGTAACATTGCAGATAGAGGAACATACACTGGGTGTAACACTAGATGGAGGAATGCACACTGGGTGTAACACAGTAGATATAGGAACGTACACTGGGTGTAACATTGCAGATAGAGGAACATACACTGGGTGTAACACTAGATGGAGGAATGCACACTGGGTGTAACAGTGCAGATAGAGCAACGTACACTGGGTGTAACACTGTAGATACAGGAACGTACACTGGATGTAACACTGCAGAGAGAGGAACGTACACTGGGTGTAACACTGCAGATAGAGGAACGTACACTGGGTGTAACACTACAGATGGAGGAATGTACACTGGGTGTAATACTGCAGATAACGGAACGTACACTGGATGTAACACTGCAGATAGAGGAACGTACACTGTGTGTAACAATGCAGTTAAAAGAATGTACACTGGGTGTGACACTGCAGATAGAGGAACGTACACTGGGTGTAACACTGCAGATAGAGGAACGTACACTGGGTGTAACACTGTAGATAGAGAAAAGCACCCTGGGTGTAACACTGCAGATAGAGGAACGTACACTTGGTGTAACACTGCAGATAGAGGAACGTACACTGGGTGTAACACTGTAGATAGAGGAACGTACACTGGGTGTAACACTGCAGATAGAGGAACGTACACTGTGTGTAACACTGCAGAAAGAGGAACGTACACCTGGTGTAACGCTGCAGATAGAGCAACGTACACTGGGTGTAACGCTGCAGATAGAGGAACGTACACTCAGTGTAACACTTTAGATAGAGGAACGTACACTGTGTGTAACACTGAAGATAGAGGAACGTACATGGGTGTAACACTGCAGATAGAGGAACGTACAATGTGTGTAACACTGAAGATAGAGGAACGTACACTGGGTGTAACACTGCAGATAGAGGAACGTACACTGGGTGTAACCCTGCAGATAGAGGAACGTACACTGGGTGTAACACTGTAAATAGAGGAACGTACAGCGAGTGTAACATTGTTAACAGAGGAATGTACACTGGGTGTAACACTGTAGATGGAGGAATGTTCACTGGGTGTATAACTGCAGTTAGAGGAATGTACACTGGGTGTAACACTGCAGATAGAGGAATGTACACTGGGTGTAACATTGCAGATAGAGGAATGTTCACTGGGTGTAACACTGCAGTTAGAGGAATGTACACTGGGTGTAACACTGTAGATAGAGGAACGTACACTGGGTGTAACACTGCAGTTAGAAGAATGTACACTGGGTGTAACACTGTAGATAGAGGAACGAACACTGGGTGTAACACTGCAGTTAGAGGAACGTACACTGGGGGTAACACTGCAGATAGAGGAACATACACTGGGTGTAACACTGTATATAGAGGAACGTTCACTGGGTGTAACACTGCAGATAGAGGAACTTGCACTGGGTGTAACTCTAGATAGAGAAATGTACACTGTATGTAAAAATGTAGATAGAGCAACGTACACTGAGTGTAACACTGTAAATAGAGCAACGTACACTGGGTGTAACATTGAAAATAGAGGAAGGTACACTGGGTGTAACACCAGATAGAGGAACATACACTGGGTGTAACATTGCAGATAGAGGAATGTACACTGGGTGTAACATTGCAGATAGAGGAACATACACTGGGTGTAACACTAGATGGAGGAATGCACACTGTGTGTAACAATGCAGTTAAAAGAATGTACACTGGGTGTGACACTGCAGATAGAGGAACGTACACTGGGTGTAACACTGTAGATAGAGAAACGCACCCTGGGTGTAAAACTGCAGATAGAGGACCGTACACTTGGTGTAACACTGCAGATAGAGGAACGTACACTGGGTGTAACACTGCAGATAGAGGAATGTACACTGGGTGTAACACTGTAAATAGAGGAACGTACACCGGGTGTAACATTGTTAACAGAGGAATGTACACTGGGTGTAACACTGTAGATAGAAGAATGTACACTGGGTGTCACACTGTAGATAGAGGAACGTACACTGGGTGTAACACGAGATAGAGGAACGTACACAGGGTGTTAAACTGTAGATAGAGGAACGAACACTGGGTGTAACACTGCAGTTAGAGGAACGTACACTGGGTGTAACACTGCAGATAGAGGAACATTCACTGGGTGTAACACTATAGATACAGGAACGTACACTGGGTGTAACACTGCAGATAGAGCAACGTACACTGGGTGTAACACTGTATATAGAGGAACATACACTGGGTGTAACACTGCAGATAGAGGAACTTGCACTGGGTGTAACTCTAGATAGAGAAATGTACACTGTGTGTAAAAATGTAAATAGAGCAACGTACACTGGGTGTAACATTGAAAATAGAGGAATGTACACTGGGTGTAACACTAGATAGAGGAACATACACTGGTTGTAACACTGCAGATAGAGGAATGTACACTGGGTGTAACATTGCAGATAGAGGAACATACACTGGGTGTAACACTAGATGGAGGAATGCACACTGGGTGTAACACAGTAGATATAGGAACGTACACTGGGTGTAACATTGCAGATAGAGGAACATACACTGGGTGTAACACTAGATGGAGGAATGCACACTGGGTGTAACAGTGCAGATAGAGCAACGTACACTGGGTGTAACACTGTAGATACAGGAACGTACACTGGATGTAACACTGCAGAGAGAGGAACGTACACTGGATGTAACACTGCAGATAGAGGAACGTACACTGGGTGTAAAACTGCAGATAGAGGAATGTACACTGGGTGTAACACTGTAGATAGAGGAACGTACACTGTGTGTAACACTGTAGATAGAGAAACGTACACCGGGTGTAACACTGTAGATAGAGGAATGTACACTGGGTTCACCCTGTAGATAGAGGAACGTACACTGTGTGTAACAATGCAGTTAAAAGAATGTACACTGGGTGTGACACTGCAGATAGAGGAACGTACACTGGGTGTAACACTGTAGATAGAGAAAAGCACCCTGGGTGTAACACTGCAGATAGAGGAACGTACACTTGGTGTAACACTGCAGATAGAGGAATGTACACTGTGTGTCACACTGTAGATGGAGGAACGTGCACTGTGTGTAACAATGCAGTTAAAAGAATGTACACTGGGTGTCACACTGTAGATAGAGCAACGTACACTGGGTGTAACACTAGATAGAGGAACGTACACAGGGTGTAACACTGTAGATAGAGGAATGTACACTAGCTCTCACACTCTAGATAGAGGAACGTACACTGGGTGTAACACTGCAGATAGAGGAACATACACTGAGTGTCACACTGTAGATAGAGGAACGTACACTGGGTGTAACACTAGATAGAGGAACGTACACTGTGTGTAACACTGTAGATAGAGGAACGTACACTGGGTGTAACACTGCAGATAAAGGAATGTACACTGGGTGTAACACTGCAGTTAGAGGAACGTACACTAGGTGTAACACTGTAGATAGAGGAACATACGCTGGGTGTAACACTGCAGATAGAGGAACGTACACTTGGTGTAACACTGCAGATAGAGGAACGTACACTGGGTGTAACACTGTAGATAGAGGAACGTACACTGGGTGTAACACTGCAGATAGAGGAACGTACACTGTGTGTAACACTGCAGAAAGAGGAACGTACACCTGGTGTAACGCTGCAGATAGAGCAACGTACACTGGGTGTAACGCTGCAGATAGAGGAACGTACACTCAGTGTAACACTTTAGATAGAGGAACGTACACTGTGTGTAACACTGAAGATAGAGGAACGTACATGGGTGTAACACTGCAGATAGAGGAACGTACAATGTGTGTAACACTGAAGATAGAGGAACGTACACTGGGTGTAACACTGCAGATAGAGGAACGTACACTGGGTGTAACCCTGCAGATAGAGGAACGTACACTGGGTGTAACACTGTAAATAGAGGAACGTACAGCGAGTGTAACATTGTTAACAGAGGAATGTACACTGGGTGTAACACTGTAGATGGAGGAATGTTCACTGGGTGTATAACTGCAGTTAGAGGAATGTACACTGGGTGTAACACTGCAGATAGAGGAATGTACACTGGGTGTAACATTGCAGATAGAGGAATGTTCACTGGGTGTAACACTGCAGTTAGAGGAATGTACACTGGGTGTAACACTGTAGATAGAGGAACGTACACTGGGTGTAACACTGCAGTTAGAAGAATGTACACTGGGTGTAACACTGTAGATAGAGGAACGAACACTGGGTGTAACACTGCAGTTAGAGGAACGTACACTGGGGGTAACACTGCAGATAGAGGAACATACACTGGGTGTAACACTGTATATAGAGGAACGTTCACTGGGTGTAACACTGCAGATAGAGGAACTTGCACTGGGTGTAACTCTAGATAGAGAAATGTACACTGTATGTAAAAATGTAGATAGAGCAACGTACACTGAGTGTAACACTGTAAATAGAGCAACGTACACTGGGTGTAACATTGAAAATAGAGGAAGGTACACTGGGTGTAACACCAGATAGAGGAACATACACTGGGTGTAACATTGCAGATAGAGGAATGTACACTGGGTGTAACATTGCAGATAGAGGAACATACACTGGGTGTAACACTAGATGGAGGAATGCACACTGTGTGTAACAATGCAGTTAAAAGAATGTACACTGGGTGTGACACTGCAGATAGAGGAACGTACACTGGGTGTAACACTGTAGATAGAGAAACGCACCCTGGGTGTAAAACTGCAGATAGAGTACCGTACACTTGGTGTAACACTGCAGATAGAGGAACGTACACTGGGTGTAACACTGCAGATAGAGGAATGTACACTGGGTGTAACACTGTAAATAGAGGAACGTACACCGGGTGTAACATTGTTAACAGAGGAATGTACACTGGTGTAACACTGTAGATAGAAGAATGTACACTGGGTGTCACACTGTAGATAGAGGAACGTACACTGGGTGTAACACGAGATAGAGGAACGTACACAGGGTGTTAAACTGTAGATAGAGGAACGAACACTGGGTGTAACACTGCAGTTAGAGGAACGTACACTGGGTGTAACACTGCAGATAGAGGAACATTCACTGGGTGTAACACTATAGATACAGGAACGTACACTGGGTGTAACACTGCAGATAGAGCAACGTACACTGGGTGTAACACTGTATATAGAGGAACATACACTGGGTGTAACACTGCAGATAGAGGAACTTGCACTGGGTGTAACTCTAGATAGAGAAATGTACACTGTGTGTAAAAATGTAAATAGAGCAACGTACACTGGGTGTAACATTGAAAATAGAGGAATGTACACTGGGTGTAACACTAGATAGAGGAACATACACTGTTTGTAACACTGCAGATAGAGGAATGTACACTGGGTGTAACATTGCAGATAGAGGAACATACACTGGGTGTAACACTAGATGGAGGAATGCACACTGGGTGTAACACAGTAGATATAGGAACGTACACTGGGTGTAACATTGCAGATAGAGGAACATACACTGGGTGTAACACTAGATGGAGGAATGTACACTGTGTGTAACAATGTAGATAGAGGAATGTGCACTGGGTGTAACAACATAGATAGAGGAATGTACACTGGGTGTAACACTATAGATATAGGAACGTATACTGTCTGTAAAACTGTAGATAGAGGAACGTACACTGGGGGTAACACTGTAGATAGAGGAAAGTACACTGAGTGTAACACTGCAGATATAGGAATGTACACTGGGTGTAAAGCTGTAAATAGAGGAATGTACACTGGGTGTAACACTAGATAGAGGAACGTACACTGGGTGTAACACTGCAGATAGAGGAACGTACACTGGGTGTAACACTGTAGATAGAGGAACGTACAGTGGGCATAACACTGCAGACAGAGGAACGTACACTGGGTGTAACGCTGCAGATAGAGGAACGTACACTGGGTGTAACACTGTAGTTAGAGGAACGTGCACTGGGTGTAACACTAGATAGAGGAATGTACACTGGGTGTAAAGCTGTAAATAGAGGAATGTACACTGGGTGTAACACTAGATAGAGGAACGTACACTGGGTGTAACACTGCAGATAGAGGAACATACACTGGGTGTAACAGTGCAGATAGTGAAACATACACTGTGTGTAACACTGCAGAGAGAGGAATGTACACTGGGTGTAACACTGTAAATAGGGGAATGTACACTGGGTGTAACACTGTAAATAGTGGAATGTACACTGGGTGTAACACTAGATAGAGGAATGTACACTGGGTGTAACACTGTAAATAGGGGAATGTACACTGGGTGTAACACTAGATAGAGGAATGTACACTGGGTGTAACACTGGAAATAGAGGAATGTACACTAGGTGTAACACTAGATAGAGGAATGTACACTGGGTGTAACACTGTAGATAGAGCAACGTACACTGGGTGTAAAACTGTAGATAGAGGAATGTACACTGGGTGTAACACTGCAGATAGAGGAACGTACACTGGGTGTAACACTGCAGATAGAGCAATGTACACTGGGTGTAACACTGGAGATAGAGGAATGTACACTGGGTGCAACACTGTAGATAGAGGAATGTACACTGGGTGCAACACTGCAGATAGAGGAACGTACACTGGGTGTAACACTGCAGATTGAGGAATGTACACTGGGTGTAACACTGTAGATAGAGGAATGTACACTGGGTGTAACACTGCAGATAGAGGAATGTACACTGGGTGTAACATTGCAGATAGAGGAATGGTCACTGCGTGTAACACTGCAGTTAGAGGAATGTACACTGGGTGTAACACTGTAGATAGAGGAACGTACACTGGGTGTAACACTGCAGATAGAGGAACGTACACTTAATGTAACGCTGCAGATAGAGGAACGTACACTGGGTGTAACGCTGCAGATAGAGGAACGTACACTGGGTGTAACACTGTAGATAGAGGAACGTACACTGTGTGTAACACTGAAGATAGAGGAACGTACACTGGGTGTAACACTGCAGTTAGAGGAATGTTCAGTTGGTTTAACACTGTAGTTAGAGGAATGTACACTGGGTGTAACACTGTAGATAGAGGCACGTACACTGGGTGTAACACTGCAGTTAGAAGAATGTATACTGCGTGTAACACTGTAGATAGAGGAACGAACACTGGGTGTAAGACTGCAGTTAGAAGAATGTACACTGGATGTAACACTGTAGATAGAGGAACGAACACTGGGTGTAACACTGCAGTTAGAGGAATGTACACTGGGTGTAACACTGCAGATAGAGGAACATACACTGGGTGTAACACTGTATATAGAGGAACGTACACTGGGTGTAACACTGCAGATAGAGGAACTTGCACTGGGTGTAACACTAGATAGAGAAATGTACACTGTGTGTAAAAATGTAGATAGAGCAACGTACACTGAGTGTAACACTGTAAACAGAGCAACGTACACTGGGTGTAACATTGAAAATAGAGAAATGTACACTGGGTGTAACACTAGATAGAGGAACATACACTGGGTGTAACACTGCAGATAGAGGAATGTACACTGGGTGTAACATTGCAGATAGAGGAACATACACTGGGTGTAACACTAGATGGAGGAATGCACACTGGGTGTAACACTGTAGATACAGGAACGTACACTGGGTGTAACATTGCAGATAGAGGAACATACACTGGGTGTAACACTAGATGGAGGAATGCACACTGGGTGTAACACTGCAGATAGAGCAACGTACACTGGGTGTAACACTGTAGATACAGGAACGTACACTGGATGTTTTACACTGCAGAGAGAGGAATGTACACTGGGTGTAACACTGCAGATAGCGGAACGTACACTGGGTGTAACACTGCAGATAGAGGAACGTACACTGGGTGTAACACTGCAGATAGAGTAACGTACACTGGGTGTAACACTGTAGATAGAGGAACGTACACTGGGTGTAACACTGCAGACAGAGGAACGTGCACTGGGTGTAACACTAGATAGAGGAATGTACACTGGGTGTAAAGCTGTAAATAGAGGAATGTACACTGGGTGTAACACTAGATAGAGGAACGTACACTGGGTGTAACACTGCAGATAGAGGAACATACACTGGGTGTAACAGTGCAGATAGTGAAACATACACTGTGTGTAACACTGCAGAGAGAGGAATGTACACTGGGTGTAACACTGTAAATAGGGGAATGTACACTGGGTGTAACACTAGATAGAGGAACGTACACTGGGAGTAACACTGGAAATAGAGGAATGTACACTGGGTGTAACACTGTAAATAGGGGAATGTACACTGGGTGTAACACTAGATAGAGGAATGTACACTGGGTGTAACACTGTAAATAGGGGAATGTACACTGGGTGTAACACTAGATAGAGGAATGTACACTGGGTGTAACACTGGAAATAGAGGAATGTACACTAGGTGTAACACTAGATAGAGGAATGTACACTGGGTGTAACACTGTAGATAGAGCAACGTACACTGGGTGTAAAACTGTAGATAGAGGAATGTACACTGGGTGTAACACTGCAGATAGAGGAACGTACACTGGGTGTAACACTGCAGATAGAGCAATGTACACTGGGTGTAACACTGGAGATAGAGGAATGTACACTGGGTGCAACACTGTAGATAGAGGAATGTACACTGGGTGCAACACTGCAGATAGAGGAACGTACACTGGGTGTCACACTGCAGATTGAGGAATGTACACTGGGTGTAACACTGTAGATAGAGGAATGTACACTGGGTGTAACACTGCAGATAGAGGAATGTACACTGGGTGTAACATTGCAGATAGAGGAATGGTCACTGCGTGTAACACTGCAGTTAGAGGAATGTACACTGGGTGTAACACTGTAGATAGAGGAACGTACACTGGGTGTAACACTGCAGTTAGAAGAATGTACACTGGGTGTAACACTGTAGATAGAGGAACGAACACTGGGTGTAACACTGCAGTTAGAGGAACGTACACTGGGTGTAACACTGCAGATAGAGGAACATACACTGGGTGTAACACTGTATATAGAGGAACATACACTGGGTGTAACACTGCCGATAGAGGAACTTGCACTGGGTGTAACACTAGATAGAGAAATGTACACTGTGTGTAAAAATGTAAATAGAGCCACGTACACTGGGTGTAACATTGAAAATAGAAGAATGTACACTGGGTGTAACACTAGATAGAGGAACATACACTGGGTGTAACACTGCAGATAGAGGAATGTACACTGGGTGTAACATTGCAGATAGAGGAACATGCACTGGGTGCAACACTAGATGGAGGAATGCACACTGGTTGTAACACTGTAGATATAGGAATGTACACTGGGTGTAACATTGCAGATAGAGGAACATACACTGGGTGTAACACTAGATGGAGGAATGCACACTGGGTGTAACACAGCAGATAGAGCAACGTACACTGGGTGTAACACTGTAGATACAGGAACGTACACTGGATGTAACACTGCAGAGAGAGGAACGTACACTGGGTGTAACACTGCAGATAGAGGAACGTACACTGGGTGTAACACTGCAGATGGAGGAATGTACACTGGGTGCAACACTGCAGATAGCGGAACGTACACTGGATGTAACACTGCAGATAGAGGAACGTACACTGGGTGTAAAACTGCAGATAGAGGAACGTACACTGGGTGTAACACTGTCGATAGAGGAACGTACACTGTGTGTAACACTGTAGATAGAGAAACGTACACTGGGTGTAACACTGTAGATAGAGGAACGTACACTGGGTGTAACACTGTAGATAGAGGAAGGTACACTGTGTGTAACAATGCAGTTAAAAGAATGTACACTGGGTGTGACACTGCAGATAGAGGAACGTACACTGGGTGTAACACTGTAGATAGAGAAACGCACCCTGGGTGTAACACTGCAGATAGAGGAACGTACACTTGGTGTAACACTGCAGATAGAGGAACGTTCACTGGGTGTAACACTGCAGATAGAGGAACGTACACTTAATGTAACGCTGCAGATAGAGGAACGTACACTGGGTGTAACGCTGCAGATAGAGGAACGTACACTGGGTGTAACACTGTAGATAGAGGAACGTACACTGTGTGTAACACTGAAGATAGAGGAACGTACACTGGGTGTAACACTGCAGTTAGAGGAATGTTCAGTTGGTTTAACACTGTAGTTAGAGGAATGTACACTGGGTGTAATACTGTAGATAGAGGCACGTACACTGGGTGTAACACTGCAGTTAGAAGAATGTATACTGGGTGTAACACTGTAGATAGAGGAACGAACACTGGGTGTAAGACTGCAGTTAGAAGAATGTACACTGGATGTAACACTGTAGATAGAGGAACGAACACTGGGTGTAACACTGCAGTTAGAGGAATGTACACTGGGTGTAACACTGCAGATAGAGGAACATACACTGGGTGTAACACTGTATATAGAGGAACGTACACTGGGTGTAACACTGCAGATAGAGGAACTTGCACTGGGTGTAACACTAGATAGAGAAATGTACACTGTGTGTAAAAATGTAGATAGAGCAACGTACACTGAGTGTAACACTGTAAACAGAGCAACGTACACTGGGTGTAACATTGAAAATAGAGAAATGTACACTGGGTGTAACACTAGATAGAGGAACATACACTGGGTGTAACACTGCAGATAGAGGAATGTACACTGGGTGTAACATTGCAGATAGAGGAACATACACTGGGTGTAACACTAGATGGAGGAATGCACACTGGGTGTAACACTGTAGATATAGGAACGTACACTGGGTGTAACATTGCAGATAGAGGAACGTACACTTGGTGTAACACTGCAGATAGAGGAACGTACACTGGGTGTAACACTGCAGATAGAGGAACGTACACTGGGTGTAACACTGTAAATAGAGGAAAGTACACCGGGTGTAACATTGTTAACAGAGGAATGTACACTGGGTGTAACACTGTGGATAGAGGAATGTACACTGGGTGTACCACTAGATAGAGGAACGTACACAGGGTGTAACACTGTAGATAGATGAATGTACACTGGCTCTCACACTGTAGATAGAGGAACGTACACTGGGTGTAACACTGCAGATAGAGGAACATACACTGGGTGTCACACTGTAGATAGAGGAACGTACACTGGGTGTAACACTCGATAGAGGACCGTACATTGGGTGTAACACTGTAGATAGAAAAACGTATACTGGGTGTAACACTGTAGATAGAGGAACGTACACTGGGTGTAACACTGCAGATAGAGGAACGTACACTGGGTGTAACACTGCAGATAGAGGAATGTACACTGGGTGTAACACTGCAGTTAGAGGAACGTACACTAGGTGTAACACTGTAGATAGAGGAACATACGCTGAGTGTAACACTGCAGATAGAGGAACGTACACTGGGCGTAACACTGTAGATAGAGGAACGTACACTGTGTGTAACACTGCAGATAGAGGAACGTACACTGTATGTAACACTGCAGATAGTGGAATGTACACTGGGTTTAACACTGCAAACAGAGGAACGTACACTGGGTGTAACACTAGATAGAGAATTGTACACTGTGTGTAACAATGTAGATAGAGGAATGTACACTGGGTGTAACAACGTAAATAGAGATTTGTAAACTGGGTGTAACACTGTAAATAGAGGAACTTACACTGGGTGTAACACTGTAAATAGCGGAATGTACACTGGGTGTAACACTAGATAGAGGAACGTACACTGGATGTAACACTGCAGAAGAGGAACGTACACTGTGTAACACTGTAGATAGGGGAATGTACACTGGGTGTCACACTAGATAGAGGAATGTACGCTGGGTGTAACACTGTAGATAGAGGACTGTACACTGGGTGTAACACTGTAAATAGAGGAATGTACACTGGGTGTAACACTGCAGTTAGAGGAATGTACACTGGGTGTAACACTGTAGATAGAGGAACATACACTAGGTGTGACACTGCAGTTTCTCCCTCTGTTCAATTGACCATCTCTTTGGATTCTCCAGTGATGAGGCTAAACTGAGACCTTAGTTATAATTGGCCCACATTTAATGAGCTGATCCTGAAACGTACCGGGCTGGATCCGTACTCCCATTGGGCAGGACTCCACGCTGTGTTTACACAACATTCCCAGAAAATTATTTAATCTTCCTGTGTCCGGCCCTCACTTTACTGATACACCAAATGCCCCTCCCTCTTTCCACAGGGGGTTCAATTCCCAGATTTAAAATGATATAATCTGGACACAGAGATTCTAACTCCAGAAAGCACAGCCTTTGCTCCAAACGTGTGAAGTCCATGCAGTGGGGAAGGTGACTGTTTCGCCCTGGTGGTGAGGCCTTGCTGTCCACCCCACACTGGGAAACCCAGCCCAGGGTGAGCTCGCAATCTTCAGTCAGGAACTGTCCAAACCCCACTGAATATTGTGAGGTTTCCAGATTTCAGTGAGACACACACTGACTGAGTGCACACGGCATCACAACAGAAAGTGCCTCACTTTATTTACAAGGTGAATTCATGGATCAAGAGACAGGTAAAATTAATGGATCACAGACACTGACTGTCTCAGAAGAGAAAGGATGGAACAATTAGTCAAATAGCTGTCTGATTAACTGATGGGTAAATGTTAGTTTCAATTTTTCTTTCTCCAGATTCTGATGGTGTTTGGAATGATCACCCCTGTAATAGAGAATATCCTTTCGTTTGCTCCTACAAACTGGACTGAAGTTAGAAGAATCTGCCGATGCTCCACGGATCCTTTCCAGGAGTGGATTCAGTGCCTCGATTTGTTTGTAGCCGCAGTCACTGCCTGTGGTGACTGTACTGACTTCGTCTCTCAGCCAATAATAAATGTAATTGCATCTTGAGCTGTGTGTTTGATGCTGTGTGAGTCTAGTTTATAGCAGCCTTCCTGTCCCACTGTAGCTTCCGACCCACCTCTTCACTCAATACTGCATCGGGGAGAAGGCGGCACAGACTTTGTAAAATTAACTTTCAATATCTGTGCCTTTTTGGTTTTAAATCTACAGGGGGAAAAATTAAGTCGCACCCACTTTGGAGCGCTAACTTCGCCGGGGCGCTACTTTTAGCACCCTGAACAAATTAGCGCCCCCACGGCCAAAATTCACCGGTAGCGCCCCAAGAGGGAAGTGGGGTACTACTGGAAGCGCCCTGCCTTCGTCTTGGGGCGCTGCGAGTGAATAGTGAATAGCGTCCGGCGGTAAGTCAGGGGGCGCTACCGAAGAGTGCGAGTGGGGCACTGCGCACGGTGATGACTTCATCGCCGGCGGCACAGCACCAGGGGGCGCTAACGGTTACCGACGCCGCTAACCTCCCGCTGCATTTCGCAGGAGGCGTTGGCGGCGCCACGCCCAGGCGCTAGTTGCTTTGCGCCCTGTTAGCGCCCTCTTAGGGCACTAATGGGAGGCGCAAAGCAACCGAATTTTTAGGCCACAAACTCCAAAAGGATGAAATGGACTGAAAGAAATGAACTGGGAAATATTACTGAAAGGAACCTGGGAAAGTAAATTGGATCTGTTTTAAACCTGCACTGATGTAGATTATTGAAGATAAATATAGATTCCCCAAAATAACTGTAAACTAAACAAAGCCCCCAGAATGAATCAAGGGGGGAATGAAAATGGGAATAAGAAAGATCAGCAAACGGTACAGGAATGCAGGGAAAAGGGGGCCTGGGAGTAGAGGAATTTACTGAAACAGATTAAAAAGATATTAGAGGGAAAAAGAGATACAGCAAAAGATGTTAAGAATAACACAACATTCATCCAGTGTTAATCACATCGGGAATATATTCAAAGTCTTCCATATACACACACTTCCTGTAAGGGTCACTCTTGCTTCATGTCACACAATTCCTGTCAAACTTCATAAGAACATAAGAAATAGGAGCAGGAGTTGGCCATACAGCCCCTAGAGCCTGCTCCACCATTCAATAAGATCATGGCTGATCATCGACCTCAACTCCACTTTCCCACCCAATCTCCATATCCCTTGATTCCTCTCGTGTCCAAAAATCTATCTCTCAGCCTTGAATATAATCAAAGACTCAGCATCCACAGCCCTCTGGGGAAAAAATTCCAAAGATTAACAACCCTCTGAGTGAAGAAATTACTCCTCATCTCAGTCTTAAATGGCCTACCCCTTATCCTGAGACTATGCCCCATAGTTCTAGACTCTCCTGCCAGGGGAAACAACCTCTCAGCATCGACCCTATCAATCCCCTTCAGAATCTTGTATGTTTCAATGAGATCACCTCTCATTCTTAACTCCAGAGAATATAGGCCCATTCTACACAATCTCTCATCATAGGACAGCCCTCTCATCCCAGGAATCAAGCTAGTGAACCTTTGTTGCACCGCCGCTAAGGCAAGTATATCCTTCCTTAGATAAGGAGACCAAAACTGTGCACAGTACTCCAGGTGTGGTCTCACCAAGGCCCTGTACAATTGTAGCAAGACTTCCTTACTCTTATACTCCAACCCCCTGGCAATAAAGGCCAACATGCCATTTGCCTTCCTTATTGCTTGCTGTACCGGCATGCTAGCTTTCTTTGTTTCTTGCACGAGGACACCCAAATCTCTCTGAACACCAACATTTAAAAGCTTCTCGCCATTTAAAAAAATTCTGTTTTTCTATTCTTCCTAGCAATATGAATAACCTTACATTTCCCTACATTATACTCCATCTTACTGCCCACTCACTTAGTCTATCTATATCCCTTTGCAGATTCTTTGGGCTGGAATTTGCCGGCGCTCAGAGGGCGGGTTTGGAGGCGGATCCGCTGTCAAAATAGCAAAGATTGAGGCGGGTAGGAAACCCACTGTCAACCCGCCTCCATGCAAGTCTCCCAGGTGTTGGGTCTGTCTGCGGAGAACTGACCCGACACCAAGCAGCGGGGGAGACAATTGAGCTCATTAACTGGCTACTTAACAGCCAATTTAATGCTTTTTTGAGGCTACCTTCCAATTTTACGTGCTCCCCCACGGGTTACCCGCTGCTTGGGGATCACGCCAGCTCACCCTGTCATGAGTTGAGTCTGCTTTGATGTATCTGATAAGCTGACAGCTGCAGAAGTGGTGTATAGGATGCCATGTTGCAGATGTTCAGTTTCAGAGCGTAGTAACTGTTGGTTACTGCATTTGTAAGACATATATATGGGGGAGAAATTCGGTATCACCCCGTTTGGGGCGCTATTATTGGCCGGGCGTAAAGTTTAGCGCCCGGCGCTAATTATCGCCTCCAACTGCAAAATTGGCCTCTATCGCCCCTGGAGGTGATTTGAGTGCTAAATTAGGCGCTACACACCTCTCTTAAGGAGCTAACGCCAAGGAGCGCGGCGCTACCTCAGAGCGCTACCGAAGCTCAGGTGATGTCAGTTAGCAATGGAACACAGACACACTGGCGCCGGCCAGTTCTTAAAGGGGATGGTCCATGTTGCTGGCCAGCCACACCCTGCTCATTGCAGCCTTGAATCTCGGCCTGGAGAGACCGCTAAAGAAATTGTGTTGGAACCACTAATGGATAGGCCCAGGGAAAGAGCCCGTGAATACAGAAGAGTCTGGAGGGAAGTGGTTCAGCACGTCTCCTTGAGGAGCCTGGTGCCGAGGACCCACACCCAATGTCGTAAGAAGTTCAACGACCTCACTTGGGTAGTCAGGGTGAGTAGCTGCTTTTCAATACCTCTACATCCCTCCATCTCAACTTCACTCTGTGCCCAGAGGGTTTCAAAATCCCAAATTCCCAACACTCATCCAAGACTTATGGCCATCTCAGAGAAGCATAGAAGCATAGAAGAGAAGCATAGAAGATAGGAGCAGGAGTAGGCCATTCGGCCCCTCGAGCCTGCTCCGCCATTTAATGAGATCATGGCTGATCATCCAAATTCAGTACCCTGTCCCTGCTTTCTCCCCATATCCCTTTATCCCTTTAGCCTTAAGAAATATATCTATCTCCTTCTTGAATATATTTAATGAATTGGCCTCAACTGCCGACTGTGGTAGAGAATTCCACAGGTTCACCACTCTCTGGGTGAAGAAATTTCTCCTCATCTCAGTCCTAAATGGCTTACCCCTTATCCTTAGACTGTGACCCCTGGTTCTGGACTCCCCCACCATCGGGAACATCCTTCCTGCATCTAGTCTGTCTAGTCCTGTTAGAATTTTATAAGTTTCAATGAGATCCCCTCTCATTCTTCTAAACTCTAGCAAGTATAAGCCTAATCGACCCAATCTCTCTTCATACGTCATTCCTGCTATCCCAGGTATCAGTCTGGTAAATCTTTGCTGCACTCCCTCCATGGCAAGAACATCCTTCCTCAGATAAGGCGACAAAACTGCACACAACACTCAAGGTGTGGTCTCACCAAGGCCCTGTACAACTGCAGCAAGACATCCTTGCTCCTGTACTCGAATCCTCTCGCTATGAAGGCCAACATACCATTTGCCTTCTTAACCGCCTGCTGTACCTGCATGCTTACCTTCAGCAACTGGTGCACAAGGACTCCCAGATCTCGTTGCACTTCCCCTTTTCCCTATCTATTGCCATTCAGATAATAATCTGTCTTCCTGTTTTTGCCACCAAAGTGGATAACCTCGCATTTATCCACATTATACTGCATCTGCCATGCATCTGCCCAATCACCCAACCTGTCCAAATCATACTGGAGTTTCTCTGCATCCTCCTCAAATCCATCTCATAAAACGCACACTCACATTCCACACCTTGCATACATTAAGGGCTATTCAACTATGGGAGGCACATTAGGGAAGCACATGGCTGCATACATTAAGGGCTATTCAACTATGGGAGGCACATCAGGCAAGCACATGGCTGCACATTCACTCAGACGCCGTCCTTTATCTTGCAGGCCAAGCTATCTCATAACAGGCGGGGGCAGCAAAGCACGGGAGGAGGACCGGCAGACCTGCACACCCTCACCGATTTGGAGGCGCGCAGGCGCAGGATCGTTGCCAGCCAGGTGATAGGTGCCATGGCCGCTGGAGAGGTCGACCCCCTTGGGGACAGCAATGGTATGTTCATCAGCTTTCTCTCCTCTCTCATTCCACTTGCCCCTCACAACACCAGCCTTTTACACTTTCAATCCAACTTACTAACTGTCTCCAGTCCTTGCTCCCTTACTGCCCCCCTGTCCTGACGCTAAAGCCACTCTTGTACCTCCCTGCTTTCAGATAGTGAACCACCAGCTGACCAACCTGTCCCTCAAACTACCAGTTGCAGCGACGCCCCAGGCGAGGAGTCTCACAGCCTGCGTCTCCCGAGGGAGCCCATTCTGACACCGGGACCACGCCTTCCGTGGAGGGGAGCAGGGGGGTAGGGTCTGATTAGGGCGAAGTTCCGGGACCCAGCGGGCTGCAGCAACACCATGGGGGTTTGGAAGCTCAGGGGACAGCTCCCCAGAGGGTGAGTAGGCAAGCAAGTCCTGCTGCACTGGACTCAGATGAGGACCGCGCCATCGCGGCCATGAATAGCCAGGCCTTGAACATGCACGCTGAGCTCATGGGTGCAATGGGAAGGATGCCCGAAAGCATGGATGGACTGGCTAGGAGTGTGGAGCAGTCCGCTGCAGCACAGGCCGACGCAACGCAAGAGCGTAGTGCTGCAATTAAGTCATTGGCTGGTGCCATCCAGTCTCAGACTGCCCTCAATTTGTGTCACTGATAATCCTCAATCTGTGCCCCTAATAATCCTCAAACTGTGTCCCTGATAATCCTCAAACTGTGTCCCCAATAATCTTCAATCTGTGTCACTGATAATCCTCAATCTGTGTCCCTGATAGTCCACAAAAAGTGTCCCTGATAATCCTCAATCTGTGTCCCCAATAATCTACAATCTGTGTCACTGAGAATCCTCAATCCGTGTCCCTGATAATCCTCAATCTGTGCCCCTGATAATCCTCAAACTGTGTCCCTGATAATCCTCAATCTGTGTCACCTGTAATCTTCAATCTGTGTCACTGAGAATCCTCAATCTGTGTCCCTGATAATCCTCAATCTGTGTCCCTGATGATCCTCAATCTGTGTTCCTGATAATCCTCAATCTGTGTTCCTGATAATCCTCAATCTGTGTTCCTGATAATCCTCAATCTGTGTTCCTGATAATCATCAATCTGTGTCACTGATAATCCTCAATCTGTGTCCTGATAATCCACAATCTCTGTCCTGATAATCCTCAATCTGTGTCTCTGATAATCCTCAATCTCTGTCCTGATAATCCTCAATCTCTGTCCTGATAATCCTCAATCTGTGTCTCTGATAATCCTCAATCTGTGTCCTGATAATCCTAAATCTGTGTCCCTGATAATCCTCAATCTGTGTCCCTGATAATCCTCAATCTGTGTCCCTGATAATCCTCAATCTGTGTTCGTGATAATCCTCAATCTTTGTCCTGATAATCCTCAATCTGTGCCCCTGATAATCCTCAATCTATGTCTTGATAATCCTCAATCTGTGTCCTGATAATCCTTAATCTGTGTCCCTGATAAATTCAATCTGTGTCCTGATAATCCTCAATCTGTGTCCCTGATAATGTTCAATCTGTGTCCCTGATAATCCTCAATCTGTGTCCCTGATAATCCTCAATCTGTGTTCCTGATAATCCTCAATCTGTGTCCCTGATAATCCTCAATCTCTGCCCTGATAATCCTCAATCTCTGTCCTGATAATCCTCAATCTGTGTCTCTGATAATCCTCAATCTGTGTCCTGATAATCCTCAATCTGTGTTCCTGATAATCCTCAATCTGTGTTCCTGATAATCCTCAATCTCTGTCCTGATAATCCTCAATCTGTGTCCCTGATAATGTTCAATCTGTGTCTTGATAATCCTCAATCTGTGTCCTGATAATCCTCAATCTGTGTCCCTGATAAATTCAATCTGTGTCCTTAAAATCCTCAATCTGTGTCCCTGATAATGTTCAATCTCTGTCCCTGATAATCCTCAATCAATGTCCCTGATAATCCTCAATCTGTGTTCCTGATAATCCTCAATCTGTGTCCCTGATAATCCTCAATCTGTGTCCCTGATAATCCTCAATCTGTGTCCCTGATAATCCTCAATCTGTGTCCCTGATAATCCTCAATCTCTGTCCTGATAATCCTCAATCTGTGTCCCTGATAATCCTCAATCTGTGCCCCTCATAATCTTCAAACTGTGTCCCTGATAATCCTCAATCTGTGTCCCCAATAATCTTCAATCTGTGTCACTGAGAATCCTCAATCTGTGTCCCTGATAATCCTCAATCTGTGTTCCTGATAATCCTCAATCTCTGTCCTGCTAATCCTCAATCGGTGTCCCTGATAATCCTCAATCTGTGTCTTGATAATCCTCAATCTGTGTCCTGATAATCCTCAATCTGTGTCCCTGATAAATTCAATCTGTGTCCATGATAATCCTCAATCTGTGTCCCTGATAATCCTCAATATGTGTCCATGATAATCCTCAATCTGTGTCCCTGATAATCCTCAATCTGTGTCCCTGATAATCCTCAATCTGTGTCCCTGATAATCCTCAATATGTGTCACTGATAATCCTCGATCTGTGTCCCTGATAATCCTCAATCTGTGTCACTGATAATCCTCAATCTGTGTCCCTGATAATCCTCAATCTGTGTTCCTGATAATCCTCAATCTGTGACCCTGATAATCCTCAATCTGTGTCCTGATAATCCTCAATCTGTGTCCCTGATAATCCTCAATCTGTGTCACTGAGAATCCTCAATCTGTGTCCTGATAATCTTCAATCTGTGTCCCTGATGATCCTCAATCTGTGTTCCTGATAATCCTCAATCTGTGTCCCTGATAATCCTCAATCTGTGTCCCTGATAATCCTCAATCTGTGTCCTGATAATCCTCAATCTGTGTCCCTGATAATCCTCAATCTGTGTCCCTGATAATCCTCAATCTGTGTCCCTGATAATCCTCAATCTGTGTCCTGATAATCCTCAATCTGTGTTCCTGATAATCCTCAATCTGTGTCCCTGATAATCCTCAATCTGTGTCACTGATAATCCTCAATCTGTGTCACTGATATTCCTCAATCTGTGTCCCTGATAATCTTCAATCTGTGTCCCTGATAATCCTCAATCTGTGTCCTGATAATCCTCAATCTGTGTCCCTGATAATCCTCAATATGTGTCCCTGATAATCCTCGATCTGTGTCCCCAATAATCCTCAATCTGCGTCCCAGATAATCCTCAATCTGTGTCCCTGATAATCCTCAATCTGTGTCCCTGATAATCCTCAATCTGTGTCCCTGAGAATCCTCAATCTGTGTCCTGATAATCCTCAATCTCTGTCCTGATAATCCTCAATCTGTGTCCCTGATAAATTCAATCTGTGTCCATGATAATCCTCAATCTGTGTCCCTGATAATCCTCAATATGTGTCCATGATAATCCTCAATCTGTGTCCCTGATAATCCTCAATCTGTGTCCCTGATAATCCTCAATCTGTGTCCTGATAATCCTCAATCTGTGTCCCTGATAATCCTCAATCTGTGTCCTGATAATCCTCAATCTGTGTCCTGATAATCCTCAATCTGTGTCCCTGATAATCCTCAATCTGTGTCCTGATAATCCTCAATCTGTGTCCTGATAATCCTCAATCTGTGTCCCTGATAATATTCAATCTGTGTCCTGATAATCCTCAATCTGTGTCCCTGATAATCCTCAATCTGTGTCCCTGATAATCCTCAATCTGTGTCCTGATAATCCTCAATCTGTGTCCCTGATAATCCTCAATCTGTGTCCCTGATAATCCTCAATCTGTGTCCCTGATAATCCTCAATCTGTGTCCTGATAATCCTCAATCTGTGTCCCTGATAATCCTCAATCTGTGTCCCTGATAATCCTCAATCTGTGTCCCTGATAATCCTCAATCTGTGTCCCTGATAATCCTCAATCTGTGTCCTGATAATCCTCAATCTGTGTCCTGATAATCCTCAATCTCTGTCCTGATAATCCTCAATCTGTGTCTCTGATAATCCTCAATCTGTGTCCTGATAATACTTAATCTGTGTCCCTGATAATCCTCAATCTGTGTCCCTGATAATCCTCAATCTGTGTCCCTGATAATCCTCAATCTGTGTCCATGATAATCCTCAATCTTTGTCCTGATAATCCTCAATCTGTGTCCTGATAATCCTCAATCTGTGTCCCTGATAATCCTCAATCTGTGCCCCTCATAATCTTCAAACTGTGTCCCTGATAATCCTCAATCTGTGTCCCTATAATCTCAATCTGTGTCACTGAGAATCCTCAATCTGTGTCCCTGATAATCCTCAATCTGTGTCCTGATAATCCTCAATCTCTGTCCCTGATAATCCTCAATCAGTGTCCCTGATAATCGTCAATCTGTGTCCCTGATAATCCTCAATCTGTGTCCTGATAATCCTCAATCTGTGTCCTGATAATCCTCAATCTGTGTCCTGATAATCCTCAATCTGTGTCCCTGATAATCCTCAATCTGTGTCCCTGATAATCCTCAATCTGTGTCCCTGATAATCCTCAATCTGTGTCCCTGATAATCCTCAATCTGTGTCCTGATAATCCTCAATCTGTGTCCCTGATAATCCTCAATCTGTGTCCCTGATAATCCTCAATCTGTGTCCCTGATAATCCTCAATCTGTGTCCCTGATAATCTCAATCTGTGTCTTGATAATCCTCAATCTGTGTCCCTGATAATCCTCAATCTGTGTCCCTGATAATCTCAATCTGTGTCCTGATAATCCTCAATCTGTGTCCCTGATAATCCTCAATCTGTGTCCCTGATAATCCTCAATCTGTGTCCCTGATAATCCTCAATCTGTGTCCCTGATAATCCTCAATCTGTGTCCTGATAATCCTCAATCTGTGTCCCTGATAATCCTCAATCTGTGTCCCTGATAATCCTCAATCTGTGTCCCTGATAATCCTCAATCTGTGTCCTGATAATCCTCAATCTGTGTCCCTGATAATCCTCAATCTGTGTCCTGATAATCCTCAATCTGTGTCCCTGATAATCCTCAATCTGTGTCCCTGATAATCCTCAATCTGTGTCCCTGATAATCCTCAATCTGTGTCCCTGATAATCCTCAATCTGTGTCCCTGATAATCCTCAATCTGTGTCCTGATAATCTTCAATCTGTGTTCCTGATAATCCTCAATCTGTGTCCCTGATAATCCTCAATCTGTGTCCCTGATAATCCTCAATCTGTGTCACTGATAATCCTCAATCTGTGTCCCCAATAATCCTCAATCCGTGTCCTGATAATCCTCAATCTGTGTCCCTGATAATCCTCAATCTGTGTCCCTGATAATCCTCAATCTGTGTCCCCTGATAATCCTCAATCTGTGTCCCTGATAATCCTCAATCTGTGTCCTGATAATCCTCAATCTGTGTCCTGATAATCCTCAATCTGTGTCCCTGATAATCCTCAATCTGTGTCCCTGATAATCCTCAATCTGTGTCACTGATAATCCTCAATCTGTGTCCCTGATAATCCTCAATCTGTGTCCTGATAATCCTCAATCTGTGTCCCTGATAATCCTCAATCTGTGTCCTGATAATCCTCGATCTGTGTCCCCAACAATCCTCAATCTGCGTCCCAGATAATCCTCAATCTGTGTCCCTGATAATCCTCAATCTGTGTCCCTGATAATCCTCAATCTGTGTCCCTGAGAATCCTCAATCTGTGTCCCTGATAATCTTCAATCTGTGTCCCTGATAATCCTCAATCTGTGTCCTGATAATCCTCAATCTGTGTCCCTGATAATCCTCAATCTGTGTCCCTGATAATCCTCAATCTGTGTCCATGATAATCCTCAATCTGTGTCCCTGATAATCCTCAATCTGTGTCCTGATAATCCTCAATCTGTGTCCCTGATAATCCTCAATCTGTGTCCTGATAATCCTCAATCTGTGTCCCTGATAATCCTCAATCTGTGTCCTGATAATCTCAATCTGTGTCCCTGATAATCCTCAATCTTTGTCTGATAATCCTCAATCTGTGTCCCTGATAATCCTCAATCTGTGTCTGATAATCCTCAATCTGTGTCCTGATAATCCTCAATCTGTGTCCCTGATAATCCTCAATCTGTGTCCTGATAATCCTCAATCTGTGTCCCTGATAATCCTCAATCTGTGTCCCTGATAATCCTCAATCTGTGTCCCTGATAATCCTCAATCTGTGTCCATGATAATCCTCAATCTTTGTCCTGATAATCCTCAATCTGTGTCCTGATAATCCTCAATCTGTGTCCCTGATAATGTTCAATCTGTGTCCCTGATAATCCTCAATCTGTGTCCTGATAATCCTCAATCTGTGTCCTGATAATCCTCAATCTGTGTCCCTGATAATACTCAATCTGTGTCCCTGATAATCCTCAATCTGTGTCCCTGATAATCCTCAATCTGTGTCCCTGATAATCTCAATCTGTGTCCTGATAATCCTCAATCTGTGTCCCTGATAATCTCAATCTGTGTCCCTGATAATCCTCAATCTGTGTCCCTGATAATCCTCAATCTGTGTCCCTGATAATCCTCAATCTGTGTCCCTGATAATCCTCAATCTGTGTCCCTGATAATCCTCAATCTGTGTCCCTGATAATCCTCAATCTGTGTCCCTGATAATCCTCAATCTGTGTCCCTGATAATCCTCAATCTGTGTCCCTGATAATCCTCAATCTGTGTCCTGATAATCCTCAATCTGTGTCCTGATAATCCTCAATCTGTGTCCTGATAATCCTCAATCTGTGTCCCTGATAATCCTCAATCTGTGTCCTGATAATCCTCAATCTGTGTCCCTGATAATCCTCAATCTGTGTCCCTGATAATCCTCAATCTGTGTCCCTGATAATCTCAATCTGTGTCCCTGATAATCCTCAATCTGTGTCCCTGATAATCCTCAATCTGTGTCCCTGATAATCCTCAATCTGTGTCCTGATAATCCTCAATCTGTGTCCCTGATAATCTTCAATCTGTGTCCCTGATAATCCTCAATCTGTGTCCCTGATAATCCTCAATCTGTGTCCTGATAATCCTCAATCTGTGTCCTGATAATCCTCAATCTGTGTCCCTGATAATCGTCAATCTGTGTCCTGATAATCCTCAATCTGTGTCCTGATAATCCTCAATCTGTGTCCTGATAATCTCAATCTGTGTCCTGATAATCCTCAATCTGTGTCCCTGATAATCCTCAATCTGTGTCCCTGATAATCCTCAATCTGTGTCCCTGATAATCCTCAATCTGTGTCCCTGATAATCCTCAATCTGTGTCCTGATAATCCTCAATCTGTGTCCTGATAATCCTCAATCTGTGTCCCTGATAATCCTCAATCTGTGTCCCTGATAATCCTCAATCTGTGTCCCTGATAATCCTCAATCTGTGTCCCTGATAATCCTCAATCTGTGTCCTGATAATCCTCAATCTGTGTCCCTGATAATCTCAATCTGTGTCCCTGATAATCCTCAATCTGTGTCCTGATAATCCTCAATCTGTGTCCCTGATAATCCTCAATCTGTGTCCCTGATAATCCTCAATCTGTGTCCCTGATAATCCTCAATCTGTGTCCCTGATAATCCTCAATCTGTGTCCTGATAATCCTCAATCTGTGTCCCTGATAATCCTCAATCTGTGTCCCTGATAATCCTCAATCTGTGTCCTGATAATCCTCAATCTGTGTCCTGATAATCCTCAATCTGTGTCCCTGATAATCCTCAATCTGTGTCCTGATAATCCTCAATCTGTGTCCCTGATAATCCTCAATCTGTGTCCCTGATAATCCTCAATCTGTGTCCCTGATAATCCTCAATCTGTGTCCCTGATAATCCTCAATCTGTGTCCCTGATAATCTCAATCTGTGTCCCTGATAATCCTCAATCTGTGTTCCTGATAATCCTCAATCTGTGTCCTGATAATCCTCAATCTGTGTCCTGATAATCCTCAATCTGTGTCCCTGATAATCCTCAATCTGTGTCCCCGGATAATCCTCAATCGTGTCCCTGATAATCCTCAATCTGTGTCCCTGATAATCCTCAATCTGTGTCCTGATAATCCTCAATCTGTGTCCCTGATAATCCTCAATCTGTGTCCTGATAATCCTCAATCTGTGTCCTGATAATCCTCAATCTGTGTCCTGATAATCCTCAATCTGTGTCCTGATAATCCTCAATCTGTGTCCCTGATAATCCTCAATCTGTGTCCCTGATAATCCTCAATCTGTGTCCCTGATAATCCTCAATCTGTGTCCCTGATAATCCTCAATCTGTGTCCTGATAATCCTCAATCTGTGTCCTGATAATCCTCAATCTGTGTCCCTGATAATCCTCAATCTGTGTCCCTGATAATCCTCAATCTGTGTCCTGATAATCCTCAATCTGTGTCCTGATAATCCTCAATCTGTGTCCTGATAATCCTCAATCTGTGTCCTGATAATCCTCAATCTGTGTCCTGATAATCCTCAATCTGTGTCCTGATAATCCTCAATCTGTGTCCTGATAATCCTCAATCTGTGTCCCTGATAATCCTCAATCTGTGTCCTGATAATCCTCAATCTGTGTCCTGATAATCTCAATCTGTGTCCTGATAATCCTCATCTGTGTCCCTGATAATCCTCAATCTGTGTCCCTGATAATCCTCAATCTGTGTCCCTGCATAATCTCAATCTGTGTCCTGATAATCCTCAATCTGTGTCCCTGATAATCCTCAATCTGTGTCACTGATAATCCTCAATCTGTGTCACTGATAATCCTCAATCTGTGTCCCTGATATTCTCAATCTGTGTCCTGATAATCCTCAATTGTGTCCTGATAATCCTCAATCTGTGTCCCTGATAATCCTCAATCTGTGTCCCTGATAATCCTCTAATCTGTGTCCCGATAATCCTCAATCTGTGTCCAGATAATCCTCAATCTGTGTCCCTGATAATCCTCAATCTGTGTCCCTGATATCCTCAATCTGTGTCCTGATAATCCTCAATCTGTGTCCTGATAATCTCAATCTGTGTCCTGATAATCCTCAACTCTGTGTCCTGATAATCTCAAATCTGTGTCCCTGATAATCCTCAATCTGGTCCATGATAATCCCAATCTGTGTCCCTGATAATCCTCAATCTGTTGTCCCTGATAATCCTCAATCTGTGTCCCTGATAATCCTCAATCTGTGTCCCTGATAATCCTCAATCTGTGTCCTGATAATCCTCAATCTGTGTCTCGGATAATCCTCAATCTGTGTCCATGATAATCTTCAATCTGTGTCCTGATAATCTCAATCTGTGTCCTGATAATCTCTAATCTGGTCCTGATAATCCTCAATCTGTGTCCTGATAAACCTTCAATCTGTGTCCTGATAATCCTCAATCTGTGTCCCTGATAATCCTCAATCAGTGTCCCTGATAATCCTCAATCTGTGTCCTGATAATCCTCAATCTGTGTCCTGATAATCCTCAATCTTGTCCTGATAATCCTCAATCTCTGTCCTGATAATCCTCAATCTGCTGTCCCTGATATCCTCAATCTGTGTCCTGATAATCCTCAATCTGTGTCCTGATAATCCTCAATCTGTCCTGATAATCTCTCAATCTGTGTCCTGATATCCTCAATCTGTGTCCTGATAATCCTCAATCTGTGTCCTGATAATCCTCAATCTGTGTCCCTGATAATCCTCAATCTGTAGTTCCCTGAAAATTCCAATTCTGTGTCCCTGATAATCCTCAATCTGTGTCCCTGATAATCTCAATCTGTGTCCCTGATAATCCTCAATCTGTGTCCCTGATAATCCTCAATCTGTGTCCCTGATAATCCTCAATCTGTTGTCCTGATAATCCTCAAATCTGTGTCCCTGATAATCCTCAATCTGTGTCCTGATAATTCAATCTGTGTCCTGATAATCCTCAATCTGTGTCCTGATAATCCTCCATCTGAGTCCTGATAATCCTCAATCTGTGTCTCGGATAATCCTCAATCTGTGTCCTGATAATCCTCAATCTGTGTCCTGATAATCCTCAATCTGTGTCCTGATAATCCTCAATCTGTGTCCCTGATAATCCTCAATCTGTGTCCCTGATAATCCTCAATCTGTGTCCTGATAATCCTCAATCTGTGTCCCTGATAATCCTCAATCTGTGTCCCTGATAATCCTCAATCTGTGTCCCTGATAATCCTCAATCTGTGTCCTGATAATCCTCAATCTGTGTCCTGATAATCCTCAATCTGTGTCCCTGATAATCCTCAATCTGTGTCCTGATAATCCTCAATCTGTGTCCCTGATAATCCTCAATCTGTGTCCCTGATAATCCTCAATCTGTGTCCTGATAATCCTCAATCTGTGTCCTGATAATCCTCAATCTGTGTCCTGATAATCCTCAATCTGTGTCCTGATAATCCTCAATCTGTGTCCTGATAATCCTCAATCTGTGTCCCTGATAATCCTCAATCTGTGTCCTGATAATCCTCAATCTGTGTCCTGATAATCCTCAATCTGTGTCCCTGATAATCCTCAATCTGTGTCCCTGATAATCCTCAATCTGTGTCCTGATAATCCTCAATCTGTGTCCCTGATAATCCTCAATCATGTGTCCACTGATAATCCTCGATCTGTGTCCCTGATATCCTCAATCTGTGTCACTGAGAATCCTCAATCTGTGTCCTGATAATCTTCAATCTGTGTCCCTGATGATCCTCAATCTGTGTTCCTGATAATCCTCAATCTGTGTCCTGATAATCCTCAATCTGTGTCCCTGATAATCCTCAATCTGTGTCCTGATAAGCCTCAATCTGTGTCCCTGATAATCCTCAATCTATGTCCTGATAATCCTCAATCTGTGTCCCTGATAATCCTCAATCTGTGTTCCTGATAATCCTCAATCTGTGTCCCTGATAATCCTCAATCTGTGGTCCTGATAATCCTCAATCTGTGTCCCTGATAATCCTCAATCTGTGTCCTGATAATCCTCAATCTGTGTCCCTGATAATGTTCAATCTGTGTCCCTGATAATCCTCAATCTGTGTCCATGATAATCCTCGATCTGTGTCCTGATAATCTTCAATCTGTGTTCCTGATAATCCTCAATCAGTGTCCTGATAATCCTCAATCTGTGTCCCTGATAATCCTCAATCTGTGTCACTGATAATGCCTCAATCTGTTGTCCCCATAATCCTCAATCCGTGTCCTGATAATCCTCAATCTGTGTCCAGATAATCCTCAATCTGTGTCCCTGATAATCCTCGATCTGTGTCCCTGATAATCCTCAATCTGTGTCCCTGATAATCCTCAATCTGTGTCCTGATAATCCTCAATCTGTGTCCTGATAATCCTCAATCTGTGTCCCTGATAATCCTCAATCTGTGTCCCTGATAATCCTCAATCTGTGTCCTGATAATCCTCAATCTGTGTCCCTGATAATCCTCAATCTGTGTCCTGATAATCCTCAATCTGTGTCCCTGATAATCCTCAATCTGTGTCCTGATAATCCTCAATCTGTGTCCCTGATAATCCTCAATCTGTGTCCTGATAATCCTCAATCTGTGTCCCTGATAATCCTCAATCTGTGTCCCTGATAATCCTCAATCTGTGTCCCTGATAATCCTCAATCTGTGTCCCTGATAATCCTCAATCTGTGTCCTGATAATCCTCAATCTGTGTCCCTGATAATCCTCAATCTGTGTCCCTGATAATCCTCAATCTGTGTCCTGATAATCCTCAATCTGTGTCCCTGATAATCCTCAATCTGTGTCCCTGATAATCCTCAATCTGTGTCCCTGATAATCCTCAATCTGTGTCCCTGATAATCCTCAATCTGTGTCCCTGATAATCCTCAATCTGTGTCCTGATAATCCTCAATCTGTGTCCTGATAATCCTCAATCTGTGTCCTGATAATCCTCAATCTGTGTCCTGATAATCCTCAATCTGTGTCCTGATAATCCTCAATCTGTGTCCTGATAATCCTCAATCTGTGTCCTGATAATCCTCAATCTGTGTCCTGATAATCCTCAATCTGTGTCCCTGATAATCCTCAATCTGTGTCCTGATAATCCTCAATCTGTGTCCCTGATAATCCTCAATCTGTGTCCTGATAATCCTCAATCTGTGTCCCTGATAATCCTCAATCTGTGTCCTGATAATCCTCAATCTGTGTCCTGATAATCCTCAATCTGTGTCCTGATAATCCTCAATCTGTGTCCCTGATAATCCTCAATCTGTGTCCTGATAATCCTCAATCTGTGTCCTGATAATCCTCAATCTGTGTCCCTGATAATCCTCAATCTGTGTCCTGATAATCCTCAATCTGTGTCCCTGATAATCCTCAATCTGTGTCCCTGATAATCCTCAATCTGTGTCCCTGATAATCCTCAATCTGTGTCCCTGATAATCCTCAATCTGTGTCCCTGATAATCCTCAATCTGTGTCCCTGATAATCCTCAATCTGTGTCCCTGATAATCCTCAATCTGTGTCCCTGATAATCCTCAATCTGTGTCCTGATAATCCTCAATCTGTGTCCTGATAATCCTCAATCTGTGTCCCTGATAATCCTCAATCTGTGTCCTGATAATCCTCAATCTGTGTCCCTGATAATCCTCAATCTGTGTCCTGATAATCCTCAATCTGTGTCCTGATAATCCTCAATCTGTGTCCCTGATAATCCTCAATCTGTGTCCTGATAATCCTCAATCTGTGTCCCTGATAATCCTCAATCTGTGTCCTGATAATCCTCAATCTGTGTCCTGATAATCCTCAATCTGTGTCCCTGATAATCCTCAATCTGTGTCCCTGATAATCCTCAATCTGTGTCCCTGATAATCCTCAATCTGTGTCCCTGATAATCCTCAATCTGTGTCCCTGATAATCCTCAATCTGTGTCCCTGATAATCCTCAATCTGTGTCCCTGATAATCCTCAATCTGTGTCCTGATAATCCTCAATCTGTGTCCCTGATAATCCTCAATCTGTGTCCTGATAATCCTCAATCTGTGTCCTGATAATCCTCAATCTGTGTCCCTGATAATCCTCAATCTGTGTCCCTGATAATCCTCAATCTGTGTCCCTGATAATCCTCAATCTGTGTCCCTGATAATCCTCAATCTGTGTCCCTGATAATCCTCAATCTGTGTCCCTGATAATCCTCAATCTGTGTCCCTGATAATCCTCAATCTGTGTCCCTGATAATCCTCAATCTGTGTCCCTGATAATCCTCAATCTGTGTCCCTGATAATCCTCAATCTGTGTCCCTGATAATCCTCAATCTGTGTCCTGATAATCCTCAATCTGTGTCCCTGATAATCCTCAATCTGTGTCCTGATAATCCTCAATCTGTGTCCCTGATAATCCTCAATCTGTGTCCCTGATAATCCTCAATCTGTGTCCCTGATAATCCTCAATCTGTGTCCCTGATAATCCTCAATCTGTGTCCTGATAATCCTCAATCTGTGTCCCTGATAATCCTCAATCTGTGTCCTGATAATCCTCAATCTGTGTCCCTGATAATCCTCAATCTGTGTCCTGATAATCCTCAATCTGTGTCCCTGATAATCCTCAATCTGTGTCCTGATAATCCTCAATCTGTGTCCCTGATAATCCTCAATCTGTGTCCCTGATAATCCTCAATCTGTGTCCCTGATAATCCTCAATCTGTGTCCCTGATAATCCTCAATCTGTGTCCCTGATAATCCTCAATCTGTGTCCTGATAATCCTCAATCTGTGTCCCTGATAATCCTCAATCTGTGTCCCTGATAATCCTCAATCTGTGTCCCTGATAATCCTCAATCTGTGTCCTGATAATCCTCAATCTGTGTCCTGATAATCCTCAATCTGTGTCCCTGATAATCCTCAATCTGTGTCCCTGATAATCCTCAATCTGTGTCCCTGATAATCCTCAATCTGTGTCCCTGATAATCCTCAATCTGTGTCCCTGATAATCCTCAATCTGTGTCCCTGATAATCCTCAATCTGTGTCCCTGATAATCCTCAATCTGTGTCCCTGATAATCCTCAATCTGTGTCCCTGATAATCCTCAATCTGTGTCCTGATAATCCTCAATCTGTGTCCCTGATAATCCTCAATCTGTGTCCCTGATAATCCTCAATCTGTGTCCCTGATAATCCTCAATCTGTGTCCCTGATAATCCTCAATCTGTGTCCTGATAATCCTCAATCTGTGTCCTGATAATCCTCAATCTGTGTCCCTGATAATCCTCAATCTGTGTCCCTGATAATCCTCAATCTGTGTCCTGATAATCCTCAATCTGTGTCCCTGATAATCCTCAATCTGTGTCCCTGATAATCCTCAATCTGTGTCCCTGATAATCCTCAATCTGTGTCCCTGATAATCCTCAATCTGTGTCCTGATAATCCTCAATCTGTGTCCCTGATAATCCTCAATCTGTGTCCCTGATAATCCTCAATCTGTGTCCCTGATAATCCTCAATCTGTGTCCCTGATAATCCTCAATCTGTGTCCCTGATAATCCTCAATCTGTGTCCTGATAATCCTCAATCTGTGTCCCTGATAATCCTCAATCTGTGTCCCTGATAATCCTCAATCTGTGTCCCTGATAATCCTCAATCTGTGTCCCTGATAATCCTCAATCTGTGTCCCTGATAATCCTCAATCTGTGTCCCTGATAATCCTCAATCTGTGTCCTGATAATCCTCAATCTGTGTCCTGATAAT
Organism: Squalus acanthias; assembly: GCA_030390025.1. Classification (NCBI taxonomy): domain Eukaryota; kingdom Metazoa; phylum Chordata; class Chondrichthyes; order Squaliformes; family Squalidae; genus Squalus; species Squalus acanthias. The sequence continues at coordinate 1,436,850 of JASTWF010000077.1, read as the reverse complement.
CCTCAATCTGTGTCCCTGATAATCCTCAATCTGTGTCCTGATAATCCTCAATCTGTGTCCCTGATAATCCTCAATCTGTGTCCTGATAATCCTCAATCTGTGTCCCTGATAATCCTCAATCTGTGTCCTGATAATCCTCAATCTGTGTCCTGATAATCCTCAATCTGTGTCCTGATAATCCTCAATCTGTGTCCCTGATAATCCTCAATCTGTGTCCCTGATAATCCTCAATCTGTGTCCCTGATAATCCTCAATCTGTGTCCTGATAATCCTCAATCTGTGTCCCTGATAATCCTCAATCTGTGTCCCTGATAATCCTCAATCTGTGTCCCTGATAATCCTCAATCTGTGTCCTGATAATCCTCAATCTGTGTCCCTGATAATCCTCAATCTGTGTCCCTGATAATCCTCAATCTGTGTCCTGATAATCCTCAATCTGTGTCCCTGATAATCCTCAATCTGTGTCCCTGATAATCCTCAATCTGTGTCCCTGATAATCCTCAATCTGTGTCCTGATAATCCTCAATCTGTGTCCCTGATAATCCTCAATCTGTGTCCCTGATAATCCTCAATCTGTGTCCTGATAATCCTCAATCTGTGTCCTGATAATCCTCAATCTGTGTCCCTGATAATCCTCAATCTGTGTCCCTGATAATCCTCAATCTGTGTCCCTGATAATCCTCAATCTGTGTCCCTGATAATCCTCAATCTGTGTCCCTGATAATCCTCAATCTGTGTCCCTGATAATCCTCAATCTGTGTCCTGATAATCCTCAATCTGTGTCCTGATAATCCTCAATCTGTGTCCTGATAATCCTCAATCTGTGTCCTGATAATCCTCAATCTGTGTCCCTGATAATCCTCAATCTGTGTCCTGATAATCCTCAATCTGTGTCCCTGATAATCCTCAATCTGTGTCCTGATAATCCTCAATCTGTGTCCTGATAATCCTCAATCTGTGTCCCTGATAATCCTCAATCTGTGTCCCTGATAATCCTCAATCTGTGTCCCTGATAATCCTCAATCTGTGTCCCTGATAATCCTCAATCTGTGTCCTGATAATCCTCAATCTGTGTCCTGATAATCCTCAATCTGTGTCCCTGATAATCCTCAATCTGTGTCCCTGATAATCCTCAATCTGTGTCCCTGATAATCCTCAATCTGTGTCCCTGATAATCCTCAATCTGTGTCCTGATAATCCTCAATCTGTGTCCCTGATAATCCTCAATCTGTGTCCCTGATAATCCTCAATCTGTGTCCCTGATAATCCTCAATCTGTGTCCCTGATAATCCTCAATCTGTGTCCCTGATAATCCTCAATCTGTGTCCCTGATAATCCTCAATCTGTGTCCCTGATAATCCTCAATCTGTGTCCCTGATAATCCTCAATCTGTGTCCCTGATAATCCTCAATCTGTGTCCCTGATAATCCTCAATCTGTGTCCTGATAATCCTCAATCTGTGTCCTGATAATCCTCAATCTGTGTCCCTGATAATCCTCAATCTGTGTCCCTGATAATCCTCAATCTGTGTCCTGATAATCCTCAATCTGTGTCCCTGATAATCCTCAATCTGTGTCCTGATAATCCTCAATCTGTGTCCTGATAATCCTCAATCTGTGTCCCTGATAATCCTCAATCTGTGTCCCTGATAATCCTCAATCTGTGTCCCTGATAATCCTCAATCTGTGTCCCTGATAATCCTCAATCTGTGTCCTGATAATCCTCAATCTGTGTCCCTGATAATCCTCAATCTGTGTCCTGATAATCCTCAATCTGTGTCCCTGATAATCCTCAATCTGTGTCCTGATAATCCTCAATCTGTGTCCCTGATAATCCTCAATCTGTGTCCTGATAATCCTCAATCTGTGTCCTGATAATCCTCAATCTGTGTCCTGATAATCCTCAATCTGTGTCCCTGATAATCCTCAATCTGTGTCCTGATAATCCTCAATCTGTGTCCCTGATAATCCTCAATCTGTGTCCCTGATAATCCTCAATCTGTGTCCTGATAATCCTCAATCTGTGTCCCTGATAATCCTCAATCTGTGTCCTGATAATCCTCAATCTGTGTCCTGATAATCCTCAATCTGTGTCCCTGATAATCCTCAATCTGTGTCCCTGATAATCCTCAATCTGTGTCCCTGATAATCCTCAATCTGTGTCCCTGATAATCCTCAATCTGTGTCCCTGATAATCCTCAATCTGTGTCCCTGATAATCCTCAATCTGTGTCCTGATAATCCTCAATCTGTGTCCTGATAATCCTCAATCTGTGTCCCTGATAATCCTCAATCTGTGTCCCTGATAATCCTCAATCTGTGTCCTGATAATCCTCAATCTGTGTCCCTGATAATCCTCAATCTGTGTCCTGATAATCCTCAATCTGTGTCCCTGATAATCCTCAATCTGTGTCCCTGATAATCCTCAATCTGTGTCCTGATAATCCTCAATCTGTGTCCCTGATAATCCTCAATCTGTGTCCTGATAATCCTCAATCTGTGTCCTGATAATCCTCAATCTGTGTCCCTGATAATCCTCAATCTGTGTCCCTGATAATCCTCAATCTGTGTCCCTGATAATCCTCAATCTGTGTCCCTGATAATCCTCAATCTGTGTCCCTGATAATCCTCAATCTGTGTCCCTGATAATCCTCAATCTGTGTCCTGATAATCCTCAATCTGTGTCCTGATAATCCTCAATCTGTGTCCCTGATAATCCTCAATCTGTGTCCTGATAATCCTCAATCTGTGTCCTGATAATCCTCAATCTGTGTCCCTGATAATCCTCAATCTGTGTCCTGATAATCCTCAATCTGTGTCCCTGATAATCCTCAATCTGTGTCCTGATAATCCTCAATCTGTGTCCCTGATAATCCTCAATCTGTGTCCCTGATAATCCTCAATCTGTGTCCTGATAATCCTCAATCTGTGTCCTGATAATCCTCAATCTGTGTCCCTGATAATCCTCAATCTGTGTCCCTGATAATCCTCAATCTGTGTCCCTGATAATCCTCAATCTGTGTCCCTGATAATCCTCAATCTGTGTCCCTGATAATCCTCAATCTGTGTCCCTGATAATCCTCAATCTGTGTCCCTGATAATCCTCAATCTGTGTCCCTGATAATCCTCAATCTGTGTCCCTGATAATCCTCAATCTGTGTCCTGATAATCCTCAATCTGTGTCCCTGATAATCCTCAATCTGTGTCCCTGATAATCCTCAATCTGTGTCCTGATAATCCTCAATCTGTGTCCCTGATAATCCTCAATCTGTGTCCCTGATAATCCTCAATCTGTGTCCCTGATAATCCTCAATCTGTGTCCTGATAATCCTCAATCTGTGTCCCTGATAATCCTCAATCTGTGTCCCTGATAATCCTCAATCTGTGTCCCTGATAATCCTCAATCTGTGTCCTGATAATCCTCAATCTGTGTCCCTGATAATCCTCAATCTGTGTCCCTGATAATCCTCAATCTGTGTCCCTGATAATCCTCAATCTGTGTCCCTGATAATCCTCAATCTGTGTCCTGATAATCCTCAATCTGTGTCCCTGATAATCCTCAATCTGTGTCCTGATAATCCTCAATCTGTGTCCCTGATAATCCTCAATCTGTGTCCCTGATAATCCTCAATCTGTGTCCCTGATAATCCTCAATCTGTGTCCCTGATAATCCTCAATCTGTGTCCTGATAATCCTCAATCTGTGTCCCTGATAATCCTCAATCTGTGTCCCTGATAATCCTCAATCTGTGTCCCTGATAATCCTCAATCTGTGTCCCTGATAATCCTCAATCTGTGTCCTGATAATCCTCAATCTGTGTCCCTGATAATCCTCAATCTGTGTCCCTGATAATCCTCAATCTGTGTCCCTGATAATCCTCAATCTGTGTCCCTGATAATCCTCAATCTGTGTCCCTGATAATCCTCAATCTGTGTCCTGATAATCCTCAATCTGTGTCCCTGATAATCCTCAATCTGTGTCCTGATAATCCTCAATCTGTGTCCTGATAATCCTCAATCTGTGTCCCTGATAATCCTCAATCTGTGTCCTGATAATCCTCAATCTGTGTCCCTGATAATCCTCAATCTGTGTCCTGATAATCCTCAATCTGTGTCCTGATAATCCTCAATCTGTGTCCTGATAATCCTCAATCTGTGTCCCTGATAATCCTCAATCTGTGTCCTGATAATCCTCAATCTGTGTCCCTGATAATCCTCAATCTGTGTCCTGATAATCCTCAATCTGTGTCCCTGATAATCCTCAATCTGTGTCCTGATAATCCTCAATCTGTGTCCTGATAATCCTCAATCTGTGTCCTGATAATCCTCAATCTGTGTCCCTGATAATCCTCAATCTGTGTCCCTGATAATCCTCAATCTGTGTCCTGATAATCCTCAATCTGTGTCCCTGATAATCCTCAATCTGTGTCCTGATAATCCTCAATCTGTGTCCCTGATAATCCTCAATCTGTGTCCCTGATAATCCTCAATCTGTGTCCTGATAATCCTCAATCTGTGTCCTGATAATCCTCAATCTGTGTCCTGATAATCCTCAATCTGTGTCCTGATAATCCTCAATCTGTGTCCCTGATAATCCTCAATCTGTGTCCTGATAATCCTCAATCTGTGTCCCTGATAATCCTCAATCTGTGTCCTGATAATCCTCAATCTGTGTCCTGATAATCCTCAATCTGTGTCCCTGATAATCCTCAATCTGTGTCCTGATAATCCTCAATCTGTGTCCTGATAATCCTCAATCTGTGTCCCTGATAATCCTCAATCTGTGTCCCTGATAATCCTCAATCTGTGTCCCTGATAATCCTCAATCTGTGTCCCTGATAATCCTCAATCTGTGTCCCTGATAATCCTCAATCTGTGTCCCTGATAATCCTCAATCTGTGTCCCTGATAATCCTCAATCTGTGTCCCTGATAATCCTCAATCTGTGTCCCTGATAATCCTCAATCTGTGTCCCTGATAATCCTCAATCTGTGTCCCTGATAATCCTCAATCTGTGTCCCTGATAATCCTCAATCTGTGTCCCTGATAATCCTCAATCTGTGTCCTGATAATCCTCAATCTGTGTCCTGATAATCCTCAATCTGTGTCCCTGATAATCCTCAATCTGTGTCCCTGATAATCCTCAATCTGTGTCCCTGATAATCCTCAATCTGTGTCCCTGATAATCCTCAATCTGTGTCCTGATAATCCTCAATCTGTGTCCCTGATAATCCTCAATCTGTGTCCCTGATAATCCTCAATCTGTGTCCCTGATAATCCTCAATCTGTGTCCCTGATAATCCTCAATCTGTGTCCCTGATAATCCTCAATCTGTGTCCTGATAATCCTCAATCTGTGTCCCTGATAATCCTCAATCTGTGTCCTGATAATCCTCAATCTGTGTCCCTGATAATCCTCAATCTGTGTCCCTGATAATCCTCAATCTGTGTCCCTGATAATCCTCAATCTGTGTCCCTGATAATCCTCAATCTGTGTCCCTGATAATCCTCAATCTGTGTCCCTGATAATCCTCAATCTGTGTCCCTGATAATCCTCAATCTGTGTCCTGATAATCCTCAATCTGTGTCCCTGATAATCCTCAATCTGTGTCCCTGATAATCCTCAATCTGTGTCCCTGATAATCCTCAATCTGTGTCCCTGATAATCCTCAATCTGTGTTCCTGATAATCCTCAATCTGTGTCCCTGATAATCCTCAATCTGTGTCCCTGATAATCCTCAATCTGTGTCCCTGATAATCCTCAATCTGTGTCCTGATAATCCTCAATCTGTGTCCCTGATAATCCTCAATCTGTGTCCCTGATAATCCTCAATCTGTGTCCTGATAATCCTCAATCTGTGTCCCTGATAATCCTCAATCTGTGTCCCTGATAATCCTCAATCTGTGTCCCTGATAATCCTCAATCTGTGTCCCTGATAATCCTCAATCTGTGTCCTGATAATCCTCAATCTGTGTCCTGATAATCCTCAATCTGTGTCCCTGATAATCCTCAATCTGTGTCCTGATAATCCTCAATCTGTGTCCTGATAATCCTCAATCTGTGTCCCTGATAATCCTCAATCTGTGTCCCTGATAATCCTCAATCTGTGTCCTGATAATCCTCAATCTGTGTCCTGATAATCCTCAATCTGTGTCCCTGATAATCCTCAATCTGTGTCCCTGATAATCCTCAATCTGTGTCCTGATAATCCTCAATCTGTGTCCTGATAATCCTCAATCTGTGTCCTGATAATCCTCAATCTGTGTCCTGATAATCCTCAATCTGTGTCCTGATAATCCTCAATCTGTGTCCTGATAATCCTCAATCTGTGTCCCTGATAATCCTCAATCTGTGTCCTGATAATCCTCAATCTGTGTCCTGATAATCCTCAATCTGTGTCCCTGATAATCCTCAATCTGTGTCCCTGATAATCCTCAATCTGTGTCCCTGATAATCCTCAATCTGTGTCCTGATAATCCTCAATCTGTGTCCTGATAATCCTCAATCTGTGTCCTGATAATCCTCAATCTGTGTCCCTGATAATCCTCAATCTGTGTCCCTGATAATCCTCAATCTGTGTCCCTGATAATCCTCAATCTGTGTCCCTGATAATCCTCAATCTGTGTCCTGATAATCCTCAATCTGTGTCCCTGATAATCCTCAATCTGTGTCCCTGATAATCCTCAATCTGTGTCCCTGATAATCCTCAATCTGTGTCCTGATAATCCTCAATCTGTGTCCCTGATAATCCTCAATCTGTGTCCCTGATAATCCTCAATCTGTGTCCCTGATAATCCTCAATCTGTGTCCCTGATAATCCTCAATCTGTGTCCTGATAATCCTCAATCTGTGTCCCTGATAATCCTCAATCTGTGTCCCTGATAATCCTCAATCTGTGTCCCTGATAATCCTCAATCTGTGTCCCTGATAATCCTCAATCTGTGTCCCTGATAATCCTCAATCTGTGTCCTGATAATCCTCAATCTGTGTCCCTGATAATCCTCAATCTGTGTCCCTGATAATCCTCAATCTGTGTCCCTGATAATCCTCAATCTGTGTCCCTGATAATCCTCAATCTGTGTCCCTGATAATCCTCAATCTGTGTCCTGATAATCCTCAATCTGTGTCCCTGATAATCCTCAATCTGTGTCCTGATAATCCTCAATCTGTGTCCTGATAATCCTCAATCTGTGTCCCTGATAATCCTCAATCTGTGTCCTGATAATCCTCAATCTGTGTCCCTGATAATCCTCAATCTGTGTCCCTGATAATCCTCAATCTGTGTCCCTGATAATCCTCAATCTGTGTCCTGATAATCCTCAATCTGTGTCCTGATAATCCTCAATCTGTGTCCTGATAATCCTCAATCTGTGTCCCTGATAATCCTCAATCTGTGTCCCTGATAATCCTCAATCTGTGTCCCTGATAATCCTCAATCTGTGTCCCTGATAATCCTCAATCTGTGTCCCTGATAATCCTCAATCTGTGTCCCTGATAATCCTCAATCTGTGTCCCTGATAATCCTCAATCTGTGTCCTGATAATCCTCAATCTGTGTCCTGATAATCCTCAATCTGTGTCCTGATAATCCTCAATCTGTGTCCCTGATAATCCTCAATCTGTGTCCTGATAATCCTCAATCTGTGTCCCTGATAATCCTCAATCTGTGTCCCTGATAATCCTCAATCTGTGTCCCTGATAATCCTCAATCTGTGTCCCTGATAATCCTCAATCTGTGTCCTGATAATCCTCAATCTGTGTCCCTGATAATCCTCAATCTGTGTCCCTGATAATCCTCAATCTGTGTCCCTGATAATCCTCAATCTGTGTCCTGATAATCCTCAATCTGTGTCCTGATAATCCTCAATCTGTGTCCCTGATAATCCTCAATCTGTGTCCCTGATAATCCTCAATCTGTGTCCCTGATAATCCTCAATCTGTGTCCTGATAATCCTCAATCTGTGTCCCTGATAATCCTCAATCTGTGTCCCTGATAATCCTCAATCTGTGTCCTGATAATCCTCAATCTGTGTCCCTGATAATCCTCAATCTGTGTCCCTGATAATCCTCAATCTGTGTCCCTGATAATCCTCAATCTGTGTCCCTGATAATCCTCAATCTGTGTCCCTGATAATCCTCAATCTGTGTCCCTGATAATCCTCAATCTGTGTCCCTGATAATCCTCAATCTGTGTCCCTGATAATCCTCAATCTGTGTCCCTGATAATCCTCAATCTGTGTCCCTGATAATCCTCAATCTGTGTCCCTGATAATCCCCAATCTGTCCCTGATAATCCTCAATCTGTGTCCTGATAATCCTCAATCTGTGTCCTGATAATCCTCAATCTGTGTCCTGATAATCCTCAATCTGTGTCCTGATAATCCTCAATCTGTGTCCCTGATAATCCTCAATCTGTGTCCCTGATAATCCTCAATCTGTGTCCCTGATAATCCTCAATCTGTGTCCCTGATAATCCTCAATCTGTGTCCCTGATAATCCTCAATCTGTGTCCCTGATAATCCTCAATCTGTGTCCCTGATAATCCTCAATCTGTGTCCCTGATAATCCTCAATCTGTGTCCTGATAATCCTCAATCTGTGTCCCTGATAATCCTCAATCTGTGTCCCTGATAATCCTCAATCTGTGTCCCTGATAATCCTCAATCTGTGTCCCTGATAATCCTCAATCTGTGTCCCTGATAATCCTCAATCTGTGTCCCTGATAATCCTCAATCTGTGTCCCTGATAATCCTCAATCTGTGTCCCTGATAATCCTCAATCTGTGTCCCTGATAATCCTCAATCTGTGTCCCTGATAATCCTCAATCTGTGTCCTGATAATCCTCAATCTGTGTCCCTGATAATCCTCAATCTGTGTCCCTGATAATCCTCAATCTGTGTCCCTGATAATCCTCAATCTGTGTCCCTGATAATCCTCAATCTGTGTCCCTGATAATCCTCAATCTGTGTCCTGATAATCCTCAATCTGTGTCCCTGATAATCCTCAATCTGTGTCCCTGATAATCCTCAATCTGTGTCCCTGATAATCCTCAATCTGTGTCCCTGATAATCCTCAATCTGTGTCCCTGATAATCCTCAATCTGTGTCCCTGATAATCCTCAATCTGTGTCCCTGATAATCCTCAATCTGTGTCCTGATAATCCTCAATCTGTGTCCCTGATAATCCTCAATCTGTGTCCCTGATAATCCTCAATCTGTGTCCCTGATAATCCTCAATCTGTGTCCCTGATAATCCTCAATCTGTGTCCCTGATAATCCTCAATCTGTGTCCCTGATAATCCTCAATCTGTGTCCCTGATAATCCTCAATCTGTGTCCCTGATAATCCTCAATCTGTGTCCCTGATAATCCTCAATCTGTGTCCCTGATAATCCTCAATCTGTGTCCTGATAATCCTCAATCTGTGTCCCTGATAATCCTCAATCTGTGTCCCTGATAATCCTCAATCTGTGTCCCTGATAATCCTCAATCTGTGTCCCTGATAATCCTCAATCTGTGTCCTGATAATCCTCAATCTGTGTCCTGATAATCCTCAATCTGTGTCCCTGATAATCCTCAATCTGTGTCCCTGATAATCCTCAATCTGTGTCCTGATAATCCTCAATCTGTGTCCCTGATAATCCTCAATCTGTGTCCTGATAATCCTCAATCTGTGTCCCTGATAATCCTCAATCTGTGTCCCTGATAATCCTCAATCTGTGTCCCTGATAATCCTCAATCTGTGTCCCTGATAATCCTCAATCTGTGTCCTGATAATCCTCAATCTGTGTCCTGATAATCCTCAATCTGTGTCCCTGATAATCCTCAATCTGTGTCCCTGATAATCCTCAATCTGTGTCCCTGATAATCCTCAATCTGTGTCCTGATAATCCTCAATCTGTGTCCCTGATAATCCTCAATCTGTGTCCCTGATAATCCTCAATCTGTGTCCCTGATAATCCTCAATCTGTGTCCCTGATAATCCTCAATCTGTGTCCCTGATAATCCTCAATCTGTGTCCTGATAATCCTCAATCTGTGTCCCTGATAATCCTCAATCTGTGTCCTGATAATCCTCAATCTGTGTCCCTGATAATCCTCAATCTGTGTCCCTGATAATCCTCAATCTGTGTCCCTGATAATCCTCAATCTGTGTCCCTGATAATCCTCAATCTGTGTCCCTGATAATCCTCAATCTGTGTCCCTGATAATCCTCAATCTGTGTCCCTGATAATCCTCAATCTGTGTCCTGATAATCCTCAATCTGTGTCCCTGATAATCCTCAATCTGTGTCCCTGATAATCCTCAATCTGTGTCCCTGATAATCCTCAATCTGTGTCCCTGATAATCCTCAATCTGTGTCCCTGATAATCCTCAATCTGTGTCCTGATAATCCTCAATCTGTGTCCCTGATAATCCTCAATCTGTGTCCCTGATAATCCTCAATCTGTGTCCTGATAATCCTCAATCTGTGTCCCTGATAATCCTCAATCTGTGTCCTGATAATCCTCAATCTGTGTCCCTGATAATCCTCAATCTGTGTCCTGATAATCCTCAATCTGTGTCCTGATAATCCTCAATCTGTGTCCCTGATAATCCTCAATCTGTGTCCCTGATAATCCTCAATCTGTGTCCCTGATAATCCTCAATCTGTGTCCCTGATAATCCTCAATCTGTGTCCCTGATAATCCTCAATCTGTGTCCCTGATAATCCTCAATCTGTGTCCTGATAATCCTCAATCTGTGTCCTGATAATCCTCAATCTGTGTCCTGATAATCCTCAATCTGTGTCCCTGATAATCCTCAATCTGTGTCCCTGATAATCCTCAATCTGTGTCCCTGATAATCCTCAATCTGTGTCCCTGATAATCCTCAATCTGTGTCCCTGATAATCCTCAATCTGTGTCCTGATAATCCTCAATCTGTGTCCCTGATAATCCTCAATCTGTGTCCCTGATAATCCTCAATCTGTGTCCCTGATAATCCTCAATCTGTGTCCCTGATAATCCTCAATCTGTGTCCCTGATAATCCTCAATCTGTGTCCCTGATAATCCTCAATCTGTGTCCTGATAATCCTCAATCTGTGTCCCTGATAATCCTCAATCTGTGTCCCTGATAATCCTCAATCTGTGTCCCTGATAATCCTCAATCTGTGTCCCTGATAATCCTCAATCTGTGTCCCTGATAATCCTCAATCTGTGTCCTGATAATCCTCAATCTGTGTCCCTGATAATCCTCAATCTCTGTCTCCTGATAATCCTCAATCTGTGTCCCTGATAATCCTCAATCTGTGTCCCTGATAATCCTCAATCTGTGTCCCTGATAATCCTCAATCTGTGTCCCTGATAATCCTCAATCTGTGTCCTGATAATCCTCAATCTGTGTCCTGATAATCCTCAATCTGTGTCCCTGATAATCCTCAATCTGTGTCCCTGATAATCCTCAATCTGTGTCCCTGATAATCCTCAATCTGTGTCCCTGATAATCCTCAATCTGTGTCCCTGATAATCCTCAATCTGTGTCCTGATAATCCTCAATCTGTGTCCCTGATAATCCTCAATCTGTGTCCCTGATAATCCTCAATCTGTGTCCCTGATAATCCTCAATCTGTGTTCCTGATAATCCTCAATCTGTGTCCCTGATAATCCTCAATCTGTGTCCTGATAATCCTCAATCTGTGTCCCTGATAATCCTCAATCTGTGTCCCTGATAATCCTCAATCTGTGTCCTGATAATGATAATCTTCAATCTGTGTGTCCCTGATAATCCTCAATCTGTGTTCCTGATAATCCTCAATCTGTGTCCCTGATAATCCTCAATCTGTGTCCCTGATAATCCTCAATCTGTGTCCCTGATAATCCTCAATCTGTGTCCTGATAATCCTCAATCTGTGTCCCTGATAATCCTCAATCTGTGTCCCTGATAATCCTCAATCTGTGTCCCTGATAATCCTCAATCTGTGTCCCTGATAATCCTCAATCTGTGTCCCTGATAATCCTCAATCTGTGTCCCTGATAATCCTCAATCTGTGTCCCTGATAATCCTCAATCTGTGTCCCTGATAATCCTCAATCTGTGTCCTGATAATCCTCAATCTGTGTCCCTGATAATCCTCAATCTGTGTCCTGATAATCCTCAATCTGTGTCCCTGATAATCCTCAATCTGTGTCCTGATAATCCTCAATCTGTGTCCCTGATAATCCTCAATCTGTGTCCCTGATAATCCTCAATCTGTGTCCCTGATAATCCTCAATCTGTGTCCTGATAATCCTCAATCTGTGTCCCTGATAATCTTCTGTGTCTGAATCCTCAATCTGTGTCCCTGATAATCCTCAATCTGTGTCCCTGATAATCCTCAATCTCAATCCCTATAATCCTCAATCTGTGTCCCTGATAATCCTCAATCTGTGTCCCTGATAATCCTCAATCTGTGTCCCTGATAATCCTCAATCTGTCCCTGATAATCCTCAATCTGTGTCCTGATAATCCTCAATCTGTGTCCCTGATAATCCTCAATCTGTGTCCCTGATAATCCTCAATCTGTGTCCTGATAATCCTCAATCTGTGTCCCTGATAATCCTCAATCTGTGTCCTGATAATCCTCAATCTGTGTCCCTGATAATCCTCAATCTGTGTTCCTGATAATCCTCAATCTGTGTCCCTGATAATCCTCAATCTGTGTCCTGATAATCCTCAATCTGTGTCCCTGATAATCCTCAATCTGTGTCCTGATAATCCTCAATCTGTGTCCCTGATAATCCTCAATCTGTGTCCCTGATAATCCTCAATCTGTGTCCCTGATAATCCTCAATCTGTGTCCCTGATAATCCTCAATCTGTGTCCCTGATAATCCTCAATCTGTGTCCCTGATAATCCTCAATCTGTGTCCCTGATAATCCTCAATCTGTGTCCCTGATAATCCTCAATCTGTGTCCTGATAATCCTCAATCTGTGTCCTGATAATCCTCAATCTGTGTCCCTGATAATCCTCAATCTGTGTCCCTGATAATCCTCAATCTGTGTCCCTGATAATCCTCAATCTGTGTCCCTGATAATCCTCAATCTGTGTCCCTGATAATCCTCAATCTGTGTCCTGATAATCCTCAATCTGTGTCCCTGATAATCCTCAATCTGTGTCCCTGATAATCCTCAATCTGTGTCCCTGATAATCCTCAATCTGTGTCCCTGATAATCCTCAATCTGTGTCCCTGATAATCCTCAATCTGTGTCCCTGATAATCCTCAATCTGTGTCCCTGATAATCCTCAATCTGTGTCCCATAATCCTCAATCTGTGTCCCTGATAATCCTCAATCTGTGTCCCTGATAATCCTCAATCTGTGTCCCTGATAATCCTCAATCTGTGTCCCTGATAATCCTCAATCTGTGTCCCTGATAATCCTCAATCTGTGTCCCTGATAATCCTCAATCTGTGTCCTGATAATCCTCAATCTGTGTCCTGATAATCCTCAATCTGTGTCCCTGATAATCCTCAATCTGTGTCCCTGATAATCCTCAATCTGTGTCCTGATAATCCTCAATCTGTGTCCCTGATAATCCTCAATCTGTGTCCCTGATAATCCTCAATCTGTGTCCCTGATAATCCTCAATCTGTGTCCTGATAATCCTCAATCTGTGTCCCTGATAATCCTCAATCTGTGTCCCTGATAATCCTCAATCTGTGTCCTGATAATCCTCAATCTGTGTCCCTGATAATCCTCAATCTGTGTCCCTGATAATCCTCAATCTGTGTCCCTGATAATCCTCAATCTGTGTCCCTGATAATCCTCAATCTGTGTCCCTGATAATCCTCAATCTGTGTCCCTGATAATCCTCAATCTGTGTCCCTGATAATCCTCAATCTGTGTCCTGATAATCCTCAATCTGTGTCCCTGATAATCCTCAATCTGTGTCCCTGATAATCCTCAATCTGTGTCCCTGATAATCCTCAATCTGTGTCCCTGATAATCCTCAATCAATCTGTGTCCCTGATAATCCTCAATCTGTGTCCCTGATAATCCTCAATCTGTGTCCCTGATAATCCTCAATCTGTGTCCTGATAATCCTCAATCTGTGTCCCTGATAATCCTCAATCTGTGTCCTGATAATCCTCAATCTGTGTCCCTGATAATCCTCAATCTGTGTCCCTGATAATCCTCAATCTGTGTCCCTGATAATCCTCAATCTGTGTCCTGATAATCCTCAATCTGTGTCCCTGATAATCCTCAATCTGTGTCCCTGATAATCCTCAATCTGTGTCCCTGATAATCCTCAATCTGTGTCCCTGATAATCCTCAATCTGTGTCCCTGATAATCCTCAATCTGTGTCCTGATAATCCTCAATCTGTGTCCCTGATAATCCTCAATCTGTGTCCCTGATAATCCTCAATCTGTGTCCTGATAATCCTCAATCTGTGTCCCTGATAATCCTCAATCTGTGTCCCTGATAATCCTCAATCTGTGTCCCTGATAATCCTCAATCTGTGTCCTGATAATCCTCAATCTGTGTCCTGATAATCCTCAATCTGTGTCCCTGATAATCCTCAATCTGTGTCCCTGATAATCCTCAATCTGTGTCCCTGATAATCCTCAATCTGTGTCCTGATAATCCTCAATCTGTGTCCCTGATAATCCTCAATCTGTGTCCCTGATAATCCTCAATCTGTGTCCCTGATAATCCTCAATCTGTGTCCCTGATAATCCTCAATCTGTGTCCTGATAATCCTCAATCTGTGTCCTGATAATCCTCAATCTGTGTCCCTGATAATCCTCAATCTGTGTCCCTGATAATCCTCAATCTGTGTCCCTGATAATCCTCAATCTGTGTCCCTGATAATCCTCAATCTGTGTCCCTGATAATCCTCAATCTGTGTCCCTGATAATCCTCAATCTGTGTCCCTGATAATCCTCAATCTGTGTCCTGATAATCCTCAATCTGTGTCCCTGATAATCCTCAATCTGTGTCCTGATAATCCTCAATCTGTGTCCCTGATAATCCAATCTGTGTCCCTGATAATCCTCAATCTGTGTCCCTGATAATCCTCAATCTGTGTCCCTGATAATCCTCAATCTGTGTCCCTGATAATCCTCAATCTGTGTCCCTGATAATCCTCAATCTGTGTCCTGATAATCCTCAATCTGTGTCCCTGATAATCCTCAATCTGTGTCCTGATAATCCTCAATCTGTGTCCCTGATAATCCTCAATCTGTGTCCTGATAATCCTCAATCTGTGTCCCTGATAATCCTCAATCTGTGTCCCTGATAATCCTCAATCTGTGTCCCTGATAATCCTCAATCTGTGTCCCTGATAATCCTCAATCTGTGTCCTGATAATCCTCAATCTGTGTCCCTGATAATCCTCAATCTGTGTCCCTGATAATCCTCAATCTGTGTCCCTGATAATCCTCAATCTGTGTCCCTGATAATCCTCAATCTGTGTCCCTGATAATCCTCAATCTGTGTCCCTGATAATCCTCAATCTGTGTCCCTGATAATCCTCAATCTGTGTCCCTGATAATCCTCAATCTGTGTCCCTGATAATCCTCAATCTGTGTCCTGATAATCCTCAATCTGTGTCCCTGATAATCCTCAATCTGTGTCCCTGATAATCCTCAATCTGTGTCCCTGATAATCCTCAATCTGTGTCCCTGATAATCCTCAATCTGTGTCCCTGATAATCCTCAATCTGTGTCCCTGATAATCCTCAATCTGTGTCCCTGATAATCCTCAATCTGTGTTCCTGATAATCCTCAATCTGTGTCCCTGATAATCCTCAATCTGTGTCCCTGATAATCCTCAATCTGTGTCCCTGATAATCCTCAATCTGTGTCCCTGATAATCCTCAATCTGTGTCCTGATAATCCTCAATCTGTGTCCCTGATAATCCTCAATCTGTGTCCTGATAATCCTCAATCTGTGTCCCTGATAATCCTCAATCTGTGTCCTGATAATCCTCAATCTGTGTCCCTGATAATCCTCAATCTGTCCCCTGATAATCCTCAATCTGTGTCCCTGATAATCCTCAATCTGTGTCCTGATAATCCTCAATCTGTGTCCTGATAATCCTCAATCTGTGTCCCTGATAATCCTCAATCTGTGTCCCTGATAATCCTCAATCTGTGTCCCTGATAATCCTCAATCTGTGTCCCTGATAATCCTCAATCTGTGTCCCTGATAATCCTCAATCTGTGTCCTGATAATCCTCAATCTGTGTCCCTGATAATCCTCAATCTGTGTCCCTGATAATCCTCAATCTGTGTCCTGATAATCCTCAATCTGTGTCCCTGATAATCCTCAATCTGTGTCTGTCTCCTGATAATCCTCAATCTGTGTCCCTGATAATCCTCAATCTGTGTCCTGATAATCCTCAATCTGTGTCCTGATAATCCTCAATCTGTGTCCCTGATAATCCTCAATCTGTGTCCTGATAATCCTCAATCTGTGTCCCTGATAATCCTCAATCTGTGTCCTGATAATCCTCAATCTGTGTCCCTGATAATCCTCAATCTGTGTCCCTGATAATCCTCAATCTGTGTCCCTGATAATCCTCAATCTGTGTCCTGATAATCCTCAATCTGTGTCCTGATAATCCTCAATCTGTGTCCTGATAATCCTCAATCTGTGTCCCTGATAATCCTCAATCTGTGTCCCTGATAATCCTCAATCTGTGTCCCTGATAATCCTCAATCTGTGTCCCTGATAATCCTCAATCTGTGTCCCTGATAATCCTCAATCTGTGTCCCTGATAATCCTCAATCTGTGTCCCTGATAATCCTCAATCTGTGTCCTGATAATCCTCAATCTGTGTCCCTGATAATCCTCAATCTGTGTCTTGATAATCCTCAATCTGTGTCCCTGATAAATTCAATCTGTGTCCATGATAAATTCAATCTGTGTCCCTGATAATCTTCAATCTGTGTCCCTGATAATCCTCAATCTGTGTCCCTGATAATCCTCAATCTGTGTCCCTGATAATCCTCAATCTGTGTCCCTGATAATCCTCAATCTGTGTCCCTGATAATCCTCAATCTGTGTCCTGATAATCCTCAATCTGTGTCCCTGATAATCCTCAATCTGTGTCCTGATAATCCTCAATCTGTGTCCCTGATAATCCTCAATCTGTGTCCTGATAATCCTCAATCTGTGTCCCTGATAATCCTCAATCTGTGTCCCTGATAATCCTCAATCTGTGTCCTGATAATCCTCAATCTGTGTCCCTGATAATCCTCAATCTGTGTCCCTGATAATCCTCAATCTGTGTCCCTGATAATCCTCAAACTGTGTCCCTGATAATCCTCAATCTGTGTCCCTGATAATCCTCAATCTGTGTCCCTGATAATCCTCAATCTGTGTCCCTGATAATCCTCAATCTGTGTCCCTGATAATCCTCAATCTGTGTTCCTGATAATCCTCAATCTGTGTCCCTGATAATCCTCAATCTGTGTCCCTGATAATCCTCAATCTGTGTCCCTGATAATCCTCAATCTGTGTCCTGATAATCCTCAATCTGTGTCCCTGATAATCCTCAATCTGTGTCCCTGATAATCCTCAATCTGTGTCCCTGATAATCCTCAATCTGTGTCCCTGATAATCCTCAATCTGTGTCCCTGATAATCCTCAATCTGTGTCCCTGATAATCCTCAATCTGTGTCCCTGATAATCCTCAATCTGTGTCCCTGATAATCCTCAATCTGTGTCCTGATAATCCTCAATCTGTGTTCCTGATAATCCTCAATCTGTGTCCCTGATAATCCTCAATCTGTGTCCTGATAATCCTCAATCTGTGTCCCTGATAATCCTCAATCTGTGTCCTGATAATCCTCAATCTGTGTCCCTGATAATCCTCAATCTGTGTCCCTGATAATCCTCAATCTGTGTCCCTGATAATCCTCAATCTGTGTCCTGATAATCCTCAATCTGTGTCCTGATAATCCTCAATCTGTGTCCTGATAATCCTCAATCTGTGTCCCTGATAATCCTCAATCTGTGTCCTGATAATCCTCAATCTGTGTCCCTGATAATCCTCAATCTGTGTCCCTGATAATCCTCAATCTGTGTCCCTGATAATCCTCAATCTGTGTCCTGATAATCCTCAATCTGTGTCCCTGATAATCCTCAATCTGTGTCCCTGATAATCCTCAATCTGTGTCCCTGATAATCCTCAATCTGTGTCCCTGATAATCCTCAATCTGTGTCCTGATAATCCTCAATCTGTGTCCCTGATAATCCTCAATCTGTGTCCCTGATAATCCTCAATCTGTGTCCCTGATAATCCTCAATCTGTGTCCTGATAATCCTCAATCTGTGTCCCTGATAATCCTCAATCTGTGTCCTGATAATCCTCAATCTGTGTCCCTGATAATCCTCAATCTGTGTCCTGATAATCCTCAATCTGTGTCCCTGATAATCCTCAATCTGTGTTCCTGATAATCCTCAATCTGTGTCCCTGATAATCCTCAATCTGTGTCCTGATAATCCTCAATCTGTGTCCCTGATAATCCTCAATCTGTGTCCCTGATAATCCTCAATCTGTGTCCCTGATAATCCTCAATCTGTGTCCCTGATAATCCTCAATCTGTGTCCCTGATAATCCTCAATCTGTGTCCCTGATAATCCTCAATCTGTGTCCCTGATAATCCTCAATCTGTGTCCTGATAATCCTCAATCTGTGTCCCTGATAATCCTCAATCTGT
>JASTWF010000077.1:1129977-1417968 GCA_030390025.1 Squalus acanthias | reverse complement strand
AGTGTCTAATAACCCTGGGGGATTGGGGGGGGGGGGATAGTGTCTAATAACCCTGGGGAATGGGGGGGGCGGATAGTGTCTAATAACCCCGGGGATGGGGGGGGATAGTGTCTAATAACCCTGGGGGATTGGGGGGGGGGATAGTGTCTAATAACCCTGGGGAATGGTGGGGGGGGGATAGTGTCTAATAACCCCGGGGGATGGGGGGGGATAGTGTCTAATAACCCTGGGGGATGGGGGTGGAGATAGTGTCTAATAACCCTGGAGGATGGGGGGGGGAGATAGTGTCCAATAACCCTGGGGAAGGGGGGGGATAGTGTCCAATAACCCTGGGGGATGGGTGGGGGGATAGTGTCTAATAACCCTGGGGGATGGGGGGGGGATAGTGTCTAATTACCCTGGGGGATGGGGGGGGGGGATAGTGTCCAATAACCCTGGGGGTTGGGGGGGGGATAGTGTCTAATAACCCTGGGGGATGGGGGGGGGATAGTGTCTAATAACCCTGGGGGATTTAAGGGATTCTGACCCTGCGTGTCTCGCAGCCTGTGAGATTCACGCGGCTCTGTGCAG
Organism: Squalus acanthias; assembly: GCA_030390025.1. Taxonomy (NCBI): domain Eukaryota; kingdom Metazoa; phylum Chordata; class Chondrichthyes; order Squaliformes; family Squalidae; genus Squalus; species Squalus acanthias. The sequence goes on along the minus strand of JASTWF010000077.1, from coordinate 1,417,398 downwards.
CCTGTATGTCAGTGCGGGTCTAGGCCTCGTTGCCTGTTCTGGTCTCCAGCCAGTCTGGGAACACTAGACACACCTGTGAGTGGTTCGAATCACTCGCCCTTACGGTTCTAGACACTGGACTTAGATGCGAGAGCAGTAATGGAGATGAAACTCATGTAGACTCGGTTGAATGGTACGAAATGGAAAATCTTTATTGCATGATACTTAAGATTATGAAATACATGTCATAAGCACAGATTAATGACAGTACAATCTTACAAGCAGTTATATAGTCGATCTTAGGGAAACGAGGAACGAACGGCACATAGTAAATAGGGGCACACATTACAAATATCCTTAATCCTTAAACCCTCCCCTGTCAATATCTATCCAAAACTAGATTCGTAGGATTTCGAGACGCATGCTCACCACTCGTGATAACTCGGAGAAATTCCGAATAGCTGATCGGATGTTTTTCACCGCAGCACCCACGTGTCGGTCAGGAGATCTCCTGGTCCCACTTGTTTACTTGCTTCTGCTGCTCCGGCTAGCAGGCTGGAACGTCTGCTGTGATGAAGACCTGTGTTGGTTGGTTTAACAGGTACTTTTCGAGCACAGTTGTCAATATCATCGATACGATATGTTCTTTGCAAGTTCGAAGAAGTCTTCCTGGCAAGGAAAACTTGGCTATTCGACCTACAGGCGCGGTCGGGATTTACTGACCGTGGCGAAGGATATGGTCTTCCTCTCTTCTCATCTCATCTCATCTCATCTCATCTCATCTCATCTCATCTCGGGCCTTTGGTTCCGCTGCCAGTTACCAACATAGGTCTTCGTTACGCGACACGAGGTAGATCCGAACGGATCAGAAAGTTCAACAGTCCTTTTCAAAGAGGCAACAGGCAAGCAGGAGCCCAACTACGAGTACACAGGAGCAGCCACGAGGTTACGAATAAGAGCACAGGATAAGCGAGAGATGGACGGTTTGGAGCCTGCAATTATAGTGCAAAATCTTCCGTTTCCCGCCCAGCCTTAATGTCCATTCTTTTGTTTAGGGTCTGGCGCTCAAATGTCTTGTATGGGTGATCTCCGTTCTTAATGGGTTTCGGGGCTACTCGTAAATGTCTGAGTACCTGTTAATATTTCTCCCATTGTTAAATCGGTCGGTGTTCTCCCTGGAGGGGTTGTGGGGCTTCCAAGTGTTTTGTATAACTACCTGCTAACGGCTCTCTCATCGTAGAGTCGTTGGGATTTTACATATTAATGTCTTTTGGATGGGCCCTTGATTACTCGATACAATAGCTTTCATTTGTACCTGGGAGACCGATTTCAGTATTTATGTGTATACTGCAAACCCATAATGTCTCGTGTATTATCTTCACTGTGCTGAATCTTAATCGATCTTGCACAAATGTTTATTGGAACGCCATCTTGTCTGCCTGTTGAAAAGTCTAGAATGTTCTGTCACGAGGTGCGGCGGCCATTTTACAGGCTGCTTGTGTCCACATTAAACCTGGCAGCATTCTGCTGAAATAAAAGCTGTTTGAACGAAACTCTGTGTTTTCTCCTTATTAATAAAATCGCGATATATTGCGAATTCTACAGTCCCTCCTGTTGATGCGAATAACTCCGCTTATCGTATCAAAAATCATAGTGGTGAGCAATATTATCTTGATTTCTCTCCGAATCCAGCAAATTAATCCCATAACTTTAACCTAGCTAGGGTCTCTGTGTCGTCCTTATTTCCCAAGAAAATTACATTTTATATCACCGTAGGCATTATTTGCCCTTAAACTTACACCACTTGTTTTCCTTCCCAGCGTAACCAGGCCGATGCCTCTCGTATCACCTGTATATTCATCTTTTATTCAGGGAAAGGAAAAACAAAACTCAAAACCAAAACAATCAATTCTAACTGTAACACCATCACCAAAATAATCAACACCAACTCTTAAAACATGTCGAGTTCCCAACGTATTTACAATCTCTGAAAAATCATGATCGAGTACAAACTTCCGCGGCGCACCTGGCGAGCGGGAGTGACGCCATTTTCCGATTACACGGTGCTTTCATCGTGCACGCGCACGTAACGTTCTCGCCACTCTCCCGTGTTTTCATGCTTGGTGAGGCGCTTGTCTCTTTTACAATGTACGACCAATAGGTACACTACAATAAAAACTTGGCATACGACTAAAATGTGGGAAGCTATTCTGATCCATGAAGGCACTTCAATATTAGTGAACAGATTCCACCACGGTGGAACTACTATATCCAAAATGTCTGTTCCTATTTCGACAGTTTCTGCTCTAATGTGTAAAAATGTTTCTGTGACACCGCGACGGCTTTTAAAAGTTTGGTGAGGTGTTCAGGGAGAGGGGGAATGAGGTATCCAAAATGCGCGACGAATCGCTGCAAGTCGGTGAAATTCTCTTTTACTGTGAGATGAACAGTGGATGGTTCAGGGATTGGGATAATTCGCTGTTGTGCTACTTGAACTTCCGCCCTGGGTTTAAAACAGAAACTGCTGTCACTCACCGGACACCGGCTACGGTTTCCATGCTGGTAGTGTTGCGCTGCAGTGGTAACACAATATGTTCCACCCCCGATGTATGCTACCTGCGGAGGCACATGATCTTGTGCCATTGCCTCCATGGTGCAATTCATGGACTTGGCGCCAGTCGTTCTGAACCCGCACTGTGGTGTTAAAAAGGCATTCAAGTGCTGGGGGCACAGTATTATGTGTGCTCCCCTGCCACGACAACCAGAGAGATCTGTACCTATCATCGTTTGCTCCCAGCGGATGACGTAAGGTGGAACCGCTGCATAACGAATGTGGGCTCCCCCCTGAATGACATCAATGTTCTCTACCCGATACACCGGGGCGGGCTTTGCTGTGTCGCCCAAAACCGGCATGCGTAATACTATTCCCATAATAGTATGGTTTGAACGTCCGCAGTCCACGGGGACTGGGTAAGCTTCTGAAGCTAGCCTGAGCTGGCACGGACTTAATGCGTTCTGAAAAGGGTGGAGCGCCCGCAGGTGTTTGTTACTTATCCAGGACGGAACCAAACCTTGTTTTAAATCCTCCAAATTACTGCGGCCCTCGCCCAGTAACCACGCCCCGTAAAGCACGCACACCTCGTTCTGCGCAGCTTGATCGGATGCATTCCGATCTTCCCTAATCAGGGCATTTACCGTCTTTGCATGTTTCTCCAACTCTGCTATAATTTCCTTTAAATGGAGAGTCATGGCTTGGTCCTCGTGTAAACCTGACCCTACCACTTTATTCTCATCTGTTAGAATGTCTTTTAATTGTGTCTTTAAACCATTAATCTGGGTCTGCAGCTCCACACTGTCTAGAGCGTTGACCACAGATGTACCCGTGTTAAAAGCAGTGAACGCGTCGTTCACCAAACCCCTTCTTTGCCTCCCTACTTGATCCAAAACTTCCTGTGGTGCGGTGTACAAACTTGTTTTATCAATTTCCGCGAAATCGAATTCGTAAAATTGTCTGAACATCTTGGTCAACAGGACCTGATACAATTGTTCCGTCTTTTTGGGGCACCACTCTGGTAACCGCACCTCGGTGAGATTTAAAATCACCGAGGCCACCGCGTAATGTACCCCCTGAAATAGTATCTGGTCTGTGGGGACCAGTACCAAACCATTCCCGGGTCCCTTACTAGTTTTAGGGCACCCTTCTTCCTCAGCTAGAACCACCGGAATCGTGGGCGGGGCTTTGCGTGGGCGCGTAATGAGCTCAGTGGCATTTACTGGGATCGGGGAGAATGGGGCTCCGCACCCCCTGGTGCTCGCATCCCACCTCATCCCCTGTCCGTTATCCTGCCATTGATTAATGAAAAATATGGAGATGCCTTTGGGGCAAACGTACTTTGACCCCCACATACATACATAAATTCCCTCGTCCGGTTCCCACCATTTGTCCCAACAGACTTTCACTTGTCCGTTTGTCCCCGTAATTGTCCGATGGGTATTATTACCCAGTCGTTCCCACTCGACCGAAGAGTTCCTCATAGTTTTGCTCAGCTTTCGCAGCCACCACCATCGGCTCAATGGGACATTCCCACTACAAGTCAAACAAATCCGTTTGCCGACGGTGACGCTGATCCTGGGTGCGATGATCCTTACTTTGGGGCACAGTGAAGAAGTCTCTTTGTAGGCAAACCCCGATGTGCTAGAATACTCCGTTGAGTTCGTTCCCAGCCATCCTGGCCACCTTCCCTTGTGGAAATAGGTGCTGGTCTCCTCTGCCTCCCGTCTTTCGGTCCCATCCACCGCGATGGGGGCCGTGTCCCCGGAACATCCAAACACCACGACATCCTTGGTGCGGCCTCGATAGGCCAATCCACATCCGATTGCCACGAGCAATACTAGAATTCGTTCCATCCTTCCTTGGTTCCTGTGATCAGATAGAATGAGGTAGCCAGCCTCGCAAGAGTCTCTGGCTTTTGTGAAGGGTGAGCGGGTCCCCTGACCTCGCCTCACGTCAACTTCCACGTTCGCTGAATAAACTTTAACTAAACCTATCTTTAAAGCTCCCATCATTTTATCGTTTTCTGTTAAAAACACTACAAACTTAACCTTATTAAAAAACTTAAAACTTAACCTTGAACTATAAACTTAAAACTTAAAACTAATAACTTTACAGTGCCGCCCGTTCTCAGGGCGGCCCCTTTAAATTCTGAGAAGGCTGCTGCGAGCTCTTCCCGACGGTGGGAGGGCACTGACCCTTCCCTCTGATCTGCCGCAGCCTGTTGCTGCACTGACCCTTCCCTCTGATCTGCCGCAGCCTGTTGCTGCTGCGATGTGGCCGGCCTGTATCTGGGTTATCTTAACCTTAACTCTACGCCTTGGGGCAGTCTGGGGACATGACCACATCCTCCTGGGCTGGGGTTCTCTACTTGACCTACGGGGAGTTGCTATGGGCGGGGGTTCCGTGACGGACGGACCGGGTTCCGAGACTTCCATCGGGATGACCTGGGGTTCCATCACAGTCGCTGGCTCCGCCTCCGCTGACTCCGCCTCCCTAACCTCGGGGCTTGCAGTTTGTGGCTCCGCCCTGCTCGGCCCAGCAGGCGGCCCTTCACTCGTGATCTCTGCCTCCCCCAAGGACGGGACGTTCAAAGCGGGCGGCCACATCTCTGGGAGCCACACCGGTACTCTCTGTGCTCCCATAGCGGCTGGCCCTGCCTCCCCTAGCTCCTCCCTCCTGTCTTCGGGACCTGCAGCTTGTGTGTCCACCCTGTGTGGATCTCTACCTGCAGCCCCCGTCCCCTCCATATCGTAAAAGGGACCGTTCCTCCGAAACCACCCGTCGTCATCACTATCCTCATCTGCACTATCCCCATCTGACCCGAGTACCCTGAATTCTTCCTCATCTAACCCCCAATTCCAGAAAAACGCTGTATGATCGTCCGGGATGTCCCTTCCCCTGATGCAAGCTGCTTTGCCTGCCTGTGTGCCTTGTGGTCCTACCTGGGGCTGTGCTTCCCCACTCGCAGGTCTGGCCCCTCCCTTAAGACAGGCCACCGCCCCTGCTTGTTTCTGTGAAATCTCACCTGCTGGAGGCTGCAGATTTCTATCCTGTTTTAAATCCTCATACTCCCTGCTCCTGGCTACCCTGTAGGCTGCTTTTATCTCTCTAAGCTGCCCTTCTAGCCTGAGCACGTCTAACTTTCCCATTGATCGGGCGTTCTCCTCCCGCAGGGCCTGCTCTTTTAACCTGGCCTCCTCACCGCAGACCCCCTCCTGTGCGTGTCTTTTAAAAGGACACAGGTAGGCAGGCTGCGTGGGCTCTAGTCATTGGGTACTATTAGACGGTCCTGCGGCACCTACGGGGCCGGTTGCGACCGCCACCTGTCCACGTGCACTCAAGATTAGATTGCGCATGGCTCCTAACACTACTTCGATGTCGTCGGGAGGGGTGGGTGCCTTAGCTTCCTTAGCCGGGACAGGCGCCTGGGCTCGGACCGCGGGATTTTTATCCTTGGAATCCTTCCAAGGGTTCCTGCAATGCTTGCGCCAGTGCCCTGTCTTCCCACACCCGTAACAAGCATTACCTGCCTGTGGGGCGCGATTACCCTCCTGATGCCACTCTCTTTGATACGGGGCTGCGGGTCGTACCTCATGTACTCTTCCCTTAAGGGGACGTGTTGCCATACCCCTTATATTGCGATAACCTAACGTGAGTCGATTCAAGACCGACTCTTCCGTAATGTTGGGGTCATTGGGATCAAACCATGCTTTTGCCTGCTCTCTGACGGCTGGTAAACTGTTGGCTATTATGCACCTAAGCCAATGAGTTAAAGCGGTGCCTTCCACATCTTCGCGCTCGGGCGCACCTAGGCAGCTGCGCTCATATACTGGCCACAGCCTGTCGGCAAAAACCTTCGGGGGTTCTCCCTCCATCTGCACTGTCTGTCCCACTCTAGCAAACGGACCTTCATCGTTCGCCCCCAACACTTCCAGGACCTCATTCTTTAATTCCTCATAACTCTTGGTTCCCCTCTTGCTCTCGCCTGAGAGACACTGAAGGACCGAGCTGTCTAATGAGAACAGCAGCATTTTTGCTGTTTCCCCATCATCGCAGCCGTTAATGGCTGCGGCTTGCTCAACTTCTCTGAAATGTACGGAAGGGTCGTCTGACTCGGTCAGCTTCCGTACGTGATTTATCATAGCTCGCAGCTGATGTGAGCTGTGAGGCAACACCAGCTGTCCGAGGAGATCCCCCGGTTCTTCCCCACCGTTTCTGCTTGGGCCCCTTTTAATACCCGTTACTGGATACAACGGTCCCTTTCCTACTTCTTTTTCAATGGGCTCTTTCGTTTCTTCCATTGCTTCCTCCCTTACCCAGGTTTCCGAATAGCTGGGTGGCGCGGAGGGCGCAGTGGCTACTACTTCTTCTGCTTTACTTGGTGGGGATTTCTTAAACTTCTCACTTGCTAGCGGCTGGTGTGCTGACGGACTGATCAGGCACACCATGCCGTTCGCTTTGTTTACGGCCTTCTTGAGGTGCTCTATCTCCCTTTGGCAGGCGCTATGGTCGGCTCCCTCAAACTTATCCTCAAGGGCCAACTTATATGCCGCCCTAACCCCCGTTAAGCTCTCTTCTTGAGTTCTTATCTGGGCAGCTTGGCGGTTACATCTTTCCTTTAACCTGCTCTCATTCAACTTCGCCTCAGTGACCTGGCACTCGAGATAATCTATCCTTGTTTTAAGGTGACTGGAGACTTCCTGGCTTTCTTGGTGCAACTCATTTAAATTCTTAATGAGCACCTCCCCTCCAGAAACCTTCTCATCCATTTCTCCCTCTAAATGACTGATTCGAGCTACTAGCGCGGTAATGGTCTGGTTTGAAATCTGAACCTGTCTTTTGTAACACATAAGCCAGACTGCTTTTTCGACTGTCTTTTTATGTTCCTTACTATCTGTCCACCTTTCGGCTGCCTCTAGTGGACTCTTATCCGCTAACAATTCACTTATCCATTTCTTAGTTAAATTTACTTTTCCGAACACATAATCTGCTATTTTCTCTTGCATGACATTTCGTACATTCATACCAAAGTCTAACACATTACCCTCTCGCTGCCAGCCTCGTGCCGCGGTCGCCATTTTCTGTTCTTTACTATCTGTCCACCTTTCGGCTGCCTCTAACGGGCTTTTATCCGCTAACAATTCACTTATCCATTTCTTAGTTAGATTAACCTTTCCGAACACATAATCTGCTATCTTTTCCTGCATAACATTTCGTACAGTCATTCCAAAGTCTAACACACTACCCTCTCGCTGCCAGTGTCCTGCCGCGGTCGCCATTTTCTGTAAGGGATTCTGACCCTGCGTGTCTCGCAGCCTGTGAGATTCACGCGGCTCTGTGCAGCCTGTATGTCAGTGCGGGTCTAGGCCTTGTTGCCTGTTCTGGTCTCCAGCCAGTCTGGGAACACTAGACACACCTGTGAGTGGTTCGAATCACTCGCCCTTACGGTTCTAGACACTGGACTTAGATGCGAGAGCAGTAATGGAGATGAAACTCATGTAGACTCGGTTGAATGGTACGAAATGGAAAATCTTTATTGCATGATACTTAAGATTATGAAATACATGTCATAAGCACAGATTAATGACAGTACAATCTTACAAGCAGTTATATAGTCGATCTTAGGGAAACGAGGAACGAACGGCACATAGTAAATAGGGGCACACATTACAAATATCCTTAATCCTTAAACCCTCCCCTATCAATATCTATCCTAAACTAGATTCGTAGGATTTCGAGACTCATGCTCACCACTCGTGATAACTCGGAGAAATTCCGAATAGCTGATCGGATGTTTTTCACCGCAGCACCCACGTGTCGGTCAGGAGATCTCCTGGTCCCACTTGTTTACTTGCTTCTGCTGCTCCGGCTAGCAGGCTGGAACGTCTGCTGTGATGAAGACCTGTGTTGGTTGGTTTAACAGGTACTTTTCGAGCACAGTTGTCAATATCATCGATACGATATGTTCTTTGCAAGTTCGAAGAAGTCTTCCTGGCAAGGAAAACTTGGCTATTCGACCTACAGGCGCGGTCGGGATTTACTGACCGTGGCGATGGATATGGTCTTCCTCTCTTCTCATCTCATCTCATCTCATCTCATCTCATCTCATCTCAGCTCATCTCGGGCCTTTGGTTCCGCTGCCAGTTACCAACATAGGTCTTCGTTACGCGACACGAGGTAGATCCGAACGGATCAGAAAGTTCAACAGTCCTTTTCAAAGAGGCAACAGGCAAGCAGGAGCCCAACTACGAGTACACAGGAGCAGCCACGAGGTTACGAATAAGAGCACAGGATAAGCGAGAGATGGACGGTTTGGAGCCTGCAATTATAGTGCAAAATCTTCCGTTTCCCGCCCAGCCTTAATGTCCATTCTTTTGTTTAGGGTCTGGCGCTCAAATGTCTTGTATGGGTGATCTCCGTTCTTAATGGGTTTCGGGGCTACTCGTAAATGTCTGAGTACCTGTTAATATTTCTCCCATTGTTAAATCGGTCGGTGTTCTCCGTGGAGGGGTTGTGGGGCTTCCAAGTGTTTTGTATAACTACCTGTTAACGGCTCTCTCATCGTAGAGTCGTTGGGATTTTACATATTAATGTCTTTTGGATGGGCCCTTGATTACTCGATACAATAGCTTTCATTTGTACCTGGGAGACCGATTTCAGTATTTATGTGTATACTGCAAACCCATAATGTCTCGTGTATTATCTTCACTGTGCTGAATCTTAATCGATCTTGCACAAATGTTTATTGGAACGCCATCTTGTCTGCCTGTTGAAAAGTCTAGAATGTTCTGTCACGAGGTGCGGCGGCCATTTTACAGGCTGCTTGTGTCCACATTAAACCTGGCAGCATTCTGCTGAAATAAAAGCTGTTTGAACGAAACTCTGTGTTTTCTCCTTATTAATAAAATCGCGATATATTGCGAAATCTACAGGGATGGGGGTGGGGGGATAGTGTCTAATAACCCTGGGGGATGGGAGGGATAGAGTCTAACAACCCTGTGGGATGGGGGGAGATAGTGTCCAATAACCCTGGGGAATCGGGGGGGGGATAGTGTCTAATAACCCTGGGGGATGGGGGGGGATAGTGTCTAATAACCCTGGGGGATGGGGGGGAGATAGTGTCTAATAACCCTGGGGGATGGGGGGGGGGATAGTGTCTAATAACCCTGGGGGATGGGGGGGAGATAGTGTCCAATAAACCTGGGGGATCGGGGGGGATAGTGTCCAATAAACCTGGGGATGGGGGTGGATAGTGTCTAATAACCCAGAGGCGGGGGATAGTGTCTAATAACCCAGAGGCGGGGAATAGTGTCTAATAACCCTGGGGGATGGCGGGGGATAGTGTCTAATAACCCTGGGGGATGGTGGGGGGGATAGTGTCTAATAACCCTGGGGGATGGGGGGGGATAGTGTCTAATAACCCTGGGGGATGGGGGGGATAGTGTCTAATAACCCTGGGGGATGGGGGGAGATAGTGTCTAATAACCCTGGGGGATGGGGGGGGATAGTGTCTAATAACCCTGGGGGATGGGGGGGGATAGTGTCTAATAACCCTGGGGGATGGGGGGGGGATAGTGTCTAATAACCCTGGGGGATGGGGGGGAGATAGTGTCAATAACCCTGGGGGATGGGGGGGGGATAGTGTCTAATAACCCTGGGGGATGGGGGGGGATAGTGTCTAATAACCCTGGGGGATGGGGGGGGGATAGTGTCTAATAACCCTGGGGGATGGGGGGGGGATAGTGTCTAATAACCCTGGGGGATGGGGGGGGATAGTGTCTAATAACCCTGGGGGATGGGGGGGGGATAGTGTCTAATAACCCTGGGGGATGGGGGGGGATAGTGTCTAATAACCCTGGGGGATGGGGGGGGATAGTGTCTAATAACCCTGGGGATGGGGGGGGGATAGTGTCTAATAACCCTGGGGGATGGGGGGGGGATAGTGTCTAATAACCCTGGGGGATGGGGGGGGGATAGTGTCTAATAACCCTGGGGGATGGGGGGGGGATAGTGTCTAATAACCCTGGGGGATGGGGGGGGGATAGTGTCTAATAACCCTGGGGGATGGGGGGGGGGATAGTGTCTAATAACCCTGGGGGATGGGGGGGGATAGTGTCTAATAACCCTGGGGGATGGGGGGGGGATAGTGTCTAATAACCCTGGGGGATGGGGGGGGATAGTGTCTAATAACCCTGGGGGATGGGGGGGGGATAGTGTCTAATAACCCTGGGGGATGGGGGGGGGATAGTGTCTAATAACCCTGGGGGATGGGGGGGGGATAGTGTCTAATAACCCTGGGGGATGGGGGGGGGATAGTGTCTAATAACCCTGGGGGATGGGGGGGGGATAGTGTCTAATAACCCTGGGGGATGGGGGGGGATAGTGTCTAATAACCCTGGGGGATGGGGGGGGATAGTGTCTAATAACCCTGGGGGATGGGGGGGATAGTGTCTAATAACCCTGGGGATGGGGGGGGGATAGTGTCTAATAACCCAGAGGCGGGGGATAGTGTCTAATAACCCTGGGAGGGGGGGGATAGTGTCTAATAACCCTGGGGGATGGGGGGGAGATAGTGTCTAATAACCCTGGGGGATGGGGGGGGGATAGTGTCTAATAACCCTGGGGATGGGGGGGGGATAGTGTCTAATAACCCTGGGGGATGGGGGGGGGATAGTGTCTAATAACCCTGGGGGATGGGGGGTGGATAGTGTCTAATAACCCTGGGGGATGGGGGGGGGATAGTGTCTAATAACCCTGGGGGATGGGGGGAGATAGTGTCTAATAACCCTGGGGGATGGGGGGGGATAGTGTCTAATAACCCTGGGAGGGGGGGGATAGTGTCTAATAACCCTGGGGGATGGGGGGGGGATAGTGTCTAATAACCCTGGGGGATGGGGGGGGGATAGTGTCTAATAACCCTGGGGGATGGGGGGGAGATAGTGTCTAATAACCCTGGGGGATGGGGGGGATAGTGGTCCAATAACCCTGGGGGATTGGGGGGGATAGTGTCCAATAAACCTGGGGGATGGGGGGGGATAGTGTCTAATAAACCTGGGGGATGGGGGTGATAGTGTTTAATAACCCTGGGGGATGGGGGGAGATAGTGTTTAATAACCCTGGTGTATGTGGGGGGATAGTGTCTACTAACGCTGGGGGATGGGGGGAGATAGTGTCCAATAACCCTGGGGGATGGGGTGGGATAGTGTCTAATAACCCTGGGGGATGGGGGGGAGATAGTGTCCAATAAACCTGGGGGATGGGGGTGATAGTGTTTAATAACTCTGTGGGATGGGGGGAGATAGTGTCTAATAACCCTGGGGGTTGGGGGGGGATAGTGTCTAATAACCCTGGGGGATGGGGGGATAGTGTCTCATAAACCTGGGGGATGGCGGGGGGATAGTATCTAATAACCCAGAGGCGGGGGATAGTGTCTAATAACCCAGAGGCGGGGGATAGTGTCTAAAAACCCAGAGGCGGGGAATAGTGTCTCATAACCCTGGGGGATGGGGGGAGATAGTGTCTAATAACCCTGGGGGATGGGGGGGGGATAGTGTCTAATAACCCTGGGGGATGGGGGGGGGAATAGTGTCCAATAACCCTGGGGGATGGGGGGGGATAGTGTCCAATAACCCTGGGGGATGGGGGGGGAGATAGTGTCCAATAACCCTGGGGGATGGGGGGAGATAGTGTCTTATAACCCTGTGGGATGGAGGGTGATAGTGTCTAATAACCCAGAGGCGGGGGATAGTGTCCAATAACCCTGGGGGATGGGGGGAGATAGTGTCCAATAACCCTGGGGGATGGGGGGAGATAGTGTCTAATAACCCTGGGGGATGGGGGGAGATAGTGTCCAATAACCCTGGGGGATGGGGGGGAGATAGTGTCCAATAACCCTGGGGGATGGGGGGGGATAGTGTCCAATAACCCTGGGGATGGGGGGGGATAGTGTCTAATAACCCTGGGGGATGGGGGGAGATAGTGTCAATAACCCTGGGGGATGGGGGGGGATAGTGTCTAATAACCCTGGGGGATGGGGGGAGATAGTGTCCAATAACCCTGGGGGATGGGGGGGGATAGTGTCCAATAACCCTGGGGGATGGGGGGGGATAGTGTCCAATAACCCTGGGGGATGGGGGGGGATAGTGTCTAATAACCCTGGGGGATGGGGGGGAGATAGTGTCCAATAACCCTGGGGGATGGGGGGGATAGTGTCTAATAACCCTGGGGGATGGGGGGAGATAGTGTCCAATAAACCTGGGGGATGGGGGGAGATAGTGTCTAATAACCCTGGGGGATGGGGGGATAGTGTCTAATAACCCTGGGGGATGGGGGGGATAGTGTCTAATAACCCTGGGGGATGGGGGGGGATAGTGTCTAATAACCCTGGGGGATGGGGGGGATAGTGTCTAATAACCCTGGGGGATGGGGGGGATAGTGTCTAATAACCCTCGGGGATGGATGGGGGGGGGATAGTGTCAAATAACCCTGGGGGATGGGGGGAGGGATAGTGTCAATAACCCTTGGGGGATGGGGGGGGATAGTGTCTAATAACCCTGGGGGATCGGGGGGGGATAGTGTCTAATAACCTGGGGATGGGGGGGGATAGTGTCTATAACCCTGGGGGATGGGGGGGATAGTGTCTAATAAGCCAGAGGCGGGGGATAGTGTCTTAATAACCCTGAGGCGGGGATAGTGTCTAATAACCCTGGGGATGCGGGGAGATAGTGTCTCAATAACCCCTGGGAGGATGGGGGGAGATAGTGTCTAATACCCTGGGGGATGGAAGGGGGGGATAGTGTCTAATAAACCCTGGGGGATGGGGGGGGGGATAGTGTCTAATAACCCGGGGGGTTGGGGGGGGGATAGTGTCTAATAACCCTGGGGGATGGGGGGGGGATAGTGTCTAATAACCCTGGGGGATGGGGGGGGATAGTGTCTAATAACCCTGGGGGATGGGGGTGGGATAGTGTCTAATAACCCTGGGGGATGGGGGGGGGATAGTGTCTAATAACCCTGGGGGATGGGGGGAGATAGTGTCAATAACCCTGGGGGATGGGGGGGATAGTGTCTAATAACCCTGGGGGATGGGGGGGGGGATAGTGTCTAATAACCCTGGGGGATGGGGGGGGGATAGTGTCTAATAACCCTGGGGGATGGGGGGGATAGTGTCTAATAACCCTGGGGGATGGGGGGGGGATAGTGTCTAATAACCCTGGGGGATGGGGGGGGGATAGTGTCTAATAACCCTGGGGGATGGGGGGGGGATAGTGTCTAATAACCCTGGGGGATGGGGGGGATAGTGTCTAATAACCCTGGGGGATGGGGGGGGATAGTGTCTAATAACCCTGGGGGATGGGGGGGATAGTGTCTAATAACCCTGGGGGATGGGGGGGGGATAGTGTCTAATAACCCTGGGGGATGGGGGGGAGATAGTGTCTATAACCCTGGGGGATGGGGGGGGATAGTGTCCAATAACCCTGGGGATGGGGGGGGATAGTGTCTAATATCCCTGGGGGATGGGGGGAGATAGTGTCCAATAACCCTGGGGGATGGGGGGGATAGTGTCCAATAACCCTGGGGGATGGGGGGGATAGTGTCTAATAACCCTGGGGGATGGGGGGGTGATAGTGTGTAATAACCCTGGGGGATGGGGGCATATAGTGTCCAATAAACCTGGGGGATGGGGGGAGATAGTGTCTAATAACCCTGGGGGATGGGGGTGATAGTGTTTAATAACCCTGGGGGATGGGGAGAGATAGTCTCCGATAACCCTGGGGGATGGGGGTGATAGTGTTTAATAACCCTGGGGGATGCGGGGGGATAGTGTCTAATAACCCTGGGGGATGGGGGGGAGATAGTGTCTAATAAACCTGGGAGATGGGGGGGGATAGTGTCTAATATCCCAGAGGCGGGGGATAGTGTCTAATAACCCAGAGGCGGGGGATAGTGTCTAATAACCCAGAGGCGGGGAATAGTGTCTAATAATCCTGGGGGATGGGGGGAGATATTGTATAATAAACCTGGGTGTTGGCGGGGATAGTGTCTAATAACCCTGGGGGATGGGGGGGATAGTGTCTAATAAACCTGGGGGATAGGCGGGGGATAGTGTCTAATAACCCTGGGGGATGGGCAGGGGATAGTGTCCAATAACCCAGAGGTGGGGGATAGTGTCTAATAACCCTGGGGTATGGGGGGGTGGGGGAATAGTGTCTAGTAACCCCGGGGCAGTGGGTGCAGGACAGTGTCTAATATCCTGGGGGTGAGGGGAATAGTTTCTAGTATCCCCGGGACGGGGGTTGGTCATAGTGTATAAAAGTCCCGGAGGGGGGGGAATATTCTCTAATAACCACGGAGTGGGAACGTATAGTGACTAAAAACCCCGGGGGGGTTGGGGGGGTGTGGTTGTGCCAGGGGGTGTGTTGTGGTTTAGTAGTATTTTATAATTCCAGGGGAAGGTGTAGAGTTTAAAGCGCAGATGTTAGTTGAAAGTGGGGAGCAGTATTTAAAGGGCCAATGGTAATTTTTCGTGTGCAGCAGTGTTTAAAGTGCCGATGGTAGTTGATGTGGGCCTAGTCTCTGTGAATCCTGAGCTCATGGGCCTCCCTCTCCCACGACTGTAGCACTAGCTTTCTGGCCATTTTTATGAATCATATTTTATATCCAAAACCCCAAGAAAGAACTGTACTGTTGGGCAGGCTTGTGGTGGTGGCTTAGGGAATAGGATTGCAAGCCAGGCTAACCTGACTAAGGTGCATTCATAGACAAATGGCCATCTCACACTGACAGGCTGGGTGAAAGGGAACCCAGGCCGATTGCCGTCATCACCATCTAACATGATTACTGGGAACAATACCCTGAGAGGTAACTCAGAGACACTATCAATAAAGCACAGTCCCAACTGAAACTGGTGGAAGGCAGGAGATGGCCAGGCCATTGTCTTCCAGGAGATAAGCCAGTTAAGCAAGTTCGGTTTGAGATTGAAACCCATTACCTGCTAATGGGGGCCATCAACTCAGGAAATGACAGACATCCAGTAATCAGCACTCATTGTCTCTCCAGGTGCCAGGCCTGGGAGCGGGGAAACGGAATATCATTTTTCACAAAGATTTCAAAGGTCATGAGTCACTCCAGTCCACAGGGGGGTCCAGATAGATCACCTGAGTCAATACATCGATCAGTATTGGCGGGAGGAAAAGGCGATGGGTTTTGGGTATATCAGGAGCCGTTCGGGGGCTGCTCTCTTTCTTCCTCCTCGGCATCAATCTACAGCGAGTCTCCCGAGTGGGGCTCGGCTCGACAGAACACTGCCAGAAGCTGAGCGCTGCTCTTCATCACTCACCAATGGACCTCGACTCAAACTGAAACTTGGATACCACGTCGGCGGTACAGAACCAGGAGCGAGACGTACAGGAAGAAGCTGCAAGCAACACAACGGGCAATCGGGGTGAGCATATTGCCTGCGCCTACACATCCACAAGACCACTTAGCTGTGTGAGGGGTGATGGTAAGTTCCACCCAAACCTTAGAGGGGTTTAGTGCTGGGGTCCTGTGTTAGTTTATTTCACGGGAACGTTCTTTTATTAGACCGTGGTAATTTAGCACTGTATGGCTTGTTGGACAAGCCAGGGTTGTATTGTTTTGTAATGTTATGAGTGTTATTGTTAAATCCTATTAAACACAATATGGTTGAGCTCAAACGGGTGTCCAAGTCTGATCTGTCCTTATAATCCCTATCGTCCAGAACTTGTAGTAAGAGGTGTGTTTTCGGTGCGCCCGAGAAAACCACTTACAGAGATTGGCGACCGCGACAGGATGATAGGTTTTGTGTCAGATCATGGACAGCTTTAAGGGCAAGAGACCCGGAATGGAGGATAGGATTTCCTCCTACGTGTTGAATAAGATTTACCTGTCTCAGCCATGGGTGCTGGAGATGCTGCGCTCTGAGAGTCCCCAGGATAAGGCTGCAGAATGGATAGGTAGCCCAGATCACAGGAAGTCAAAGGAGAAAGCGATTTGGCTCCTGTGTCTGCAGAAGCAAGTTCAACTGCTCAGGGAGTGTGTTGAAAAACTAGGGAACGAACTTAAAGAGTCTGAGGATAGGTCAGATGTGAGGGAGATAGTCGGGAGTAGACTATTAGAGGAACTGCACGAGGAAAGGCAGGAAAGACATGCGCAAGAAGAGACCTCCTGTAACATGGTTGAATACCTACAGTGTCAGGTTACAGAGGCCAAGGTAAACCAGCAGGCCCTACAGGAAGAAAATGCGAGGCTAATAGCGAGAGCTGACAGCTTGGAGGGCCAGCTAAGGGATATAAAGATAGCTTATAAAGTAGCCAGAAGTGGAGGCTATGAGGAAGCAGATCACGGACAATGTAAGGAAAGGATCCAAAAATTGACCCAAGCCTTGTCCGGAGCCAGAGGTATGGCCTGTTTAATGTCATCATGGTAGACTGGGACAAGGAGGGTCAGGAGCCTGATGATAGGGCTGAGGACAGGGAAGTCCGACCGGCGCCTGAAGCGCCACCGAGACCAGTGTGGCCTCTGCGGCAGCAGAAGTTCAGTCCACCCGCACCAAACGGTGACCAGGGCCCGCTGCAGAGCGATTACGTGGTCCCGTACACAACCCCTCAGCTGCAAGCCATGCTATCAGGGACGCCCAAGCTCAAACGGTACGGGGACCCCTCAGTTCACTTTATGGAAGTAGAACAGATAGGGGGGGGTCAACGGATGTAGTGAGGGCGAGATCAACAGGCTGATGCTGTTCTCCCTTGACGGGGGATTGTATCAGAGCTTATCCGCAGCCACAAAGCTGGGAGGGGGCACCACAGAGGGGTTGAAAGACGAGATCCTGAGGGCCATGGGGCATACCCAGGGTAGCCCATTCTTATAAGTAGAATGGACTAGGCAGCTGGCCGGCGAGGCACCAGATGCATTCGCGGACAAGCTATGGCCTGTGTACGTAAAGGCAACTGGAGGGACGCTCGACCGCGCGCAGCTGATAGGGGCCCCCAGGAATCACTGGCTCAGGGTCCTTGTGGCGAACAGCTTGCCAAGGATCAGGGTCAGGGCAGAAGCGTGGTTTGACCCCGAGGACCTCGCGAATACGGAGGCAGGCGTGCTCAGAAACCTGCGTCTAGCCTTTAAGGCCGATTCCGGGGAGGAGGTCAAACCAAAAGGAAGGGTCCATGAAATGAAAGCCAGTGAGGGTAATAGGAAGGAATGGTGACAGGAAGTGGTTAGTACCGACAGGTCCAGGATTTGTTTTGGGTGTGGGAAGACGGGACTCTGGAGGCGAGACTGCCTGTTCCCCAAAGGGGGGAGACCAGTCCCAGGGGGTCCTCCAGTGCAAAAGCCATGTGTTACAGAGGCAGAGGGGATGACCGACGAGTCGTTCGAGCTTCTGGTGGCCGCCCTACGGAAGGCTATGGGGAAGGACAAAGGCAAGTTAGACGCTGCCGTGAGCAGTGAAGTGCCTTCCGCGCCCGTACGCCCCCCACCCTGACTAGAACGCGCCCAGCCTGAGTACCTGTGTCTGCTCATGTACGATGAGTGGGGCAGGCCCTGTGTAAAGATGGGGGTGGAGACGGTGCAGGGGAAATATTTGGTGGACACCGGGGCTTCCAGCACGGTGGTCCATTCAAAAAACCCGACCAATTCACCCTGGTCTAGCAGGGTCCCATTCAGACTCGTGGGGTTCACAGGGAATGAGCAGGCTGGGGCAATCTCAAAACCCCTGGTCATAGAACTAGGATCCCTCCATACCACGTGGGAGTATGTCCTGATGCAATGGGAACAGCCAGGATCAGGAGTCCTCGGGGCTGACTTTATGTTAGCCAACTGAGTGATTGTGGATTTAAGGAATCACTGCCTATGGGGGGCAGCGGATTCATATAAAGCCGAGGAGGTGCTAGTGATCCCAAGAGATAGGAAAGGAAGGGGTAGTGTGTGGACTATGAAGCCCAAGGGGAATTACGACCTAGAGCAGTTGGTCTGTAATACCCCAGCCAAGTATCAGGCGAACGTGCGGGACAACCTCGCTGCATTTGCCACTCACAAGCACGACTGTGGCAGGGTAACAGGGGTAGAAGTCAGGGTGCAAGGGGACCCCATGTCACGGCCACAGAAACAGTACAGTTTCCCCAGAGGGGCTGAAGCCGACTTAGAGACGGCCCTGGATCCCTCGTAGAACAGGGGGTGTTGAGGCCGATAGCCACCCACGTAAACTCACACTTTGGCTGGTTAAGAAGCCCGACCAGTCGTGGAGGGTCACCGTGGACAATCGGGTGCTCAATAAAAATATCCCAGCCTGCGCGCCCACAGTCGCGGCTGTTGCTGACCTCATAGGGAGCATTCCAGCGACCGCAACCACGTTCAGGGTGCTGGATATCTCCAATGGGTTCTGGTCGGTTCCCCTCAAATGGGAAGACCAGTACAAATTTGCCTTTACATTTAAAGGGCAACAATACACCTGGACATGCCTTCCCCAGGGGTTTCACAACAGCCCCTCCATATTTTACCAGTGTATGGACGACACACTCAAAGGCTTCAGCCGACCCAACCAGCTAATCCAGTATGTGGACGACTTGCTTTTGTTCTCCGCGGAGGGGGAGGAGCACGGGCCACTGCTGGATGAGCTGTTGAGGCTGTTGCGGGAGACAGGGTTTAAAGTAAACCCAAAGAAAGCCCAGATCGGTCGGGAGGAAGTCAAATTCCTCGGGCTGACCGTGAGGGCTGGTGAGCGAGCGATAGATGAGGCAAAAAGAAAGGCAGTACAGGAGTTACCAGCCCCCAAGGATGTAACAGGGGTAAGATCCTTCCTGGGACTCACAGGGTAATGCAGGGACTTTATAGAGGGTTACGCAGCCACGGCAGCCCCTCTGCTTCGGCTCCTCCGCAAGGGAGTCGGGTGGGAATGGGACCAGAACTGCCAGGAAGCGTTCACCCGCCTCAAGGAGAATTTACAGATGGCACCCACGTTGGGAGCCATTAAGAGTAGTGAGGAATTCCTTTTGGAGGTAGCAGCCAGCGGGGATAGCTTGAGCGCAGGTGTTGCTCCAGGAGCGGCATGGCAAGCTACGACCCGTGGTCTACTCCTCAAGTGTTCTCACTGAGGTAGAAAGGGGATACTCCAACTACGAGAGGCATCTCCTAGCCACGCGCTGGGCCGTAAAGCACTCCCAGCTCTTTACAGGATCATCCCTGATAACTTTACTAACTCACCACACTCCCACTCGGATGTTGTTAGACGGGAGGACAAAGGACGGAACAGTGAGCAGTGCCTGTATTGCTCGCTGGACTTTATTGCTCTCGCAAATGAATCTGAGAGTGCAGGGGTTGACAGAGCCAGAGCTGGCTATGAATTTAATCTACCCAGGGACTGCCCATGCGTGTAATGTAGAAGGGGTGTGGGACGTAGGTGTGGGATTCCGGGCCGGGATACACCCGACAGGCCGGGACATCTACGTAGACGGGTCCAGTTTGGTGGTGAACGGGGAGCGTCTCACCGGGTGCGGGATTTATGACCTCACAGCTAAGGTAGCGAAGGCCATTAAACTCCCCAGCACCCTGAGCGCTCAGCACGCCGAACTGTCAGCGGTGGCGTACGTGGTTACCCACCCCGACGAATTCCCCACCCCCTATACCATCTGCTCGGATTCCATGTTCACCTGTAATTCATGCACGGAGTACTTGGCCATTTGGGCCAGGCGCGGTTTCAAGTCCGCAGATGGAAAGCCCCTAGCAACAGCACCATTGCTAGGGAGAATTTTAAAAGTCACGGGCACGCGGGGAGATTACTACATACACAAGGTTAAAGCCCATTCAAAGACAGAGCCCAAGTGGGAGGGCAACCAAAAGGCAGACGAGCTGGCCAAACAGGGGGCCAGGGAAGGAGTATTCTGGGATCCGTACAGAGCACGTCCGGTAGCAGCAATCCGGGACAAGGGAGGCACACAGGGGGTAGCTTTGGCCCCGGACTTAACACAAGTCCAAGCGCAGGATCCCATACTTAAGGCCGTCCTTGTAAAAAGGGAGAATGACGAACCGGGAGAGGGTCCGTTCGGGGCAGCGGACATCACGGTTAAGGAGGGGATGCTTTTCAAGGGGGATCATTGGATAGTTCCAGCACAGCACCGGGAGGAGTTCCTCCAGTTGGCCCATGGGGGCCCGGGGGCGGGACACCCAGGGCCGGAAACTACCTGGCAAAGGGTAGAGGAGGTGGGGTGGTGGCCCCATCTCAAGGAGGAAGTCAAAGAATTCTGTGCGAATTGTTTGGTGTGTGCGGCTAACAACCCCGATCCCCAGCGCAGAAAAGCCCCCATAGGACACACCAGAAGGGTAGAGGGACTGTGGCGGTCCCTGCAGGTTGACTTCATCGGACCACTACCCACCACTAAAGCAGGTAGCAAGTACTGCTTAGTCCTGGTGGATGTATTCTCGAAGTGGGTGGAGGCCTTCCCATGCCGAGCAGCCACGGCACTAGCGACAGCTAGGATCCTAGTGAGGGAAGCATTCTCCCGATGGGGACTGCCACAGGTCGTGGAGTCCGACCAAGGGAGCCATTTCACGGGGCAGGTGATGCAGGCCACCTTAAAACTTTTGGGAAGACAAGGGAAGTGGCATGTGGCTCACAACCCCCAGTCATCGGGGATTGCGGAGCACATGAACCGGACACTTAAAGAAAGACTGAGGAAGGAGATAAGCCCGTTCCCGCAGAGATGGGACGAGGTCTTGCCTCTAGTCTTAATGGGTGTCCGGGCCAGCCCCTCCAGAAGCACAGGGTACTCCCCACATGAGCTCATGACCGGGAGGATTATGCGCACCCCAACCCACGTGTTGGCGCCGGTCCTCACAGAAGCTCAGGTCAGGGAGGTAAACCGGGACAGATTTGTCCAGAATCTGTTTGACACTTTAAAACAGATTCACTGGCAGGCAGCCAGTAATCTGGGGAGCCAGCACCGAAAAAATCGGTTGTTGCTAGAGCCCCAGAGAACCCACGAGTGGAAGGTGGGAGACCAGGTAATGGTCAGGAACTATGCCCGTGTAGGGGCGTTCGAGCCACTGTACATGGGGCCTTATAACATCGTAGATAAGGCGAGCCCCATGGAATATGCGGTGAGACTCCCTAAACGCACAAAATGGTATCACATCAACCAGTGCAAGTTGTTTAACCCCGGGGAGGGGAAAACAAAGGCGAGGAGAAACCAGGGCACGATAATGAGCCTGGTGGATGCGGGTCTTCCTCCCATGGTGTGGGACGATGATGATGACCCGGAGGACGGGGCGGTAAGGAGAAGCAGTCGGATACCACGGCCTAGGGGGCCGTGGACGCCTCCTTACTCGCCGACCGCGAGCCGCAAGAGGCCCCGCCTGGACAGGTTTTAACCGAGGGCACTCGATAACACAGAACGAACTATAAATATATGTAAATAACGAAAGCCAGACCTGTGGAGGAAAAACCTCTCACAAGAGCGGTGTTGCTTTGTCTGTTTGTCTTAATATAGAAATCAGAAGAAACCGGAGAAGTAAGATGGAGACAACCCTAAGACTGAGCATGCTCATAATTCTGGTGGGAACGGGACACATGGAGAGAGGAGACACCGAGGTGTCCTTCCTCTACGGCTGCACAGGAGGAAACGGACCCACCGTGACACAGCGGGGCAGGACAGGGGACGCGGACGGGATGGCTGCTTACTTCCACGAGGGAAGGTGGCTGGGGTGGTTGGGGTCGAATTCGACTAGATACTCCAATCACACCGGTTTCACATTTGGGGAAGCATCCATACCGTGTCCCAATCTGCAGATCACAGCCACACGGGTTAGGGCAACCGAAGGGAAGCGCGTTTGTTTAAAATGTGAGGGACACATTCCCTTGGGACGGTGGTTGAGAAAGTTGGACCAGGCCAAGGGTGACAGATCCGCGAACTGGGAGAGACTGGGGGATGACACGTACCGACAGATTACGGGGACGAATGGGGGAGTGGAAGTGTGCTGGAACAAGTGGTGGAAGGAGGAGCAGGGTATTTACATGTGTGTGTGGGGGTCGGAACGGAGCTGCCTGATGCGTGTGTCGATTGCCTTTTCACGGCAATGGCAGGACTCCGGGGCCGGGATCGGATGGGATCGGAGTTTGGACTCCTGCGTGATCCCAGACCCTCTCAACACAGTAAATGCCACAGAACTCGTTGCACAGGAGAGGAAGCCCCTGCCCACAGCCCCACCGGCACAGGGAACAGAGATTAGGTGTCCCGCCACCACACCGGGACCGAGAAACGGGTTCGTGTTGGTCCCGACCAGAAAGATCTTGTGTCATGATGTACATTATGAGGTAGCGTCGGTCATTTTGAATTTAACCCGAGTGCAGCTGCCCCGGTGGTGTCCGGCAGAAACAGAGAGACTTTACGAGACCTTGTTGAAAGTGATGCTCCACCAGTTTTACGAGCTAAGTTACGGGGATGAAAGTCGGGAAGGGTTATATACGTTTAATACGAACAGTCGCGATGGTTCGGGGAGACAGAGGAGAGGGGTGTTCAACGATGCTGCCACAGCGTTCAGCACAGGAACGTCTCTGATAAACAGCTTGGACGATGCACAGCTGCAGATGCAGGTCAACACTCTAAGGGATCAGCTGCGAAAGATACTGGGGGAGGGTAACGAGCTAGAGGGGTCAGAGTTACGGGAGGAACAGGCTATGACCATACATTTAAAGGAGGTCATAGTCGAGCTGGAGGTGATCAATAGTCTGATCAGGGAGGATCGGAATGCGTCGGCACAGGCAGCTAGAAATGATGCGTGTGTGTTGTACGGTGCGTGGTTGCTGAATGAAGGGCGCAGTAATTTGGAGGACCTGCAGCAAGGTCGCGACCCTTCCTGGGTTAGCAACCGGCATCTCACCGCGCTGAGCCCGTATGATAATCTGATGAGCCCGTATGATAATCTGATGAGCCCGTGTCAACTCCAGCTGGCCTCAGAGGCCTGCCCGGTTCCAGTTGATTGTGGCCAGTCCAACCGCACTCCGGATGCCGGTAATGGGCAGGTCACTGCGGCCAGCACCGGTGTACCGGGTAGAAAACATTGGCGTCCTGAGGAACGGGGTGCACGGCATAATGGGACCCCACCGTTCGTAATAAAGTGGGAGCACGTCATGACCGGCACTGACCTCAAGGGGTGCCAGAGCAGGGGCGCGCACGCGGTGTTGTGTCCCCAGCACCTGAACACATTCGCTCGACCAGTGTGTGGGTTTGAATCGGAAAGTGCAGAGCCCATCAAATGCACCATGGAGGTGATGGCCCAGGGCCACGTTCCACCCCAGATAGCATACACGAGCAACGGGACGTACTGCGTCACGACGAGTGTGGACCAGTATCGGGTACACCACGACACTTGGTGCCCTGTCGCCGACAAAACTTTGGGGTAGAAATTAGGTCGCGCCCCATTTGGGGCGCAAATATCGTCCGGACGCAAATATTAGCGCCTGGTGCTAATTATCGGCACTGACAGGAAACTTCACTTTTACCGCCCCGGGAGGTGAGTGGAGCGCTAAATTAGGCGCTGCACACCTCTCTTAAGGCGCAAAGGCCAAGGAGTGAGGCGCTAACTCAGCGCACGAGCGCAGCGCAGCTGCTGCCAGTTAGCGAGGGAACACAGACACAATGGCGCCGGACACTTCTTAAAGCGGGGGGGGCCACTTGCTCCCCAGCCACACCCTGCTCATTGCAGCCTTGAATCTCAGCCTGGAGAGACCTGTAATCCATTTTGCTGCCAAGCATGGAGAGGGTGAGAGAACGCGCTCATCGCTTCACCGAGCGGGCCTTGGATGCTCTGGTTGGCGCAGTGGAGCGCAGACGATGCATGCTGTTCCCGGAGAGTGGCAGGAGGCCTTTGCCACGCGAGTTCAGAAGAGTGTGGAGGGAGGTGGCTCAGAGCGTCTCCTCCAGGAGCATGGTGCCCAGGACCCATGTTCAATGCCGCAAAAAGTTCAACGACCTCACTCGGGTCGTCAGGGTGAGTGGCTTTTTCTCAATACCTCTCCATCCCTCCATCTCAACCTCACTCTATGGCCAGAGGGTCTTAAAACCCCAATGCACAACACTCATCCAACACCTATGGCCCTTTCATCAAACACACACACACATTCCACACTTTGCATACAGTAAGGGCTATTCACCTATGGGAGGCACATCAGGCAAGACCATGGCTGCATACAGTAAGGGCTATTCACCTATGGGAGGCACATCAGGCAAGACCATGGCTGCATACAGTAAGGGCTATTCACCTATGGGAGGCACATCAGGCAAGACCATGGCTGCATACAGTAAGGGCTATTCACCTATGGGAGGCACATCAGGCAAGACCATGGCTGTATATTTACTCAGATGCTGTCCTTTTTCTTGCAGGCTAAGCTGGCTCATAATCGGAGACAGCAGCAACGGACGGGTGGAGGGCGGCTTCAGCTGCAACCCCTCAGCGATCTGGAGGAGCGCGTCCACAGGATTGTGGCAAGCCGGGTGATTGGTCCCGTCGCCACTGGAGACGCCGACCCCGTTGTGGACAGCAATGGTAAGGTCATCACCTTTTTGTCCTCTGTCCTTCCACTTGTCCCTCACAATACCAGCCTTTGACACTTTCAATCCAACTTGCTAACTCGCTGCACTTATTCCTCCCTTACTGCCACCCTGTCCTCACGCTAAAGCCACTCTTGTACCTCCCTGCTTTCAGATGGTGATTCACCAGCTGAGGAGACGGGCCCTGAAGCTGCCACTGGGAGTGATGCTGCAGCTGAGGAGGAAGAGGAAGCCGGAGCATCAGTGCCACCCTCTCCCGAGGAAGCCCATGCCCACACTGGGAACACGACTTCCCCGGAGGGGAGCAGGGGGGAAGGGGCTGATGATGGTGAAGCTCCAGGACCCAGCGGGCTGCAGCAACGCCATGGGGGGGGGGTAGGGAAGAACGGGGGCCTTCTCCCCAGAGGGAGAGTATGCCAGACACTCCTACTGCAATGGACGCAGAGGAGGAGCGGCTGATTGCAGAAATGAACAGCCAGGCGGTGGGCATGCACACTGAGCTCATGGGTGCAGTGGGAAGGGTGCCCGAATGCATTGAATCACTGGCAAGGAGTGTGGAGCACTTCGCTGTAGCACAGGCGGATGCCACACTAAAGCTTAGTGCTGCAATTCAGTCACTGGCTGCCAGGAACCCATCTGAGACTGCTCTCATGCAGACTTAGATTGAGGCCACGCGAGCACTGACTGCTGCCATCCTCGATGGTTCGTGCACATGTCCCCGGGGCTGTCACCGCGCCGCAGCAGGCCAGCAATCTGTTCTCCGGCAAATTGCTCCGGATGCTGAAGTGCTGCCCCGTGGGAGTGCCAGTGTGTTGGGCGAGCAGGGAGTTGCTGTCCTCTCTCATGATGACAGCATTCCTGCTGCCAACACTGTCACTTCTCCACTGCACTTGCCACCGCCTGTAGGACAGACTGCTGCCGCCCATGCAGAGTTGGTGCAGTCTGCAGCCGGGCCCTCCAGGCCCAGAAGTGGTCGAGGCCGTCCTTCAGGGGCATCTGCAGTGTCAGGGTCTGACGAGCAGCAGCCTTCCACCAGCCTTGCTGCAGCCACTGAGGTCCCATTACGGAGGAGCAGTAGGGTTAGAAGGGGGGAAGTGCGCAAGGGAAGGAGATCACCCTCGAAGGGCAAAAAGTAGGAGGTGTGCCAAAATGCTGGTCATTTTTTTATTAAAGGCTGAGGTTCATGGTCCAACTTTTGTTTAGTGTTTTGGACATTATCTCCAGGTTGTGAGAACCAGTTATGTTATTGACTGTTTTTTTGTGTTTATTTCTGAGTTTGTCATGAGGAATTGACACACACAGAGTTTGTAAAATAAATAAGTTTCTGTATTCAAAATATACATGGCTGGTGGTTGGAATTATTGGTGCCTTGGCCGGCTTAGGGGTTGCGTGCTGGGTTGATTAGTGTTTGTAGCAATGGCAGGGGCCCTAGAAGCGGCTTGCTATTAGTCGTTGACGGACGGCCCTTGCAGTTTGACCATTGTGGGCCGCCCTCCTGCCTTGGTGCTGCTGATGATCATCGTCCTCGTCCTCTTCCTCCTCTTCCTCCTCCTCCTCTGGTGGTGCTACAAGGCCTGGTGGCATTGGCTGGGTCCTGAGGATTGCCATGTTGTGCAACATGCAGCACACGACTACGAAGTTCGAAACTTGCTCAGGCGAGTACTGCAGGGCTCCTCCGGAATGGTCCAGACAGCGGAACCGTTGTTTCAGCACGCCGATTGTGCGCTCAATAATGTTCCTGGTTGCTTGATGGCTTTCATTGTACCGCAGCTCAGCAGGGGTGTTTGGCGTACGGAGCGGTGTCATCAGCCAGGTGCTCAATGCGTACCCCTTGTCCCCCAGAAGCCAACCAACTGGCTGATGCGGTGCCTCGAAAACTTCTGCCACAGTAGTCTGGCGCAGGATGAAAGCATCGTGGCAGCTGCCCGGATAGTGGGCATTGACAGCGAGTATCACCTGTCTGTGGTCACAGACCAACTGCACGTTCAAGGAATGGAACCCCTTTCTGTTCCTGAATTTCTCTGCATTCTCTCGCGGAGCACGCAAAGCCACATGCGTGCAGTCAATGGCGCCCTGCACCATGGGGAAGCCCGCTACCCTCGCAAAGCCCAGAGCACGGTCACGCTGCTTGTCTGGGGTCATAGGGAAAGAGATGAAGTCTCGTCTCCTTCTGAAGAGGGCATTGGTGACCTGCCGGATGCAGCGATGCACCGCAAACTGGGAGATATTGGCGAGGTCCCCAACAGCAGCTTGGAATGAGCCAGTGGCGTAGAAGTTCAAAGCCACTGTGACCTTCACTGCCACCGACAGAGACGTCCTGGACCTCAGCTGAGGCTGCAGATCTGGCTGCAGCAGGTGGCAGAGCTCAGTGACCACCTCCTTGCTGAATCGCAGCCTTCGCAAACACAGCTCCTCGGACATATGGAAGTAGGAGAGCTGTTCACGATATACCCTGGGAGGGTAAGCTCTCCTGTACATGCGCCTGATGGCCCTCCTCCGTCTGGCCATCATTGCCACTCTCTGTCTGCGTCTCACTATCCTCCGATTCAGCTGGAGCAGGACGACGCCCCCAATCATTGCAGCCCCCATATTCTCTTTGCCAGAAAAGTAATGAGGTACAGCAACTAAAGTAGCAACAAAGTTAGGATGAACTAGGCCAAACTACCTCACAAAGCGTTGAGTCAATGTAGAAGTCTCTCTCTCTCTCTCTCCGAATCTCTCTCTCTCTCTCAGAACGAGTGGTGCATAAATGTCGACCACAGAAAAAGACAGGAAGAGGCCCCCTTTAAATAGCGCCCCCCCCCAGCCCCACACCGATTGATAACGTTCCAGTCTTCCAGTCGTTGGAAGCGCCAGGCGGTAAGGCAGGGGGCGCCACTCAATTTCCGCTCCGTCACAATCTGCGCGCGCAGGTGGTCGCAGCGGTAAGTTTTAGCGCCGCCGCACAATCTCAAGTTAAGTTCTCGAGCGGCGCAAACAGCGCTGCGCCCGGGCGTTAGCGGCTTAACGCCCCATTAGCGCCCTCTTAAGGCGCTAACGGGAGGCGCAACCAAGTGAATTTTTACCCCTTTCTGCTTCAAAGCCCACACAGAGGTTCAGGTGGCGCAAGAGCGCAGCATCCCCATTTCAGATTTCACCACGGTACACCCCACGGTGAACGACACGGTACAGGACCTGCAGCAATACATAACACAGTTCGGGTATGAAATTCCTCCTCTGCCCGAACACCTCACAGAACTAATGAAGAAAGTTGAACTCTCTGAAAAACACTTCTACTCCCTCGAACAACGGAACAGGGAAGGGGGGGAAGAAATAAAAGAAATGGCTTCCCCGCCGTGGTGGGACTTGGATTTGAATGTCGAGATCCCTCCATGGATCCAAATAGGTTCACACACAATAGTAGTAGTACAACTAATCATGGTGTTGTATCTGTTAAAGTTATCCTGTAAAAAGAGAAGGAAAGCACTCCGAAATCGTTGGGAGGCCCTAATAAAAGGGTAACCAGGAGTTGTACTGCCTGTAAATATGGTGAATGGAATTGTTATAAGAAACGGGACCCCAGGTGTAATTGATAAGTAATGTACAGTTTGGTTGAGACCCACAATGCGCCTCCCGCAGCAGAAGATGACAAAATCCGTGATATTTCTGGTTTTGGTGACAAAATATCAATGGGGGGAATGTAGCACCAGCTTTCTGGCCATTTTTATGAATCATATTTTATATCCAAAACCCCAAGAAAGAACTGTACTGTTGGGCAGGCTTGTGGTGGTGGCTTAGGGAATAGGATTGCAAGCCAGGCTAACCTGACTAAGGTGCATTCATAGACAAATGGCCATCTCACACTGACAGGCTGGGTGAAAGGGAACCGAGGCCGATTGACGTCATCACCATCTAACATGATTACTGGGAACAATACCCTGAGAGGTAACTCAGAGACACTATCAATAAAGCACAGTCCCAACCGAAACTGGTGGAAGGCAGGAGATGGCCAGGCCATTGTCTTCCAGGAGATAAGCCAGTTAAGCAAGTTCGGTTTGAGATTGAAACCCATTACCTGCTAATGGGGGCCATCAACTCAGGAAACAACAGACATCCAGTAATCAGCACTCATTGTCTCTCCAGGTGCCAGGCCTGGGAGTGGGGAAACGGAATATCATTTTTCACAAGAATTCAAAGGTCATGAATCACTCCAGTCCACAGGGGGGTCCAGATAGATCACCTGAGTCAATACATCGATCAGTATTGGCGGGAGGAAAAGGCTATGGGTTTTGGGGATATCAGGAGCCGTTCGGCGGCTGCTCTCTTTCTTCCTCCTCGGCATCAATCTACAGTGAGTCTCCCGAGTGGGGCTTGGCTCGACGGAACACTGCCAGAAGCTGAGCGCTGCTCTTCATCCCTCACCAATGGACCTCGACTCAAACTGAAACTTGGATACCGTGTCGGCGGTACGGAACCAGGAGCGAGACGTACAGGAAGAAGCTGCAAGCAACACAACGGGCAATCGGGGTGAGCATATTACCTGCGCCTACACATCCACAAGACCACTTAGCTGTGTGAGGGGGTGATGGTAAGTTCCAACCAAACCTTAGAGGGGTTTAGTGCTGGGGTCCTGTGTTAGTTTATTTCACGGGAGCGTTCTTTTATTAGACCGTGGTAATTTAGCACTGTATGGCTTGTTAGACAAGCCAGGGTTGTATTGTTTTGTACTGTTACGAGTGTTACTGTTAGATCCTAGTAAACACAATACGGTTGAGCTCAAACGGGTGTCCGAGTCTGATCTGTCCTTATAATCCCTATCGTCCAGAACTTGTAGTAAGAGGTGTATTTTTGGTGCGCCCGAGAAAACCACTTACACCACCAGTAACACTGACCCAGTTAAT
This sequence comes from Squalus acanthias, assembly GCA_030390025.1. Taxonomy (NCBI): domain Eukaryota; kingdom Metazoa; phylum Chordata; class Chondrichthyes; order Squaliformes; family Squalidae; genus Squalus; species Squalus acanthias. The sequence goes on along the minus strand of JASTWF010000077.1, from coordinate 1,387,423 downwards.
GGGGCAGAAATTCAGGTCTCCACGGGTGAGTACGCGCTGTGTACTCACCCGTAGACCCAACAAAAGTGCCGGTTTCATGCATGCACTGCGCATGCGCTGGAAACCGGAACTTCTGTTCCCTTGAAGGAAGGGGTTCGGAGGTCAAACGCGTGCATCGGAGAGGCAGCGCACACGCAGCGAACTTCCGTTTTTTTTACAGGTTTTGAAGTGAGGGTGAGTCCTTGGCAGCTGCGCGGGGATAAAGCAGGCGCAAGGCCTGCTTTTAACAAGGTAAGTGGTGAATTAAGTGAAATTTAAACATTTTTTCCACATGTTAATCTTTTTTAAATACTTTAAGGAAAGGTAAGTTTATTTTTAGCCCCTTTAAAAACTGTAATTAATTTTTTCAAAAATTTAAATTTTTGTTTAAAATAGTTAATTTATGTAATTTATAGTTGTTTTAAAAATGTGATTTAAAAAAAATGTATTTGAAGTTTAAGTGAGGTTTTGGGGCCGATCTCTATTCATAGATTTGACAGGTCTTCCTGTCAAATCTATGAATGGAGATTCCCTGCTCCGATTGGCTCTCCATGGCCCACGTGATCCAAGGGGACGCTTCTAACTAACTGCGCCCCTGGGATCCGCGAGCACTGCACACCGGCAGCTGGAGGAGGCCCAGGATCGGAATCCCACGCGGGCCCACAGCACAACGGCAGGCGCGCTAGGTAAGTGAAGGTCGGGGGCTTGCACCCGCGGGAAGCCTCCGACCCGAATTTCTGGCCAATCGCCACTGATTTCATGTGGAACAGAATCTCTGCCAATGAGTAACACTGGGCAACACGGTGGCATAGTGGTTAGCACTGTTGCCTCACAGCGCCAGGGACCCGGGTTCGAATCCGGCCTCGGGTGACTGTCTGTGTGGAGTTTGCACATTCTCCCCGTGTCTGCGTGGGTTTCCTCCAGGTGCTCCGGTTTCCTCCCACAGTCCAAAGATGTGCGGGTTCGGTTGATTTGGCTATGATAAATTGACCCTTAAGTGTTAGGGGGATTAAACACGTGGTGGTTACGGGGATAGGGTGGGATACATAGATACATAGAAGATAGGAGGAGGAGTAGGCCATCCGGCCCTTCGAGCCTGCTCCGCCATTTAATGAGATCATGGCTGATCCTCCAATTCAGTATCCCGTCCCCGCCTTCTCTCCGTAACCCTTAACCCCTTTTGCCTGTAGAAATATATCTAATTCCCTCTTAAATATATTTAATGAGCTGGCGTACACTGCCCTCTGTGGCAATGAGTTCCACAGGTTCACCACCCTCTGAGTGAAGAAATTCCCCTCATTTCTGTCCTAAATGGTTTAGCCCTTATCCTTAAATTATGTCCTCTAGTTCTGTTCTCACCCGCCAAGGGAAACATTCCTTCTGCATCTAGTCTGTCTAGACCTGTCAGAATTTTATACACTTCTATGAGGTCCCCTCTCAATCCTCTAAACTCCAGTGTGTACATCCCTAAACTACATAGTCTCTCCTCATAGGTCAATCCCGCCATTCCTGGTATCAGCCTGGTGAATCGCCGCTGCACCCCCTCCATGGCAAGAACATCTTTCCTCAGATGAGGCGACCAAAACTGTACACAGTACTCGAGGTGTGGTCTCACCAGTGCCCTGTACAGCTGCAGCAAGGTATCCCTGTTCCTGTATTCCAACCCTTTTGCTATGAAGGCCAGCATACCGTTTGCCTTCTTGACCGCCTGTTGCACCTGCATGCTCGCCTTCAGTGACTGGTGTACAAGAACACCCAGGTCTCTCTGTACTTCCCCCTCTCTCAATTTATTGCCATTTAAATAATAATTTGCCCTCCCGTTCCTGCACCCAAGGTGGATAACTTCGCACTTGTCCACATTATAGTGCATCTGCCATTTATCCGCCCAATCACCCAGTCTGTCCAAATCGCTCTGGAGCTTCCTGGTCTCCTCCTCTGAGCCCACCCCCCCCTCCTAGTTTAGTGTCATCTGCAAATTTGGAAATGCTGCATCCAACTCCCTGATCCAGGTCATTAATGTAAATTGTGAACAGCTGGGGACCCAGGACAGATCCCTGTGGTACCCCACTTGTTACTGCCTGCCATTCCGAAAATGAGCCGTTTATTCCAACTCTCTGTTTTCTATCTGACAGCCAGTTCTCTATCCACGTCAATACTTTCCCCTTTATCCCATGAGCTTCAATTTTCCCTGCTAATCTTTTATGTGGGACCTTATCGAAGGCCTTTTGGAAGTCCAGGTACACCACATCTACTGGCTCTCCCCCATCTATTTTACCAGTTACTCCCTCAAAAAATTCCAATAGATTAGTCAAGCACGATTTACCCTTTGTAAATCCATGTTGACTCTGTCCTATCCTGTCCCCATTTGCTAAGTGCTCCGCTATTTCATCCTTAATGATGGACTCCAGCATTTTGCCCACAACTGATGTAAGGCTTACAGGTCTGTAATTACCTGCTTTTTCCCTACCCCCCTTTTTGAATAGTGGGGTAACGTTAGCTACCCTCCAATCCATGGGCACTGTTCCCGAGTCTAATGAATTCTGAAAAATCATACTTAGTGCATCCGCTATCTCTAGGGCCACCTCCTTCAGTACCCTAGGATGCATGTTATCAGGCCCTGGGGATTTGTCCGCCTTCAATCCCTTTAGCTTCCTTAACACCATATCCTTAGAGATATTGATTTGCGTCAGTTCCTCCTTTGCCAATGTCCCTATTTTTCCCGATATCCCAGGGAGGTTTTTTGTGTCTTCCTTCGTAAAGACTGACCCAAAGTATGCATTCAGTTGGTCTGCCATTTCCTTATTTCCCGTTATATATTCCCCCGTATCTGACTGCAATGGACCAACTTTGGTTTTCACCAGTCTTTTCCTCTTGATATACTTATAAAAGCTTTTGGAGTTAGTTTTTATATTTTCCGCCAGCTTGCTTTCGTAAGCTATTTTGCCCCTCTTGATTAAGCCCTTTGTCCTCCTTTTCTCTATCTTAAACTGTTCCCAATCTTCCGCTCTGGCGCTTTTTTTGGCTATTTTATACGCCCTATCTTTGGATTTTATGCTGTCTCTAATTTCCCCTGTTATCCACAGTTGAGTCACCTTTTTAGATTTCCTTTTATGCCAGATTGGTATAAACAATTTTTGCAATTTTGTCATTCTATCTTTAAATGCTTGCCATTGTTTATCTACCTCCAGTCCTCCCAGGAACGTTGTCCAATCAGACCTACTCAGTTCCCGTCTAATGGCATCATAATTCCCCTTGTTTAAATTCAGGACCTTAGTCTCTGAGTCAATTTCTTCACTCTCCATTTCGAGTGAGAAATCGATCATGTTATGATCGCTCTGACCCAAGGGTCCCCGTACAACAAGATTACTAATTAGTCCCTTCTCATTGCACAGTACCCAGTCCAATATAGCCTGTTCCCGAGTTGGTTCCTCGACATATTGATCCAGATAACCATCCCTTAAACACTCAAGGAATTCCTCCTCCTCATTATTTTTACTGATTAGGCTAGTCCAATCTATATGTAAGTTAAAGTCACCTATGATGACAGCTGTGCTCTTATTGCACGCTTCTCTAATTTCCCTCGTGATGCCCTCCCCAACCTCTATTTTACTATTTGGAGGCCTATATACCACTCCTATTAATGTGTCAGTGCAGGCTCGATGGGCCGAAATGGCCTCTATCTGCACTGTGGTGATTCTGTGATTCTGAGTTGAGCTGCTCCATTGTTGAAGGCTCTCCATCTCAACGGGTGGATTAATTCCCAGCAGATTGTTTTCATTTCCCCCAGTGGAAAACTGACATTTCTCTCTCTGAAAGCTCATTAATGAGGCCTTAACAAGTAAGAACAGATTTTTCAACAATTATAATTATCATTTTATCAGTGACCTTTTTTTGCTCGTAAACGGGGAGCAGTGCAGAGAAGGAGATAACTGGGGAGAGGGGATTCAGCGTCTTCAGTTTCCATCTCTCTCACCTTTGTTGCCATTAAACAGCAGAAAATATCCCCCTGCCCCCAGGTGCTTGTTCGAAACTAAATAACAGCCTTGCAGTTGTTGGAGTTAAAGGTGGCATCCAGTCCGGTCCAGGTGATTCCATAGACTATATGAGCAGATCTCCAGCTGTTTCAGATCCCTGCAGAGCCCAAACACCCATAAATAACAGACTAGGACAACACTGATCAAGCCTGAACAGACTTTTAAATGGAACATTGAAAACATTGTCACTGGGTTCAGATTTATCTTCAATACAAATATTGATAAGAGTAAATAAGGCGAAACTGATTCCAGTCACAGAAGGTTCAGTAACCAGAGGACATAGATTTAAGTTAATTGGCAAAAGAACCAGAGGGGAGGTGAGCAGAATTTTTTTACGCAGTGAGTTGTTATGATTTGGAATGCATTCCCTGAAAGGGTGGTGGAAGCTTTCCAAAAGTGAAATTGGATATATACTTGAAAAGGAAAAATGTGCAGGGCTCTAGGTACATAGCAGGGGATTGGGAACAATGTTCCCTGCAAGCAGTGCTTTGTTCTCAGTAGCCTGTTTCTTTTACTGCACATTCCCTTTAAATTTCTGCACATGCGCAGTACTTACAATGGAAAAGCCAGAGAGCGGCTTGCACGGGACCATTCTCTTTACTGGGGAACATTGTTTGGGACGAATTGGATAGTTCTTTCAAAAAGCCGGCACAGGCATGATGGGCCGAATGACATCCTTATGTGCAGTATCATTCTATGAAACCTTGAATCAGAAATAAACAGTGAATGTTTGGGGATTGCTGTTGTGATGATTGCAGCTTGTTTTAATCTAATTCCCTTTTAACTGCAGCTCATGTTGCCCTGAATAGAACATTGGAGAACAGGCAACTGGAGACAGAGACTGATCAGGATCAGGACCTTGAAAAACGTGGCGGCAGTAGGAATGGACCTTGTGCCTACGGCTGGTTTCATTTTCATTACTTGTCCTTCTGTTACAAGTTCTTCACTTTCAGAAAGTCTTGGATAGAAGCTGAGGTAAGCCCTGAAGTCTCCAATTTAAGTTATTGGCTTTGTTCCTCATTGTTTCTAAATATGACTGGACGCAGAGAATGAAAAAATCTTCTTGTTTATATCTGGACAGCTCTGATTGACTCAGTGATTTCCATCAGTGGGTAACTTGATCTACGTTATATTCTACATTAAACACTGAGGGCACTGAACCCTACAGACAAGGGCGTTCCCAGGTTCATTCATGGACAGTGATGAGGGTGTGACAGCTGGTCTGACTGTCTCTGGATTAGAAAAGAGTAAAATCAGCGCAACTCCCTGGTCCTGATCACCATCCAGTGTAATTTTCTGCAAAATGCATTGTGTGGAGTTTTAGTGGGGACAGCACCTGCTGTTTAGATCAAAGATGACAAGGTCCATTTAAAGGATCTGCTGTCAGCCCATTGAAAGAGCAAATAGTGTTAAAAACCCAACACTGTAACCGTTCAGCTGAGTGTTCAGACATTTTCAAAAGCCTTCAAGATGCATCTAAGGTTTGGTTAGTCTTGTTGACTGGAAATTTACATTGAATGGTTGCCACAGGTCACATTCATTGAATGGGGCAATAATGGATTTGTTAAAGGCAAATCATGTCTGAAAAACTTGATTGACTTCTTTGATGAAGTATCGGACAGGGTTAATGAGAGTAGTGCAGTTGATGTTGTGTATATGGACTTCCAAAATGCATTTGATAAACTACCACGTAACAGATTAGTTCAAAAAATTGAAGCCCATGGGCAGTGGCAGCGTGGATATGAAATTAACTAAGGGACAGAAAGCAGAGGGTAGTGGTGAATGGTTGTTTTTCAGTCAGGTGGGAAATATACAGTGGTGTCCCCAGGATTCAGTGTTGGGACCACTGCTCTTTATCATGGGTTACTTTAATCTACATATAGATTGGGATAACCAAATTAGTAACAATACTGTGGAGGAGGAATTCCTAGAGTGTATACGGGATGGTTTCCTGGACCAATATGTCGAGGAACCAACTAGAGATCAGGCCATCTTAGACTGGGTATTATGTACTGAGAAAGGATTAATTAGCAATCTTGTTGTGCGAGGCCCCTTGGGGAGGAGCGATCAAAATATGATATAATTCTTCATTAAAATGGAGAGTGAAGTAGTTGACTCAGAGACTAGGGTCCTGAATTTAAATAAAGGATACTACGATGGTATGAGGCACGAGTTGGCTAGGATGGATTGGGGAACGTTACTTAAAGGGTTGACGGTGGATAGGCAATGGCAAACATTTAAAGATCTCATGGATGAACTACAGAATTTGTTCATCACTGTTTGGCATAAAGATAAAACAAAAAAGGTGACTCAACCGTGGCTAACAAGGGAAATTAGGATAGCATAAGATCCAAGAAGAGGACGTATAATTTCACCAGAAAAAGCAGCAAACCTGAGGATTAGGAGAAATTTAGGATTCAGCAAAGGAGGACAAAGGGATTAATTAAGAGGGGAAAAATAGATTATGAGAGTAAGCTTGCAGGGAACATAAAAACTGTCTGTAAAAGTTTCTATAGATATGTGAAGAGAAAAAGATTGGTGAAGTCAAGCGTAGGTCCCTTGCAGTCAGAATCAGGGGAATTTATAATGGGGAACAAAGAAATGGCAGACCAATTAAATACATAATTTGGTTCTGTCTTCACAAAGGAAGACACAAATAACCTCCCAGAGATGTCGGGGAACATAGGGTCTAATGAGAGGGAGGAATTGAATGAAATCAGTATTTGTAGGGAAATGGTGTTAGGGAAATTGACGGGATTGAAGGCCGATAAATCCCCAGGGCCTGATAATCTACACCCTAGGGTACTTAAGGAAGTGGCCCTCGAAAGAGTAGATGCATTGCTGGTCATCTTCCAAAATTCTATGGACTCTGGAACAATTCCCATGGATTGGAGGAGAGCGAATGTAACCCCACAATTTAAAAAAGGTGGTAGAGAGAAAACGGGGAATTATAGACTGGTAAGCCTAACATCGGTAGTGGGGAAAATGCTAGAGTCCATTGTAAAAGTTGTAATAGCAGAGCACTTGGAAAACAGTGACAGGATTGGACAAAGTCAACATGGATTTACAAAAGGTAAATCATGCTTGACTAATCTACAGGAAATTTTTGAGGATGTAACTGGTAGAATAGATAAGGGAGAACCAGTGGATGTGGTGTATTTGGACTTTCAGAAGGCTTTCGATAAGGTCCCACATAAGAGATCAGCGTGCAAAGTTAAAGCACGTGGGATTGGGGGTAAGGTACTGTCTTGGATAGAGAACTGGTTGTCAGACAGGAAGCAAAGAGTTGGAATAAACGGGTCTTTTTCCGAGTGGCAGGCAGTGACTAGTGGGGTACCGCAGGGATCGGTGCTAGGACCCCAGCTATTCACATTATATATAAATGATCAAATGAGGGAACTAGATGTAATATCTCCAAGTTTGCAGACGACACAAAGCTGGGTGGGCGTGTGTGCTGTGAGGAGGATGCAGAGAAACTCCAGTATGATTTGGACAGGTTGGGTGATTGGGCAGATGCATGGCAAATGCAGTATAATGTGGATAAATGCGAGGTTATCCACTTCGGTGGCAAAAACAGGAAGACAGATTATTATCTGAATGGCAATAGATTGGGAAAAGGGGAAGTCCAACGAGACCTGGGTGTCCTTGTGCACCAGTCGCTGAAGGTAAGCATGCAGGTGCAGCAGGCGGTTAAGAATGCAAATGGTATGTTGGCCTTCATAGCGAGAGGATTCGAGTACAGGAGCAAGGATGTCTTACTGCAGTTGTACAGGGCCATGGTGAGACCACACCTTGAGTATTGTGTGCAGTTTTGGTCGCTTTATCTGAGGAAGGATGTTCTTGCCATAGAGAGAGTGCAGCGAAGATTCACCAGACTGATACCTAGGAATGACGTATGAGGAGAGATTGGGTCGATTAGGCTTATATTCACTAGAGTTTAGAAGAATGAGAGGGGATCTCATTGAAACTTATAAAATTCTAACAGGACTAGACAGACTAGATGCAGGAAGGATGTTCCCGATGGCGGGGGAGTCCAGAACCAGGGCTCACAGTCTAAGGATAAGGGGTAAGCCATTTAGGACTGAGATGAGGGGGAATTTCTTCACCCAGAGAGTGGTGAACCTGTGGAATTCTCTACCACACAAGGCAGTTGAGGCCAATTCATTAAATATATTCAAGAAGGAGATAGATATATTTCTTAAGGCTAAAGGGATCAAGGGATTTGGGGAGAAAGCAGGGACAGGGTACTGAATTTGGATGATCAGCCATGATCTCATTAAATGGCGGAACAGGCTCGAGGGACCGAATGGCCTACTCCTGCTCCTATCTTCTATGTTTCTATGTCTATGTTTCTATGTTTCTATGTTTTGATATCTATTAATGACCTGGACTTGGGTTTACAGGGTATAATTTCAAAGTCTGCAGACAACACAAAACTCAGAAATGTAGTAAACAGCGAGGATAGCAGCAAACTTGAAGATGACATTGACAGACTTGTGAAATGGGCAGGCACATTACAGATGACATTTAATGCGGAGAAGTGTGAAGTCATGCATTTTCGAAGGAAGACTGAGAGGAATTATAAACTAAATGGTACAATTTTAAAAGGGGTGCAGGAACAAATACACACATTTTTCACATACATAAATCTTTGAAGGTGGCAGAACAAGTTGATAAGATTGTTAAAAAGGCTTTAAAAATAGAGGTATAGAGTAGAAATGCCAGGAAGTTATGCTAAACCTTTATAAATCACTGGTTCTGCCTCAGCTGAAGTATTGTGTCCAATTCTGAGCACCACACTTTAGGAAGGATATCAAGGCCTTGAAGAGGGTGCAGAAAAGATTTACCTGAATCATATCAGGGATGAGGGACCTCAGTAACGTGGAGAGACTATAGAAACTGGGCTTGCTCTCCTTAGAGCAGAGAATGTTCAGGGGAGATTTAATAGAGGTGTTCAAAATCTTGAGTGGTATTAATATAGCGATAAATTGTTTCCAGTGGTAGAAGGGTCAGAAACAGAAGGAAACTGATTTAATAATTAATTGACAAAAGAACCAGAAGGGAGATGAGGAGAAATGTTTTTACACAGCATGTTGTTATGATCTGGAATGGATGTCTTGAAAGGGTGGTGGAAGCAGATTCAATGGTAACGATAAGATAATTGGATAAATACTTGAAAACGAACATTTTCAGGGCAATGGTGAAAAGGCAGGGGATTGGGACTATTTGGATAGCGCTTTCAAAGAGCCAACACAGGCACGAGGAGCCAAATGGCCTCCTTCTGCGCTGTATGATTCTATAACAGGGAATGTTTCAACATTAAACATGGAGCAACATTGACCTAGGCACCGGACATGGCAAAGACACACCCAGCCCAGTCGCCGCTGCAAATTCCTCCTCACTAACATCTGGGGATTTGTGCCAAAAAAAGGAGAGCTGTCCCACAGACTAGTTAAGCATCAGCCTGACGTAGTCATACTCACAGGATCATACCTTTCAGCCAATGTCCCTGTCCCAGACTCCTCCATCACCATCCCTGGGCATGGCCTGTCCCAGCGGCAGGGCAGACCCACCAGAGGTGGCAGCACTGTGGTATGCAGTTGAGAGGGAGTGGCCTGGGAGCAATGCTCCTGTTTCACGGCCGCGCAGTTGCACAGCTGTCTAAAGCTCACGAGCAGACCGCTTGCCAGTTTCTCAATGGAGAAACCGCGCATGTGCGGAAGTTTGAATGGATCACGCAGCCCATTAAAGGGGTTGTGAACCCCCAAAACAATTAGAGGGAACATTGCCTGGGAGTCTTCAACAATGGTTATGGACCCCATGAAGTCTCATGGCTTCAGGTTAAACGTAGGCAAGGAAACCTTCTGCTAATTACTATCTACCGCCCTCCCTCAGCTAAAGAATCTGTACTCCTCCATGTTGAACACCACATGGAAGAAGCACTGAGGGTATCAAGGGCACAGAACATACTCTGGGTGGGCGACTTCAATGTCCATCACCAAGAGTGGCTCGGTAGCACCACTACTGATGGAGCTGGCTAAGTCCTGAAGGACATAGCTGCCATACTGAGCCTGCAGCAGGTGGTGAGAGAACCAACACAAGTGAAAAACGTACTTGACCTCGTCCTCACCAATTTACCTCTCGCAGATGGATCTGTCCATGACAGTATTGGTAGGAGTGACCACTGCATAGTCCTTGTGGAGCCAAAGATCTGTCTTTACACTGAGGACACCCTCCATCGTGCTGAGTGGCACTACAGTAGTGAGAAAGGATCTCATAAGGACAGTAGTGAAAAGAGATCTTGGCTCAGAAGATCAGGAAGTAGAATCAGTATGGGTGAAGATAAGAAACAACAAGGGACAGAAAACACTGGTGGGAGTAGATTATAGGGCCCGTAAGAGTAGCTATACCGTTGGACACACTATTAATCAGCAAATAATAGGAGCTTGTAACAAAGCTAATGCAATAATTGTGGGGGACTTTAATCTTCATATAGACTGGGCAAATCAATTTGGCAAAGGTAGTCTGGAGGACGAGTTCATGGAATGCATTCGAGACAGTTTCCTAGAACAATACTTCATGGAACCAACCAGGGAAGAAACTATTTTAGATCTTGTATTGTGTAATGAGACTGGGTTAATTAGTAATCTCATAGTAAAGGAAACTCTGGGGAAGAGCAATCATAATATGATAGAATTTCACATTGGGTTTGAGAGTGAAATACCTAAGTCTAAAACTAGAGTCTTAAACTTAAATAAAGCCGTTTACATAGGTATGAGGGATGAGTTGGCTAAGGTAGATGAGGAAATTAGATTAAAAGGTATGACAGTAGATAAGCAGCGGCAAACATTTAAAGAAATATTCCAAAATTTTCAATGAATATACATTCCATAGAGAAATAAAAATTCCACAGGAAAAATGAGCCATCTGTGGCTAAATAAAGAGGTTAAGGATAGTATTAGATTAAAAGAAGATGATTATAATGTTGTGAAGAATAATAGCAAGCCTAAGGATTGGGAAAGCTTTAGAAACCAGCAAAGGATGACCAAAACATTGATGAAAAGAGAGAAAAAAGAATATGAGAGTAAACTAGCAAGAAATATTAAAACAGATTGTAAGAGCTTCTACAAGTATGTAAAAAGGAAGTAACAAAAGTAAGCGTTGGTCCCTTAGATGCCGAGACAAGAGACATTATAATGGGGAATAAGGAAATGGCAGAGATTTAAACAAATATTTTCTATCTGTTTTCACAGTAGAAGACACAAAAAGCATACCAAAGTAATGGGGAACCAAGGCGCTAATGAGACTGAGTAACTTAAAGCAATTAAGATCAGTAGAGAAAAAATGCTTGAGAAACTAATGGGACTAAAAGCCAACAAATCCCCTGGACCTGATGGGTTCTAAAAGAGGTAGCTGCAGTGATCGTGGATTCATTGGTTGTGATATTCCAAAATTCCCTATTAAGGAAGTCATAACAGGCAATGTTCCCTTTAATTTTTTTTAACGCTCTGCGGCCCCTTAATGGGCCTGTGCAGGCCATTCAAAATATTGTGCATGTGGGTTTCTGCATTGAAAAGCTGGCAAGCCGCTGTGCAGGATCTGTGCAGCTTACAGGGAACATTAGTAACAGAACATTTGGAAAATCATAATATGATTAGCATCAACATGGTTTTATGAAAGGGAAATCGTGTTTTGCAAATTTATTACAGATTTTTGAGAATGTTACTAGCAGGGTAGATAAAGGGGAACCAGTGGATGCAGTATATTTGGATTTCCAAAATGCATGCAATAAGGTGCCACATAAAAGGTTGTTACACAAGATAAGGGCTCATGGGGTTGTGGGTAATATATTAGCATGGATAAAGGATTGGTTAACGGATAGAAAACAGAGAGTAGGAATAAACGGGTCATTTTCAGGTTGGTAGGCTGTTACTAGTGGGGTGCTGCAAGGATCGGTACTTGGGCCTCAGCTATTCACAATCTATATCAATGACTTAGATGAAGGGATCGAGTGTAATGTATCCAAGTTTGCTGATGATACAATGCTAGGTGGGACAGTAAGCTGTGAGGAGAACACAGAGGGGGCGATTTTCACATTGGAGGCGGGTTGGAGGCGGGTTTCGGTTTGGGCGGGTTCCAAACCCAGCTCCACTGAGAGGTGGGAAAAATTTGCGATTTTCCCCTAATTGGCCAGTTGATTTCAGAGGTGTGAGTTCCCCTGAGCCAATTAGTCTTTTGGGACTGAAACTCGCCTCTGCTGATGTCACTTATCCAGCTTCATTTAAGGGCTGCTTGCTGCCTTGGCTCATTCCACCGGATTTTGGTCGATGCTGCACCACCTCCAAACTTTTATCTCATTGAAGAATGGCCAGCTCCAAGGCAAGGGCCTCCCCGAGGTTCTTGGATGAGGCACTGGGTATCCTGGTTGAGGGGGCGAGAGCTAGCAGGGAGGTGCTCTTCCCCTCATCTGGGTGGAAGAGGCCTCCCAAAGAAACCAAGGCTGTGTGGGTCCAGCTGGCAAGGGATATAACTCTTGGCAGAGAACAAGGAAGTGGGGGCTCCTCTCCAAGCGCTCACACTTCCATGCCACTGCGTAGCCCTCGGTCAAAGCCCCACCAGTGTCCGCACCCAACTGAGATGGGCATCTCAGCCCCTGCACTGCCGCAGGATGAGCAGACATTTGGTGAGCCCTCACAGGCTCGGAAACCTAGAGGACGCCCATCAAAGGATTCAAAGCAGGAGCAGCATGAAAGTGAGCAAGGTGCCTCCACATCTGCTGAAGCCACAGGGGGAGCACCACGTAGGAGCACGCGTAAGAAAAAAATAAAGCACTATTAGTCATAGGGGTAGGCTATTTGGTGATTGTTTCTGTTTATTGATGAAATGCCATCCCTGTGTGAATGTATTAAAATGAGGTGATGGCAAACTGTTGGTGTGATGACACCTGTTATTTCGGCTTAGGCAGCTCCACATTGCGGTGTCCTGCGGCACTTGCATGGTCAGGTTGGTGGTTAGAGTGAAAGGAGGCCAGAGAGTCATGTCCATTGTCTATCATGTGTTAAGAAGGAGCCAGTCACATGTGCCACAATGGGCAACCTATGCAAATCTGGCCAGGATGAGTGCTTCCCTTGCATCACGGGCAGCCATGTGCTCACGCGCTGCCGCTGCTGCTGGTAGATACGCCGCCACTCGTTCCTCCTCATCCTCCTCCTCCTCCTCCTCCTCATCCTCATCTGAGGAGGTTATGAACTGAACCACTTGCTCATCAGGAAGCTGCAAGCCACGATGCTGTGCCATGTTGTGCAGTGCACAGCAGACCACGACCATTCTGGAGACCCTGGCTGCTGAATACTGCAGGGCTCCACCTGCTCTGTCAAGGCATCAGAATCGCATCTTCAGCAAGCCAATGGTCTGCTCGTTGATGGGCCTGGTTGATATGTGGCTGTCGTTGTAGCGCTCCTCAGCCTTGTTAGCTGGCCTCTTGATCGGCGTCATTAGCCACTTCTTCAGGGGGTAGCCCTTGTCACCAAGAAGCCATCCATTAAGTTGGTTTGGTGGATTGAAGAGCATAGGAACACTGGAGCTTCGCAGGATGAACGAGTCATGGCAACTACCACAGAACTTGGCGCAAAAATGCAAAATCTCCTTCTTGTGGTTACACACCAGCTGTACGTTGAGGGAGCAGAAGCCCTTGCGGTTGAGAAAGATAGCTGGGTTGTGATGGGGTGCCCTAAGGGCCACATGTGTTCATTCTATGATGCCCTGCACCATTGGCAAGCCTGCAATATTTGCAAAGCCAACTGAACACGCGGTTCTACTTGCTTGATCCCTTGAGAAGTGCATGTAAATGTGCGCCTTTGCGAAAAGGGCATCGATAACCTGCGTGATGCAACTGTGGGTGGCCGACTGGGAGATGCCGCTGATGTCTGCTGATGATCCCTGGAAGGAGCCTGAGGCAAAAAGGTTGAGTGCGGTGGTGACTTTGACAGCCACTGGTCAGGGGTGTCCAGCCGCTCCTCTGGGCTCCAGGTGTTGGTGCAGCAGTGCGCAGTTGTCTCCGACAACCTCTCGTGAAACTCTCAGCCTCCTTTGGTACTGCTACTCACTCATGTTGAGGTAGCTCATCCTCTGTCTGTAAACCCTGAGAGGGGGTATCTCCTGCGGCGACGTGCTGCCATGCACTGGCACCTTCTGCCCTGTACAGCATCAGGTGGGTGAGCAGGAGGTTGGTGCAACTGCTGCTGTTGCTGCTGAGCTGTCTGGTTCTGCTGCTGCCATGGCTGCTCCTCTTCCGAATCTGAGGTCCATGGTGAAAGGAAATAAATGGTTCCCACACTGCTGGCAGATACCTCCGTTGGGGAAGCGCTCACTCCAAGCGGGGAGAGGGTTTTCCAAGGAGGTCCCACAGTTGAGAAATAGAAGCTGCAGCATCTCTGACTTCGGTAGGCCTGCTAAAAGTGCTAAAAGACCTGTGGAACAAAAGTTCTGCCACCTGCAACTGCTCCCTGATGAAAGCTCCGTTTTAATGGTGGAGCTGCAGCTGTGAGGAGGCCATCCACTCGTCAACCCGCCAGGATCAACTGGCGTGGTTTAGGAGGGTCGTGCAACACGCGCAAAATGTGGCAAAATAACAAAGGCCTGTCAAAATAGGATTATAGAGGCCCTTAACGACTATTTAAGGGTCTTAACTACCTCTCTCGACTGATGGAGGTGGGACCAAATCGCACCCGTCAAACCTGCTTCTGGCATAATTGCGCAGAGGCGGGTTGGAGGCGGGTTCCGAACCCGGGCTCACTTTTTGCGATTTTCCCAACAGTCCCGCCTCCAAACCCCCCTCCTCGGGGCTGGGAAAATCACGTCCAAAGGGCTGGATTTTGTCAGCCCCGAGGAGACGGGAATGGAGGCGGGACTGCCGGTAAAGTTGCAGAATTTGGGGGCGGTTGGCAAACCCACCCCCATCCCGCCTCCGTGCCCTCTTGCCAGGAGGTGGGAAGCTGTCCTGCCCCGTGTCCCATCTCCTTGAGGCGGCAAAGGGATTAAAGCCTATTAACTGCCTGTTAACAGGTAGTTAACAGGCAGAAAATAGGATTATCCCCATTTTTCCTTCCGAAGTGCAGGCTTTCTGACCTCAGGGAACCCCACCAGGGTGTAGGAGATCAGTAGGAGGTCTGCAGGGGTCGGAGGGGTCTGAAAGTGCAATGTAGAGGTGAGTAATGGGTGCAAGTGTGGATTATGTAAGGTGTAAGTGTAATTATGTAAGGTGAGTGTAAAGTGTTATAAAATGTTTACTTACCTTTGTTTCTGCTACAGCCTTTAGCCACTGTGGAGCCGGAGGCCCGACATCTCCATTGTAGATATCACAGACTGGCTGTTGGATCCTCCGAACCAACAGCCAGGTGATTTCTGCCAAGTTGAAAGGTTTGATGAGTCCTGAACACAAGGGGCTCGATTTTGTCAATGGGGACGTGATGGAGGCGGGACTCCCACTTTTTGGGTTGCAGTCCCGCCTCCATCGATTTGTGGCCAACCCACGCTACTTTCCCTTGATTGACCTTGTTAAGCCCGCCCAGCGGGCTTAGCAGGCCAATTAAGGGACACCTGGATACTGGTGACGTAAGCGATTGACATTTCATCTGTCAAGAGCTTTTGACAGATGAAATATCAGCGTTTGACAGCTCTGTGAAGCTGTCAAACACTGACAATCTGTCTTCTAACTTGAGTCCTTCTACTCAGACTCAGTTAGAGAGCTCTCCAGACCAGAAAGCAGAGGCTGCAGCTTTTGACAGCTCAGCGGCCATTCTGCTTTCTGTGCCGGTGAGCTGAGGGACTCCCGAGAACTGAAGGGAGGAAGCCTGGAGGAGAAAGTAAAGGTAAATAAAACTTATTAAAACACTTTACACACACCAAACACACTTACCTCTGCACTCATGCACCCAGAACTCACCTGCACACCGGACATCTCGACCCCTGCAAGCCCTCCAGACCGACGGTCCGCCTCACTAAATCGGTGTGGTTCGGACCTGTTGGGTAGCCCACACTTCAGGGTTAAAAATAGGGATTAGGCAAAAAACTGCCTGTTAACTACCTGTTAACAGGCAGTTTATTGGCACTAATCCCCTTCCTGCCTCGGGGAGGCGGCTCCCAGCACAGGTCAGGTATCTGCCTCCAGCGAAACTGGCATGGAGGTGGGTTGGGGGCGGGATGGGTTCGGGACCCCCCAATCTGCTATTTTCCCACCCCACACGCCTCCAAACCCGCCTCCACGGGTCAATAAAAATTCTGCCCTCAGTGTTTGACAGCTCTGTGAAGATGACAATATGGAATCATAGGGCTGGATTTTGTCAGTGTGGACGGGCTGGGGCGTGTCAGGTGGAAATCGTGTCAGGACCCCAACTCCTAAGTGATGTGTTGGAAAAGTGGGATTTTCCCCTAATTGGGCAATTGATTTCCTGCGTGTGGGAACCACTGGCCCAATGAGTCTTTCCATCCTGAAAGTCGCTTCCGATGACCTCATCAATGCTGTTGGATTTAAGGCCTGCAAGCAGCCTTGATTCTTCTGGAGACTGGAAACGCTTTGGACATTGTATGAAGGACTTCATTTACCGACCATGTCCACCAGCAAGCAAAAGTTTGCACCTCGCTTTGATGAGCCCTCCCTCCAAGCTCTGATGCAGGGAGCAAGATCTAATAAGGAGGTGCTCTTCCCTTCCTCAGGGAGAAAAAAGTCACCACAACAGACTAAAGCTTTGTGGCTGCAAGTGCCCCAGGAGGTCAATGCCATCTCTATGTGCCGCAGAACCTGGATGCAGTGCAGGAACAGGTTTCATGACCTTCTCTGCACAGGAAAAGTGAGTATGACTTTCCCATCACCCTCAATCTGATCCCCAGTGCCTCTCTTCACCAGCACTCAGCTTTGCCAACCTCTTCCTCCACATCCCACTTGACACTGACATCCCTGAACCCTTACCCATTTCCTCTCTCTCAATGATCACATTCACTTAACTATTCGACCATGCAGCCCTCACACTCCCTATCACTGTGATGCAATGACAACAACTTACAACACACAGGGAGGGCCCTTTGTCTCCTTCTAAGCATCTATGTTATGGATTCTCTACACTCACTCCTTCATTCTCACTCAAACTCCACTTGTGTCCCTCATTGCAGGAAAAGAGAGCCCACAATAAGAGGGAAAGAGCGAGGACAGGAGGAGCGCCACCCTCAGTAGCCCAGCTCACCACCTCAGAGGAGGCGGCCCTGGAAATTGCCGGGATCGAGGAGGATTCCCAAGGGGGGGACGGACAGGCGGGCGCATCACAGCAAGCTGGTGACAGAATAGTTTGGCATCTCTCTCATTGACATTGCATGAGTGACTGATAATGATTCTGATGCTCTAACAGATTGACTTGTGATCATCTGCACAATTCAATGTGCATGCAACCTTTACCTCACATCTCTAACTCTTTCCTTTACTCCCCCACAGGACCATCGAGAGCCCCCGTCCCCACTGTCCAGGAGGAAGAGCCTGAGCTTCCAGACTCCTCAGAGGAAGCTGCAACCTCTGAGGGTGTTCCATCAGCAGAATTCAACGCACCCAGCACCAGCGCAGACACTCACACCTCGGTGGGACCTTCGGGACATAGAGTAGAGTTATCACCTGGTGTATCACAGCTCACAAGTGAGCATCAGTAGATGGTGGAGACATGGACAGTAGTGGAGAGTCCTCATCGCAGTGGAGAGGACGCTCCCAGCTCAGCTCCACTGCATGTCGACCCTGTGCCTCCGTGTCCATCCAGAAGGAGAGCGGTGCTGGAACTCCAGGAACAGATGCAAGAGTCTCTGGTAGGTTTTGTCTCCAGGGTCGCTGCGAGTGTGGAGCGAATGGAGGAGTCCATCGCTAACAAGAGCAAAGCCTTTGTGGAGGTGTTGGCACATGAACGCATCACCACGGAAAGGATGGCAACCTCCTTGGAAAGGATGGCTACCTCCATGGTAAGGCTGGCTACCATAGAGGAGAGAATGGCTACGGTAGAGGAGAGGATGGCTACGTCCATGGAAGAGCTGAGTCGCCAGTGTATGGAAAACATGGTAATTGTTCAGAATAGACTGACATCTCTTGAGGAGCGATGGTCAGCTATTGAGCAAACAAACCAGACCTTCATGCAAGTCCTCTGGAGTAGGACTTCCAGTGCAGAAACGGGTCATCATGGCTCCCCCTGCAGTGCAACAAGGTGCTGTCCAGCCCCTTGCTAGCTCTGAAGTGGGGCTGACCCATGAGAGGGATGTTGGTGGCATACAACAAGGAAGTGGGGGCTCCTCTCCAAGCGCTCACACGACCATGCCACTGCAGAGCCCTCGGTCAGAGCCCCACCAGAGTCCCCACCCAACTGAGATCAGCGTCTCAACCCCTGCACAGCTGCAGGAGCAGCAGACTGTTGCCGAGCCCTCACAGGTTCGCAACCCCAGAGGATGCCCGCCAAAGGTGTCGAGACAGTAGCAGCAAGAAAGTGAGCAAGGGGCCTCCACATCTGCTGAAGCCACAGGGGAAGCACCACGTAGGATCGCACGTAAGAGGAAGATAATGCACAAGTAGTCACAAGGGTAGTCACTTGGGTGTAATGTTGTGTTTAATTTTGAAAAGCCATCAGTTGCTTATTGTCATAAAAAATTCTGATGGCAAACTGTTGCAGTTGTGGCGTGTGTCATTTCGCTAATGGGACTTCCACATTGAGGGCTTAGGGCGACTTGCAATTGTCAGTATTGTGGTCAGAGTGATAGGAATCCGCAGGTTCTTGGCCATTGTCGATGGTCTGATAAGAAGGTGCGAGGCAAAAGTGTTTGATTGTGCAGGCTAAGCAAATCTGGCCAAGATGAGTGCGTCCCTTGCATCCCGGGCAGCAATGTGGTCGCACGCTGGCGCCCTCTGGCCTGTGCAGCTACAGGTGGGTGTAGAATTCGCAAATTATCGCGATTTAAAAATAATGAGAAAGAGACATACAGTTTCGTAAACACAGCTTTATTTCAGCAAAATGCTGTCAGGTTTCAAAACGGACACAAGCAGCCTGTAAAATGGCCGCCACGCCTCGTGGCGGAAGGTTCTAGATTTTCAGCAGGCAGACAAGATGGCATTTCAATAAACATTTCAGCAAGATCGGACAGGACTCAGCATATTGAGATAAGACAAGACGAGATCGTTTTGCATTTTAACACCCAAGCAAGGAATATAAGTGCTGGAATCGGGTTTTCCATGCACAAATGAGAGCTATTGTACTGGGCAATTAAGGGCCCATCCAAAAGACATTGATACGCAAATTCCCCACGGCTCTACGATGAGAGAGCCGTTCGCGGGTACTCACAACAAGAATCGGAGGCCCCCAAAACCCCTCCAGGGAGACTCCTAGCCAGTTCCACAATGGGAGAAATATTAACGGGTACTCAGACAGTTACAAGTATCACCGAAACCCATTAACGACAAGTACCACCCCATACAAGAAGTTTGAGCGCCAAAACATGACAAAAGATGGACATTAAGATTGGGCGGGAGATAAGGAATTACAGTACTATAACTGTAGTGTCCAAACGTCCATCTTTCTCTCTTTATTCGCTCGACCCTTATTCTTTTGACTCGCTTCTCTGACCCGCTGATTTTCCGGGAGTCAACCTCGTGGCTTGCCGCGAAGATCTGTGGAGAGCTGGTCTGCGAAGGCCGGTAAGCGGGCGCACCATCCCGAGAAGTCGGTAAACGGTGTTGGAACCGAAGGCCCGAGAGGAGATGAGATGAGATGAGATGAGAAGAGAAGAAGACGACTAAACGTGCCGCCGCGGTCAGTAAACCCCGACCGCACCCGAAAATTGATTAACCACTTCTTCGAATTCTATCGGCTACTCCACAACTGGTGTTGGTCCAGAAAGACTCTTCTTTGAATTTTACCGGCTAACTGGTGTCGGGCATAGGAAGACTCTTCTTTGAGTTTTATCAGAGTTCCGAGGTCAACACAGATCTTCATGACAGCAGACGGTCCAGCCTGCTAGCCGGAGCAAAGCGAGTAAACAAGTGGGGTACAGAGACCCCTGATCAACACGTGAATAGTCAGGTGCCGTGGTGAAAACATCCGAGCAGCGTTTCGGAATTCTCCGCGTTATCACGAGTGGTGAGCATGAGTCTCGATCCTACAGATCTAGATTAGGACAGGTATTGATAGGGGAGGGTTTTTGTTTTAAGGATAATTATAATGTGTGTCCCATTTTACGATGTGTCGTGCGCTCCTCGTTTCCCTAAACTTAGTTGCATAAATGTATGTAAGTTTGTACTGTCATTAATCTGTGCTTATGACATGTATTTGGTAATCTTGGATAATATGCAATAAAGATTTTCCATTTCGTACTATTCAACCGGGTCTACCTGAGTTTTCTCTGCATTATTGCTCTCGCACCTAAGTCCAGTGTCAGAACCGTAAGGGCGAGTGGGTCGAACCAGTCACAGGTGTCTAGTGTTACCAGGCTGGCTGGAGACCAGAACAGGCAACAAGGCCTAATCCCGCACTAGCACCCAGGCTAAGCACAGAGCCACGTGAACCCCTTACAGTGGGTGAGCAGCAGCTTGGCGCTCCTATTGTTACTGCTGCTGTTGGTGGTGCTGTTGTTCATGGTTCTGCTGCTGCCACGGCTGGTCTTCGTCCAAATCTGATGTCCAGGAGGAAAGGAAATAAATGGTTTCCATGCTTCTGGTATATGCCTCAGTTGAGGAAGCGCTCAGTCAAGGTGGCGAGAGGGGTTTCCCAGGAGGTCACACTGGAGATGGGTGTCAGGCTCCAAACTTCCACAACAATGGGTATGCCTGCTAAACGTTCCCCCAGACCTTAGACAACAAAGTTCTGCCACCTGCAAATGATGATTGCTGAAAACTCCTTTTTAATGGTGGAGCTGCAGCTGTTAGTAAGCAGTCCACTTGTGAGGCCGCCAGGATTCACTGGCGTGTTCCAGAGGAGACGTGCAGGACGTGGGAAAAGTGGTAAAATCAGAAAGGCCTCTCAAAATGGGATTATAGAGGCACTTAACTGTCTGTTAAGGACCTTAAGGGCCTATCACGCCTCTTGGAGGCGGGATGGAAACGGGGTCAATAAACACACATTTGGGAAATTTGCTTGGAGGCGGGATGGAGGCGGGATGGGTTTTTGCGATTTTACCACCTCACACGCCTCCAATCCTGCCTCCTCGGGTCTGGCAAAATCGAGCCCATACAATCATAGAAAGTTACAGCATGGAAGGAGGCCATTTCGGCCCATCGTGTCTGCGCCGGCCAGCAAAGAGCTATCCAGCCTAATCCCACTTCCCAGCTCTTGGTCCATAGCCCTGCAGGTTACAGCATCCCAAGTGCACATCCAAGTACTTTTTAAATGTGGTTCGGGTTTCTGCCTCTACCACCCTTTCAGGCAGTGAGTTCCAGACCTCCACAACCCTCTGGGTGAAGAAATTTCCCCTCAAATCCCCTCTAAACCTTCCACCAATTACTTTAAATATGTGCCCCCTGGCTTTTGACCCCTCTGCTAAGGGAAATAGGTCCTTTCTATTCACTTTATCTATGCCCCTCATAATTTTATACACCTCAATAAGATCTCCCCTCAGCCTCCTCTGTTCCAAGGAAAACAGACCCAGCCTATCCAGTCTTTTCTCAAAGCTAAGATTCTCTACTCTCGGCAACATCCTTGTAAATCTCCTCTGTACCCTCTCTACTGCAATCACATCTTTCCTGTAATGTGGTGACCAGAACTGCATGCAGTACTCCAGCTGAGGCCTAACTAGTGTTTTATACAGTTGAAGCATAACCTCCCTGCTCTTGCATTCTATGCCCCGACTAATAAAGGCAAGCATTCCGTATGCCTTCTTAACCACCTTATCTACTTGGCCTGCTACCTTCAGGGATCTGTGGACATGCACTCCAAGGTCCCTTTGTTCCTCTACACTACTCAGTGTCCTACCATTTAATGTGTATTCCCTTTCCTTGTTAGCCCTCCCCAAATGCATTACCTCACACTTCTCCGGATTTAATTCCATTTGCCACTGTTCTGCCCACCTGACCAATTTATTGATATCTTCCTGCAGTCTACAGCTTCCTTCTTCACTATCAACCACACAGCCAATTTTAGTATCATCTGCAAACTTCTTCATCATACCCCCTATATTCAAGTCAAGATCGTTGATATATACCACAAAAAGCAAGGGACTTAGTACTGAGCCCTGCGGAACCCCACTGGAAACAGCCTTCCAGTCACAAAAACACCCATCAACCATTACCCTCTGCTTCCTGTCTCCAAGCCAGTTTTAAATCCAACTTCACACTTTGCCCTGGATCCCATGTGCTTTTAACTTCATGACCTGTCTGCCATGTGGAACCTTATCAAAAGCCTTGCTAAAGTCCATATACACTACATCAAATGCACTACCCTCATCTACCCTCCTTGTTACCTCCTCAAAAAATTCAATCAAGTTTGTCAGACACGACCTTCCCTTAACAAATCCGTGCTGACTATCCATGATTAATCTGTGTCTTTATAAATGAAGATTTATCCTGTCCTTCAGAATTCTTTCCAATAATTTTCCCACCAGCGAGGTTAGGCTGACTGGCCTGTAATTACTCGGTCTATCCTTTTCTCCCTTTTTAAACAATGGTACCACATTAGCAGTCCTCCAGTCCTCCGGCACCACACCTGAAGGCAGAGAGCTTCTTCTTTCAAAAGATCTTGACAGATGGCACGTCATACGTTGTCGTGCTCTGTCACTGACTTCCCCCTAATTGGCCTTTGGAGCCCGCTGGGTGGGCTTAACAAGGTCAATTGGGGAAAATCCCGCTGGTTGGCCAGAAGCTGATGGAGGCGGGATTGAAAGCTGGCAAGCAGCAGTCCCACCTCCAAAAGCTTTCCATTGACAAAATCCAGCCCAAAGAGTCTGTAATGGAATATAGACAGGTTAAGTGATTGGGCAGTAAGGTGGCAGATGGAATATCACGTGGGGAATGTTAGGTTATTCACTTTGGTAGGAAGAATAGAAAAACAGAATACGTTTTAAATGGCAAGAAATTATTAAATGTTGGAATTCAGAGAGATTTGGGGTGAAAAATTGGGTTGCTTTGCGCCTTCCACTAGCGCCCAGGGGGCGTGAACGGGGCGCAAAGCCCTTAGCGTCTGGGCATGGTGCCGCTAACACCTCCCGCGAGGTTAGCAGCGGCGGTAGCCAGTAGCGCCCTGCAGCGCTGTGTCTCCGGTGATGATGTCATCGCCGCGCGCAGCGTCCTGCTCGCGCCCCGGCTGCAAACTTCAGTTGCGCCAACTGACCTATTGCTGGACAATATGTCCGATAGGGTCAGGGTGGTGTTTTTGCAGCCGCGGTGGTGCTAATTAAAGGACAGGTGCCGGACGGCCATTTTTTTTGTGAGCCGCCTGCCAGCACCTGCCCCCTTTCGCGTCCTCATGCGGGGTGATGGCCGCAATTGGTCAGCCCGGGACTCCCCTTGAGTGCTGGGCTGTTTTCCTGGCACCCCGCTCCCCAGTGGTCCAGCAGGGCCCCGGTGTGCGCTGCGCTAGGCCCCTCCCCTTTAATCAGGGGAGGGAGGCCTGCAATACCGCAACGCTACATGCTGATGCACTTGGAGCTGTTGCACGTAACAATATTGAATGGTAGCACCCCAGGAAGGAGGGGGAGCACTTCCAGTAGCGCCCCGCCTCCTGCTTGGGGCGCTACCACTGAATTTACGGCGCGGGGGCGCTTACTTTTTCGGGTTAGCACCCCAATGGGGCGCGACTGAATTTTTCCCCCTTGGTGTCCTCGGACAGCAAACACAAAGAGTTAGCACGCAGGTACAGCAAGCAATAGGAAGGCAAATGGCATGTTATCCTTTATTGCAAGGGGGTTGGAGTACAAGAGTAAGGAAGTCTTGCTACAGTTGTGCAGGGCTTTGGTGAGACCACACCTGGAGAAATGTGCACAGTTTTAGTCTCCTTATCTGAGGCACTGCAACAATGGTCCACTAGATTGATTGCTGGGATGAGAGGGATGTCCTATGAGAAGAGATTGAGTAGATTGGGCCTATACTCTTCACGTTTAGAAGAATGAGAGGTGATCTCATTGAAGCATACAAGATTCTGAGGGGGATTGACAGGATAGATGCTGCGAGGTTGTTTCCCCTGGCTGGAGTGTCTAGAACTAGGGGGTATAGTCTCAGGATAAGGGGTCGCCATTTGAGACTGAGGTGAGGAGGAATTTCTTCACTCAGAGGGTTGTGAATCTTTGGACTTCTCTACCCCAAAGGGCTGTGGATGCTGAGTCGTTGAGTATATTCAAGGTTGAGATCGATACATTTTTGGAATCAAGGGATATGGAGATTGGGTGAGAAAGTGTAGTTGAGGTCGAAGATCTCTCATGATCTTATTGAATGGTGGAGCAGGCTCAAAGCCCATATGGCCTCCACCTGCTCCTACTTCTTATGTTCTTATGTTCTTATATTCGACCGTGCTAAATGGGATAGATTCAGAACACATCAAGCAGCTCAAAACTGGGCATCCATGAGGCGCTGTGGGCCATCAGCAGCAGGAGAATTGTATTCCACCACAATCTGTAACCTGATGGCCCGCAATATCCCTCACTCTACCATTACCACCAAGCCAAGGGACCAACCCTGGTTCAATGAGGAGTGTAGAAGAGCATGCCAGGAGCAGCATCTGACATACCTGAAAATGAGGTGCCAATCTGGTGAAGCTAGAACACAGGACGGCATACATGCTAAACAGTGGCAGCAGCATGCTATAGACAGAACCAAGTGATCGCACTATCAATGGATCAGATCAAACCTCTGCAGTCCTGCCACATCCAGTCATGGCTGGTGGTGGATGATTAAACTAATGGGAGGCAGAGGCTCCATGAAAATCCCTATTCTCAATCATGGTGGAGCCCAGCACATAAGTGTAAAAGACAAGATGAGGCATTTGCAAACATCTTCAGCAAGAAGTGCCGAGTGGATGATCCATCTTAGCCGCCTCCTGAGGTCCCAATCATCACAGAAGCCAGTCTTCAGCCAATTTGATTCACTCCACGTGATATCAAGAAAAGGCTGAATGCACTGGATACAGAAAAAGATATGTGCCCCGAAAACATCCCGGCTGTTGTGCTGAAGACTTGTGCTCCAGAACTAGCTGTGCCTCTAACCAAGCTGTTCCAGTACAGCTACAACACTGGCATCCGCCCGACAATCTGGCAACTCCCCAGATATGTCCTGTCCACAAAAAGCAGGACAAATCCAATCCGGCCAATTACCGCCCCATCAGTCCACTCTCAATAGTGGATGCATTGGTTGTCATCTTCCAAAATTCTATAGATTATGGAACATTTCCTGCAGATTGGAAGGTGGCAAATGTAACCCCACTATTTAAAAAAGGAGGGAGAGAGAAAACAGGGAACTACAGACCGGTTAGCCTAACATCAGTAGTAGGGAAAATGCTAGAGTCTATTATAAAGGATGTGATAACAGGACACTTAGAAAATATCAACGGGATTAGACAAAGTCAACATGGCTTTATGAAAGGGAAATCATGTTTAACAAACCTACTGGAGTTTTTTGAGGATGTAACTGGTAGAATAGATAAGGGAGAACCAGTGGATGTGGTGTATTTGGATTTTCAGAAGGCCTTTGATAAAGTCCCACAGAAGAGGTTAGTGTGCAAAATTAAAGCACATGGGATTGGGGTAATATACTGGCATGGATTGAAAATTGGTTAACAGACAGGAAACAGAGAGTAGGAAAAAATGGGTCTTTTTCGCGGTGGCAGGCGGTGACTAGTGGGGTACCGCAGGGATCAGTGCTTGGGCACCAGCTATTCACAATATATATCAATGATTTGGAAGAGGGAACCAAATGTAATGGCCTAGAAATTCCGTTCCCTACGGGTGTGTACGTGCTGTGTACTCACCCGTAGGGCCAATGGAAGTGCCAGTTTTACACATGCACTGCGCATGCGCTGGAAACCGAAACTTCTGTTCTCTGCAGAAAGGGCTTGACTGGACAAACGCCTGCGCCGGATAGGCAGCGCGTACGTCAGAAACTTCCGGTTTTTTCACAGTTTTATCAGTCCAGGTAAGTCATGATGCAGAGATGCCGGCGTTGGACTGGGGTGGACAAAAATGAAAAGTCGCACAACACCAGGTTATAGTCCAGCAGATTTATTTAAAATTACAAGCTTTCGGAGCTGTCGCCCCTTCCTCAGGTAACTTTACCTGAAGAAGGGCCGATCGATAGCTCCGAAAGCTTGTAATTTTAAATAAATCTGTTGGACTATAACCTGGTGTTGTGCGACTTCTCAGGTAAGTCAGGAATAGCTGCGCCTAGAAAAGCAGGCGCAAGGCCTGCTTTTACCAGGCTAATAGTTTAAGAAAGTAAAAAAAAAATGTTTCCACTGATTTATCATTTTAAAATACTTTAAAGAAAGGTAAGTTTATTTTTAGCCCCGTTAAAAACTTTAATTATTTTTATCAAAAATTTAAATTTTTGTTTAAAATAGTTAATTTATGTAATTTATAGGCATTTTAAAAATGTTATTTTAAAAAAAAATTATTTGAAGTTTACTTATGTTTTGGGGCTGATCTCTATTCATAGATTTGACAGGTCTTCCTGTCAAATCTATGAATGGAGATTCCCTGCTCTGATTGGCTCCCCATGGCCCACGTGATCCCAGGGACGCTGCGATCCGCCTGTGCCCCTGGGATACGCGTGCCCTGCACACCGGCAGTTTGAAGAGGCCCAGCAATGGAATTTTGCGCCTCCTGGGAGCCCTCCGGTCCAGGCGCAGATCTCTCCGGATCACAGCCCTCCGCCCGCGGGAGGGCTGCGAACGGAATTTCTGGGCCATTATTTCCAAGTTTGTTGACGACTCGAAACTAGGTGGGATTGTGAGTTGTGAGGAGGGTGCAAAGAGGCTTCAAGGTGACTTAGACAAGTTGAGTGAATGGGCAAATACATGGCAGATGCAGTATAATGTGGATAAATGTGAAGTTATCCACTTCGGTAGGAAAAACAGAAAGGTAGAGTATTATTTAAATGGTGATAGATTGGGAAATGTTGATGTACAAAGGGACCTGGGTGTCCTTGTACACCAGACACTGAAAGCAAACATGCAGATGCAACAAGCAGTTAGGAAGGCAAATGGTATGTTGGCCTTCATTGCAAGAGGATTTGAGTACAGGAGCAAGGATGTCTTACTACAGTTGTACAGGGCCTTGGTGAGACCACATCTGGAGTACTGTGTGCAGTTTTGGTCTCCTTACCTAAGAAAGGGTATACTTGCCATAGAGGGAGTGCAGCGAAGGTTCACCAGACTGATTCCTGGGATGGCAGGACTGTCTTATGAGGAGAGATTGGGTCGACTAGGCCTGTATTCACTAGAGTTTAGAAGAATGAGAGGGCATCTCATTGAAACGTATAAAATTCTGGCAGGGCTAGACAGACTGGATGTAGGGAGGATGTTTCCCCTGGCTGGGGGGGTAACAGTCTCAAGATACAGGGTAGCACATTTAGGACTGAGATGAGGAGAAGTTTCTTCACTCAGAGGGTGGTGAACCTTTGGAATTCTCTACCACAGAAGGCTGTGGAGGCCAAGTCACTGAATATATTTAAGAAGGAGATAGGTAGATTTCTAGACACAAAAGGCATCAAGGGGTATGAGGAGAGAGCGGGAATATGGCATTGAGTTCAGCCATGATCATAGTGAATGGCGGATCAGGCTCAAAGGGTCGAATGGCCTACTCCTGCTTCTATTTTTCTATGTTTCTATGTTTCTAATCAACAGCAAAGTGATGGAAGGTGTTATCGACAGTCCTATCATGCACCACTTACTCACCAATAACCTGCTCACCGATGTTCAGTTTGGGTTCCGCCAGGACCACTCAGCGCCAGACCTCATGGACAAAAGTGCTGAATTCCAGAGGTGAGGTGAAAGTGACAGCCCTTGACATCAAGGCAGCATTTGACTGAGTGTGGCATCAAGGAGCCCTAGTAAAATTGAAGTCAATGGGAATCAGGGGGAAAACTCTCCACTGGCTAGAGTCTTACCTAGCACAAAGGAAGATGGTTGTGCTTGTTGGAGGCCAATCATCTCAGCCCCAGAACATTGCTGGAGGAGTTCCTCAGGGCAGTGTCCTAGCCCCAACCATCTCCAGCTGCTGCATCCAACCTTCCCTCCATCATATGGTCAGAAGTGCCAATGTTCACTGATGATTGCAGTGTTCAGATCCATTCACAACTCCTCAGGTGCAGCAGCAAGACCTGGACAACATTGAGGCTTGGGCTGATAAGTGGCAAGTAATATTCGGGCCACACAAGTGCCAGGCAATGACTATCTGCAACGAGAGTCAAACTCCCTCCTCTTGACATTCAACGGCATTACCATCGCCGAAACCCCCACCATCAACATCCTGAGGGTCACCATTGACCAGAAACTTAACTGGAACAGCCACATATACACTGTAGCTACAAGAGCAGGTTAGAGGCTGGGTATTCTGCAGCGAGTGACTTGGCAAGTGACTCAGCTTCTGACTTCCCAAAGCCTTTCCGCCATCTACAAGGCACAAGTCAGGAGTGTGAGGGAATACTCTCCACTTGCCTGGATGTGTGCAGCTCCAACAACATTCAAGAAGCTCAACACCATCCAGGACAAAACAACCTGCTTGATTGGCAACCCATCCAGCACCTTAAACATTCACTCCCTCCACCACCATCACAATGTGGCTGCAGTGTGTACCATCTACAAGATACACTGCAGCAACTCGCCAAGGCTTCTTTGGGAGCACCTCCCAAATCCATGACCTCTACCACCTAGAAGGACAAGGGCAGCAAGCACATGGGAACACCATCACCTGCAAGTTGCCCTCCAAGCACACACCTTCCTGACTTTGAAATATATCGGCCGTTCCTTCCTCGCCACAGGGTCAAAATCCTGGAACTCCCTCCCTAACAGCACTGTGGGAATAGCTTCACCACATGGACTGTAGCGGTTCAAGAAGGGGGCTCACCACCACCTTCTCAAGGGCAATTAGGGATGGGCAATAAATGCTGGCCTTGCCAGCGATGCCCACATCCCATGAATGAATTAAAAAAACGGAACTGTATATGGTCAATGCAAAAAGGTGATAAACAACAAATGGTCTGTTTTATTTTTATTTAAAGCTGTCCTGCCAATCACTGGCTCCAGGCGGCCATCTTGCCTCCATACACTGGGATAAACAGAACGAGTTCATTAAGCAGGATCGGTTTGAGTGACATCCACAAGGTAACGTTGTCTGAGTTACTATATCACAAATTGTTAATTGGAACAGAAATATTCATTTTGAAATGATGACTTTATTTCTGTCTTTCAGCTGTGGACTTTTCTTTGGACTGATGGATCTTCATTTGATTTCACAAAATGGTATGTGGATCAGCCCGAGAATCGTCAGGTGATGGAGAACTGTGTGCAAATTAATTACGGTAAGTTGATACAAGTGTTATGGAAACAGTATTTTATTGGAAATTAATTCCAGAAAAATGGACAGATCAGAGAGGGACAGAGAGCATCGCAGGAAGATCAAGGAACATAAATACAGCGCAGGCGCGGAGAGAGAGCATCGCCAACAACCACAGAGAGGAAAAGTGAAGCAGTGATGTCACAAGCAGCGTGGAGGGTGCAGCCCGAAAATTACAGATAGATATTTATGAAGAGGATTTGGTAATTAATAATAAGTTTGTTTAAATATTTACTTGTAAAAATGGAAACTGCTGGAAATACTCAGAGGTCAGGCAGCATCTGTGGGGAGAGAAACAGAGTTAACGTTTCAGGTCATTGACCTTTCATCAGAACTGGCAAATGTTCATAGAAACATAGAAGATAGGAGCAGGAGTAGGCCATTCGGCCCCTCGAGCCTGCTCCGCCATTCGATGAGATCATGGCTGATCATCCAAACTCAGTACCCTGTACCTGCCTTCTCCCCATATCCCTTGATACCTTTAGCTTTAAGAAATATATCTAACTCATTCTTGAATATATTCAATGACTTGGCCTCAACTACTTCTGCGGTAGAGAATTCCACAGGTTCACCACTCTCTGGGTGAAGAAATTCTTCCTCATTTCTGTCCTAAATGGCTTACCCCTTATCCTTAGATTATGACCCCTGGTTCTGGACTCTCCGACCATCGGGAACATTCTTCCTGCATCTAGTTTGTCCAGACCTGTCAGAATTTTATATGTTTCGATGAGATCCCCTCTCATTCTTCTATACTCCAGCGAGTATAAGCCCAATCGACCCAATCTCTCCTCATATGTCATTCCTGCCATCCCAGGTATCAGCCTTGTGAATCTTTGCTGAACTCCTTCCATGGCAAGAACATCCTTCCTCAGATAAGGCGACCAAAACTGCACACAGTACTCAAGGTGTGGTCTCACCAAGGCCCTGTACAACTGCAGCAGGACATCCCTGTTCCTATACTCAAACCCTTTCGCTATGAAGGCCAACATACCATTTGCCTTCTTCACCGCCTGCTGCACCTGCATGCTTACTTTCAGCGACTGGTGCACAAGGACACCCAGGTCTCGGTGCACTTCCCCTTCTCCCAATCTATTGCCATTCAGATAATAGTCTGCCTTTCTGTTTTTGACACCAAAGTGGATAACCTCGCATTTATCCACGTTATATTGCATCTGCCACGCTTCTGCCCACTCACCCAACCTGTCCAAATCATCCTGGAGTTTCTCGGTATCCTCCTCACAGCACACACTCCCACCCAGCTTTGTGTCATCTGCAAACTTGGAGATATTACATTTAGTTCCCTTATCTAGATCATTAATGTATATTGTGAATAGCTGGGGTCCAAGGACCGATCCCTGTGGTACCCCACTAGTCACTGCTTGCCACTCGGAAAAAGACCCATTAATTCCTACTCTCTGCTTTCTGTCCGCCAACCAGTTCTCTATCCAAGTCAATACCTTGCCCCCAATCCCATGTGCCTTAACTTTACACGCTAATCTCTTATGCGGGATCATATCGAAAGCCTTTTGAAAGTCCAAATACACCACATCTACTGGTTCTCCCTTATCTATTTTCCCAGTTACATCCTCAAAAAATTCCAGTAGATTAGTCAAGCACGATTTACCTTTTGGAAATCCATGTTGACTTTGTCCGATCCTGTCACTGTTTTTCAAGTGCTCAGCTATTACATCCTTTAGAATGGACTCTAGTATTTTCCCCAATACCGATGTCAGTCTGTAATTCCCCGCTTTCTCTCTACCACCCTTTTTGAATAGTGGGGTAACATTAGCTACCCTCCAATCCATGGGTACAGTTCCAGATTCCATCGAATGTTGGAAGATGATCAGCAATGCATCTACTATTTCTTGGGCCACTTCCTTAAGTACCCTAGGATGTAGATTATCAGGACCTGGGGATTTATCAGCCTTCAATCCCGTCAATTTCCCTAACACCATCTCCCTGCAAATACTGATTTCTTTCAGTTCCTCCCTTTCATCAGACCGTATGTTCTCCAACATCTCTGGGAGGTTATTTGTGTCCTCCTTTGTGAAGACAGAACCAAAATATGCATTTAATTGGTCTGCCATTTCTTTGTTCCCCATTATAACTCCCCCTGCTTCTGACTGCAAGGGACCTACACTTGATTTCACTAATCTTTTTCTCTTCACATATCTATAAAAGCTCTTACAGTCAGTTTTTATGTTCCCAGCAAGCTTACTTTCATATTCTATTTTCCCCTTCTTAATTAATCCCTTTGTCCTCCTTTGTTGAATCCTAAACTGCTCCCAATCCTCAGGGCTACTGTATTTTCTGGCCAATTTATATGCCCTCTCCTTGGATCTTATGCTATCCCTAATTTCCCTTGTTAGCCACGGTTGAGTCACCCTTTTTGTTTTATTCTTATGCCACACTGGGATGAACAAATTCTGTAGTTCATCCATGCAGTCTTTGAACGTTTGCCATTGCCTATCCACCGTCAACCCCTTGAGTGACATTCCCCAATCAATCCTACCCAATTCGCGCCTCATACCATCATAGTTTCCTTTATTTAAATTCAGGACCCTAGTCTCTGATTTAACTACTTCACTCTCCATCCTAATGAAGAATTCTATCATATTATGATCACTCTGACCCAAGGGGCCTCGTACAACAAGATTGCTAATTAATCCTTTCTCGTTACATAATACCCAGTCTAAGATGGCCTGATCTCTGGTTGGTTCCTCGACATATTGTTCCAGAAATCCATCTCATAAACATTCTAGGAATTCCTCCTCCACAGTATTTTTACTAATTTGGTTAGCCCAATCTATATGTAAATTAAAGTCACCCATGATGACTGCTGTGCCCTTACTGCATGCTTCTCTAATTGCCCTTTTAATGCCATCCCCAACCTCCATATTACTGTTTGGAGGTCTATATACCACTCCCACTAACGTTTTCTGCCCCTTGTTATTTCTCAGTTCTACCCATACAGATTCCGCATCATCAGAGCTAATATCCTTCCTTTCAATTGTGTTAATCCCCTCTTTGACCAGCAATGCTACCCCACCTCCCTTTCTTTTTTGCCTATCTTTCCTAAATATTGAATAACCCTGGATGTTGAGTTCCCAGCCTTGGCCACCCTGGAGCCATGTTTCTATAATCCCAATCAAATCGTATTCATTTACCTCTATTTGCGCAGCTAATTCATCCACCTTGTTCCGAATGCTCCTTGCATTAAGACACAAAGCCTTCAGGCTTGTTTTTTTAATGCTCTCAGACGTATATGAATTATTATTTACTGTGACCATGTTTGATTTAAACCGTTGAGTTCTTTGCCTTCTACTTTTGTTTTTCTCCTTCCTGTCTTTAGCTTTTATCCTTGTTTCCCTTTCCTCTGTCTCCCTGCTCAGGTTCCCAACCCCCTGCCACTTTAGTTTAAACTCTCCTCAACAGCACTAGCAAACACTCCCCTAGGACATCGGTCCCGGCCCTGCCCAGGTGCAGACCGTCCCGTTTGTACTGGTCCCACCTCCCCCAGAACCGGTTCCAATGTCCAAGGAATTTGAATCCCTCCCCCTTGCACCATTCCTCTAGCCACGTATTCATTTAAAATATCCTCCTATTTCTACTCTGACTAGCACGTGGCACTGGTAGCAATCCTGAGATTACTACCTTTGAGGTCCTATTTTTTAATTTACCTCCTAACTCCGTATATTCTGCTTTTAGGACCTCATCCCGTTTTTTACCTATATCGTTGATGCCTATGTGCACCACGACAACTGGCTGTTCGCCCTCCCCCTCCAAAATGTTCTGTAGCCGCTCCAAGACGTCCTTGACCCTTGCACCAGGGAGGCAACACACCATCCTGGAGTCTCGTTTGCGGCCGCAGAAACGCCTATCTATTCCCCTTACAATTGAATCCCCTATCACTATAGCTCTTCCACACTTTTTCCTCCCAGCCTGTGCAGCAGAGCCACCCATGGTGCCAGGAAGTTGGCTGCTGCCACCTTCCCCTGATAAGTCATCCCCCCAACAGCATCCAAAGTGGTATATCTGTTTGAGAGGGGGATAGGACCCCTGCACTACCTGCCTGCACCTCTTACTCTGCCTGGTGGTCACCCATTCACTTCCTGCCTGTACACCCTTTACCTGCGGTGTGACCAACTCGCTAAATGTGTTATCCACGACGTTCTCAGCGTCGCGAATGCTCCAATATGCATCCATCCGCAGCTCCAGCGCCGCAATGCGGTCCGTCAGTAGCTTGAGCTGGATACATTTCCCACACACATGGTCGTCAGGGATACAGGAAGCGTCCCTGACTTCCCACATTTAGCAGGAGGAGCATATCACGGCGCCGAGCTCTCCTGCCATGACTTACCCTTTAAATAATTAATTAAAATTAAACTAATTGAATCCCACCAATTTCACTTCAATTAAATGATATACTCAAGGGCCCTTGCTTAACAGCAGTCCCCGCTACACCACAGAGATGTAACAGGTTTTAAACAAGTCAAAGGAGTAGTTGTTCAACGTAAGAACAAGTTCAGCCAGGAGGAGGACTGTAGTGGTGGTGATTAGGGATTGATTGGGCCTCCATTCCAGGATGAAGCGAGGGCCCACAGGCCCTCCTGGTAGGGAATGGAGGTGTAGAGGGACTGGTCATCCATGGTGAAAAGAACATTTTGGTGAAAATTTAGCATACTGTATTCGCTGCTGGTAATGATTTTGCTGTTGCCATTTATAGCTCCTCCAGAACCATTTTTTGTTTCTTTACTTGTCCTATTAGCACTCCCTGGGTATGCCCTGTCCCACCAGCAGGACAGACCCACCAGATGTGGCAGCACAGTGGTATACAGTCAGGAGGGAGTGGCCCTGGGAGTTCTCAACATTGACTCCGGACCCCATGAAGGCTCATGACATCAGGCCAAACATGGGCAAGGGAACCTCCTGCTGATTAACATCTACCACCCTCCCTCAGCTGCTGAATCAGTACTCCTCCATGTTGAACACCACTTGGAAGAAGCACGAAGGGTAGCAAGAACACAGAATGTACTCTGGGTGGGGGACATCAATGTCCATCACCAAGAGTGGCTCGGTAGCACCTATACTGACCGAGCTGGCTAAGTCCTGAAGGACATAGCTGCCAGACTGGGCCTGCAGCAGGTGGTGAGAGAACCAACATGAGGGAAAAACCTACTTGACCTCATTCTCACCAATTTACGTGTCGCAGATGCATCTGTCCATGACAGTATTTGTAGGAGTGACCACTGCACAGTTCTTGTGGAGACAAAGCCCTGTCTTCATACAGAGGACACCCTCCATCATGTTGTGTGGCACTACCACCATGGGATAGATTCAGAACAGAGCTAGCAGCTCCAAACAGGGCATCCATGAGGCGCTGGGGTCATCAACAGTAGCAGAATAGTGTTTTAACGTCAATCTGTGTCCTCATGGCCTGGCACATCCCTCACTCTACCATTACCATCAAGCCAGGGGACCAACCCTGGTTCAAAGAGGAGTGTAGAAGAGCATGCCAGGAGCAGCACCAAGCGTATCTAAAAATGAGGTGCCAACCTGGGGAAGCTGCAACCCAAGACTAGATGCATGCTAAACAGTGAAAGCAGCATGCTATAGGCAGAGCTACGCGATTCCACAATCAACAGATCAGATCAAAGCTCTGCAGTCCTGCCACATCCAGTCGTGAATGGTGGTGGAGAATTAAACATCTAACGGGAGGAGGAGCCTCCATGAATATCCCCATCCTCAATGATGGCGGAGCCCAACATGCGAGCGCAAAAGACAAGGCTGAAGCGTTTGCAACCATCTTCAGCCACAAGTGTCGAGTGGATGATCCATCTTAGCCTCCTCCCGAGGTTTCCCACCATCACAGAAGCCGTCTTCAGCCAATTCAATTCACTCCACGTGATATCAAGAAACGGCTGAGCGCACTGGATACAGCAACAACATCCCGGGGACATTGGCTGAAAGGTATGTATCTGTGGGTATGACTATGTCAGGCGGTTGCTTGACTAGTCTGTGAGACAGCTCTCCCAATTTTGACACAAGTCCCCAGATTATCGACTGGGCTGGGTGTATCATTGTCATGTTCGAATCTGGTGCCAGGTCGATGCCAGGTGCTCCATCTGGTTTTATTCTCATTATTGCTTCTCGTAGCGGTTTGTTACAACTGAGTGGCATGCTTGGCCGTTTCAGCGGGCAGTTAAGTCAACCACATTGCTGTGGGTCTGGAGTCACATATAGGCCAGACCAGGTAAGGATGGCAGATTTCCTTCGCTAAAGGACATTAGTGAAACAGATGGGTTTTTACGACAATCCGATAGCTTCATGGTTATCATTACTGATACTAGCATTTTATTCCAGATTTATTTAATTAACTGAATTCAAATTCCCCAGCTGCCGTGGTGGGATTATGAACTCACGTCTCCGGTCATTAATCCAGGCCTCTGGATTACTAGTCCAGTAATTTAACCACTATGCTACCGTTCATGACTGCCCTTGACATCAAGGCAGCATTTGACTGAGTGTGGCATCAAGGAGCCCTAGTAAAATTGAAATCAGGGGGAAAACTCTCCACTTGATGGAGTCATACCTAGCACAAAGGAAGATGTTTGTGGTTGTTGGAGGTCAATCATCTCAGCCCCAGGACATCGCTGCAGGAATTCCTCAGGGCATTGTCCGAGGCCAACCATCTTCAGCTGCTTCATCAATGACCTTCCCTCCATCATAAGGTCAAAAGTGGGGATGTTCGCTGATGATTGCACAGTGTTCGGTTCCATTTGCAACTCCTCAGATAATGAAGCAGTGCATGCCCACATGCTGCAAGACCTTGACAACATTCAGGCTTGGGCTGATAAGTGGCAATTAATATTCGTACCACACAAGTGCCAGGCAATGACCATCTCCAAGAAGAGTGAGTCTAACCACCGCCCCTTGACATTCAACGGTATTACCATCACCGACTCCCCCAGCATCAACATCCTGGGAGTCACCATTGATCAGCAACTTAACTGGACCAGCCACATAAATACTGTGGCTTCAAGTACAGTTCAGAGGCTGGGTATTCTGCAGCAAGTGACTCACATTCCTGACTTCCCCAAACCTTTCCATTATCTTTTAGGCACAAGTCAGGAGTGTGACAAAATAGTCTCCACTTGCCTGGATGAGTGCAGTTGCAACTACACTCAAGAAGCTCGACACCATACAGGACAAAGCTTGATTTGCTCCCCATCCACCACCTTAAACACTCACTCCCTCCACCACTGGCGCACCGTCGCTGCAGTGTGTACTATCTATACAATACACTGCAGCAACTCGCCGAGGCTTCTTCAGCAGCACCTTCCAAACCCGCGAACTCTACCACCTAGAAGGACAAGGGCAGCAGGTACATGAGAACACCAACACGTGCAAGTTCCTCTCCAAGTCACACACCATCCTGACTTGAAAATATATTGCCGTTCCTTCATTGTCGCTGGGTCATAATCCTGGAAATCTTCCCTAACAGCACTGTGGGAGTACCACCAGCACACAGACTGCAGTGATTGAAGAAGGCGGCTCACCACCACCTTCTGCAGGGCAATTAGGGATAGGCAATAAAAGCTGGCCTTGCCAGCGATGCCCACATCCCATGAACGAATAAAAATAAAAGATAGAGGAACATACACTCGGTGTGACACTGCAGATAGTGGAATGTACACCATGTGTAACGCATATGAACATAGAATCAGGAATAGGCCATTTAGCCCATTGAACCTGTTCTGCTATTTAATGAGGTCATGGCTGATCTGTGACCTAACTCCATATACCTGCCTTTGCCCCATATCCCTTAATACCTTTGGTAAACAAAAATCTATCAATCTCAGAATTAAGAATGAATTATTGACCCAGCTTCAACTGGCATTTTCGGAAGTGAGTTCCAAACTACCATATTTTGCATGTAGAAGTGTTTCCTAACTTCACTCCTGACGGGCCTGGCTCTAATTTATAGGGTATGTCCCCAGTCCTAGATTCCACAACTTACAGAAACAGTTTCTCTCTATCAGTTCCCTTAATATCATGAAAACCTCGATCAAATGACCCCTTAAGCTTCCAAATTTCAGAGACTACATCCCCAGTTTGAGTAATCTCTCCTCAGAATTCAACCCTTGGAGTCCAAGTATCATTCCAGTAAATCTATGCTGCACTCCCTCCAAGTCCAATATATCCTTCTAAGGAGCGGTCCCCAGAATGAAACACAGTAATCCCAAGTGTGGTCGAACCAGGGCTTTGTATAGCTGCAGCATAACTTCTTACCCCTTGTAATGTAGTCCTCTTCATTGACTGTAAAGCGCTTTGAGATATCCGGTGGTCGTAAAAGGTGCTGGATAAATGCAAGTTTTAATTTTTTTCCTCTAGATATAAAGGCCAGCATACCATTAGCCATTTAGATTATTTTTGTACATGTCAATGACATTTTAATGATATATGCAGAGGAACCCCTAAGTCTCTTTGAAACTCCAATGCTTCAAGCTTTTCAACATTTAGAAAGTATGCTGATCTATCATTTTTAAATCCAAAGTGGATACAAATGCAGCTAGAGGAACGTACACTGTGTGTAACACTATAGATAGAGGAACGTACACTGAGTGCAACACTGCAGATAGAGGAACGTACACTGGGTGTGACACTGTAGATAGAGGAACGTACACTCGGTGTAACACTGTAGATAGAGGAACGTACACTGGGTGTAACACTGTAGATAGAGGAACGTACACTGGGTGTAACACTGTAGATAGAGGAATGTA
Organism: Squalus acanthias; assembly: GCA_030390025.1. NCBI lineage: Eukaryota > Metazoa > Chordata > Chondrichthyes > Squaliformes > Squalidae > Squalus > Squalus acanthias. Next base: position 1,349,046 of record JASTWF010000077.1, on the reverse strand, counting down.
CACTGGGTGTGACACTAGATAGAGGAACATACACTGGGTGTAACACTAGATAGAGGAACGTACACTGGGTGTAACACTAGATAGAGGAACGTACACTGGGTGTAACACTAGATAGAGGAACGTACACTGGGTGTAACACTGTAGATAGAGGAACGTACACTGGGTTTAACACTGTAGATAGAGGAACGTACACTGGGTGTAACACTGTAGATAGAGGAACGTACACTGGGTGTAACACTGCAGATAGAGGAACGTACACTGGGTGTAACACTGTAGATAGAGGAACGTACACTGGTGTAACACTGCAGATAGAGGAACGTACACTGGTGTAACACTGCAGATAGAGGAACGTACACTGGGTGTAACACTGTAGATAGAGGAACGTACACTGGGTGTAACACTGTAGATAGAGGAATGTACACTGGGTGTGACACTAGATAGAGGAACATACACTGGGTGTAACACTAGATAGAGGAACGTACACTGGGTGTAACACTAGATAGAGGAACGTACACTGGGTGTAGCACTGTAGATAGAGGAACGTACACTGGGTGTAACACTGCAGATAGAGGAACGTACACTGGGTGTAACACTGCAGATAGAGGAACGTACACTGGGCGTAACACTGCAGATAGAGGAACGTACACTGGGTGTAACACTGTAGATAGAGGAACGTACAGTGGTGTAACACTGCAGATAGAGGAACGTACACTGGTGTAACACTGCAGATAGAGGAACGTACACTGGGTGTAACACTGTAGATAGAGGAACGTACACTGGGTGTAACACTGTAGATAGAGGAACGTACACTGGGTGTAACACTGTAGATAGAGGAACGTACACTGGTGTAACACTGCAGATAGAGGAACGTACACTGGGTGTGACACTGTAGATAGAGGAACGTACACTGGGTGTAACACTGTAGATAGAGGAACGTACACTGGTGTAACACTGTAGATAGAGGAATGTACACTGTGTGTAACACTGTAGATAGAGGGTCGTACACTGGGTGTAACACTTCAGTTAGAGGAACGTACACTGGGTGTAACACTGCAGATAGAGGAACGTACACTGGGTGTAACACTGCAGTTTCTCCCTCTGTTCAATTTCCATCTATGTGGATTCTGCAGTGATGAGGCTAAACTGAGACCTTAGTTATAATTGGCCCACATTTAATGAGCTGATCCTGAAACGTACCGGGCTGGAGCCGTTCTCCCATTGGGCAGGACTTCACGCTGTGTTTACACAACATTCCCAGAAAATTATTTAACCTTCCTGTATCCGGACCTCACTTTACTGATACAGCAAATGCCCCTCCCTCTTTCCACAGGGGGTTGAATTCCCAGATTTAAAATGATATAATCCGGACACAGAGATTCTAACTCCAGAAATCACAGCCTTTGCTCCAATCGTGTGAAGTCCGTGCAGTGGGGAAGGTGACTGTTTCGCCCTGGTGGTGAGGCCTTGCTGTCCACCCCACACTGGGAAACCCAGCCCAGGGTGAGCTCAGCATCTTCAGTCAGTAACTGTCCAAACCCCACTGAATATTGTGAGGTTTCCAGATTTCAGTGAGGCACACAATGACTGAGTGCACACGGCATCACAACAGGAAGTGCCTCACTTTATTTACAAGGTGAATAATGGATCAAGAGACAGGTAAAATTAATGGATCACAGACACTGAGGGCTGGATTTTGATACTGGGGCGGGTTGGGGTCGTGTTATCCGCTTTTTGTGTTGCCCACCCGACTCTAGATCAATGTGGGAGAATGATGCGATTTTAACTTAATTGGCCAATTGAGTTCCAACGTGTGGGAACCCATGGCCAATGAGTTATTCCAGTCTGAAAGTCGCCTCCGATGACGTCATCATTGCTGCTGCATTTAAGGTCTGCAACAAGCCTTGCTTCTTCTGCAGACTGCCAACCTTTTGGACTTGTATCTTAGAGGCAACTGCAGGAGGAATGGCCAGCCAAAGACCCAGGTCTGCTCCCAGGTTCGATGACGTTGTCCTGCAGGCTTTAGTGGAGGGAGCAAGAGCCAACAAAGAGGTGCTCTTCCCTTCCTCAGGGAGGAAGAAGCCTCCCCAGCAGACCAAGGCTGTGTGGGTCCAGGTCGCCCAGGAGGTCAACTCTTTGTCCATAACCCGCAGAACCTGGCTTCAGTGCAGGAAGAGGTTTCATGACCTTCTATGCACTGCAAAAGTGAGTATGACTTTCCCTTCACCCTCCATCTGATCCCCATTGCCTCTCCTCACCAGCACTCAGCTTTAGCAACCTCTTCCTCCATATCCTACATGACACTGACATACATGCACCCTTACCCATTCCCTCTCCCTCTATGGTCACATTCACCTTACTATTCGACTATGCAGCCCTCACACTCCCTATCACTGTCATGCTATGAAAACAACTTACAACACATAGGGAGGGCCCTTGGTCCTACCACCTCACTCCATCTTTGTCTCCTTCTAAGCATCTATGCTATGGATTCTCTACACTCACTCCTTCAATCTCACTCAAACTCCACTTGTCTCCCTCATTGCAGGAAAAGAGAGCTCACAATAAAAGGGAAATAGCCAGGACAGGAGGAGGGCCACCTTCATTAGCCCAGCTCACCCCCTGGGAGGATGCGGTCCTGGAGATCGTGGGAGTGGAGGACGATACGCAAGTGGGGGACGGACAGACGGGTGCATCACAGCAAGCTGGTGACAGAATAGTGTTCCCTCTCTCTCATTGACATTGCATGAGTCGCTGATAATGAATCTGAAGCTCTAACAGATGGATTTATGATCATCTGCAATATGCAATGTGCATGTAACCTTGGCATCACATCTCTGACTCTTTCCTTTACTCCCCCAGGACCATCGCGACCAGCCGTCCCCACTATCCAGGAGGAAGAGCATGAGCCTCACCACTCCTCAGAGGAAGCTGCAACCTCTGAGGGCGCCGTGTCAGCAGAATTCAGCGCACCCAGCACCAGCGCAGACACTCACACCTCGGAGGGAACATCGCGAGATAGAGTAGTGTTGTCACCTGGTGTATCACAGCTCACAAGTGAGCATCAGCAGATAGTGGAGACAGGGACAGCAGTGGAGAGTCCTAGTCGGAGGGCACAGGACTCTCCTAGCTCGGCTCAGGTGCATGTCGACCCTCTGCCTCTGGGTCCATCCATAAGATCAGCGGTGCTGGAACTCCAGGAACAGATGCAGGAGTCTCTGGCAGGTTTTGTCTCCAGGGTCGTTGCGAGTGTGGAGCGAATGGAAGAGTCCATAGCGAACATGAGCAGAGCCTTTGTGGAGTCATTGGCGCATGAATGCATCACCACGGAAAGGATGGCTACAGTAGAGGAGAGGATGGCTACAGCTATGGAGGAGATAAGTCGCCAGAGTGTAGAAAACATGGTCATTGTTCAGAATAGACTGGCATTGCTTGAGGAACGATGGTCATCTATTGAACACAGAAACCAGACCTTCATGGAAGTCCTTCTGAGTAGGACTTCCAGTGCAGATACGGGTCCCCATGGCCCCCCTGATGTGCAGCAAGGTGCTCTCAATCCACTTGCAAGCGCTGAGGTCGGGCTGACCCATGAGAGGGATGTTGGTGGCAGACAACAAGGAAGTGGGGGCTCCTCTCCAAGCGCTCACATGACCAAGCCACTGCAAAGCCCTCAGTCAGAGCCCCACCAGAGTCCTCACCCAACTGAGATGGGCGTCTCAACCCCTGCACAGCCGCAGGAGCAGCAGACTATTGCCGAGCCCTCACAGGTTCGCAACCCCAGAGGACGCCCGGCAAAGGTGTCGAGGCAGGAGCAGCAAGAAAGTGAGCAAGGGGCCTCCACATCTGCTGAAGCCACAGGGGAAGCACCACGTAGGAGCACGCGTTAAAGAAAAATAATGCACAAGTAGTCACAAGGGTAGTCACTTGGGTGTAATGTTGTGTTTAATCTTGAAATGCCAGCACTTGCTTGGTGTGATTATAAATTCTGATGGCAAACTGCTGAAGTTGTGGCGTCTGTCATTTCGCAAATGGGACTTCCCCATTAAGGGCTTAGGATGACTTGCAATTGTCAGTATGGTGATCAGAGTGATCGGAATCCGCAGGTTCCTGGCCATTGTCAATGGTCTGATAAGAAGGTGCGAGGCAAAAGTGTTTGATTGTGCAGGCTAAGCAAATCTGGTCACGTGCGTCCCTTGCATCTCGGGCAGCAATGTAGTTGCGCGCTGGCGCCTTCTGGCCTGTGCAGCTTCAGGTGGGTGAGGAGCAGCTTGGCACTCCTGTTGATGCTGGTGGTGCTGTTGTTCATGGTTCTGCTGCTGCCACGGCTGGTCCTTGTCCGAATCTGATGTCCAGGAGGAAAGGAAATAAATGGTTCCTATGCTTCTGGTATATGCCTCAGTTGAGGAAGCGTTCAGTCAAGGTGACGAGAGGGGTTTCCCAAGAGGTCACACTGGAGATGGGTGTCAGGCTCCAAACTTCCACAGCTGTGGTTATGCCAGTTCCCCCAGACCTGAGACAACAAAGTCCTGCCAACTGCAAATGATGGCTGATCACATCTCCTATTTCATGGTTGAGCTGCAGCTGATAGTCAGCAATCCAAATGTGCTACCGCCAGGTTTCACATTCGTGGTTCAGAACAGGCGTGCTTCACGTGGAAAAAGGGTTAAAATCACAAAGGCCTTTCAAAATGGCATTATAGAGGCAATTTAGTGCTTGTTAAGGGCCTTAACAGCCTATCCCGCCTCTTGGAGGCGGGACGGAGTCGGGACCAGCAGACACGATTTAATGAAAATTGCATGGAGGCGGGATGGAGGCGGGCATGTGCCCGCCCACCAGTTTTCGCAATTTTAACCCCCCACACGTCTCCAAACCTGCCTCCATGGGTCAATGAAAATTCTGCCCTGACTGTCTCAAAAGAGAAAGGATGAAACAATTAGACAAATAGCTGTCTAATACACTGATGGGTAAATGTTAGATTCAATTTTTCTTTCTCCAGATTCTCGAGATCTTTGGAATGATGAGGACTGTAATGAACAATATCCTTTCATTTGCTCCTACAAACTGGGCTGAAGTTAGAAGAATCCGGCGATGCTCCACAGATCCTTTCCAGGAGTGGATTCAGTGCCTCGATTGGTTTGTAGCCGCAGTCACTGCCTGTGGCGACTGTACTGACTTAGTCTCTCAGCCAATATTAAATGTAATTGCATCTTGAGCTGTGTGTTTGATGCTGTGTGAGTCTAGTTTATAGCAGCCTTCCTGTCCCACTGTAGCTTCCGACCCACCTCTTCACTCAATACTGCATCGGGGAGAAGGCGGCACAGACTTTGTAAAATTAACTTTCAACATTTTTGTTTCAAGACAAACTTTAAAAGGAGGAGATGAACTGAAAGAAATGAACTGGGAAATATTACTGAAAGGAATCTGTGAAAGGAAATTGGATCTGATTTAAACCTGCACTAATGTAGATTATTGAAGATAAATATAGATTCCCAAAAATAACTGTAAACTGAACAAAGTCCCAGAATGAATCAAGGGGGCAATGAAAATGGGAAGAAGAAATATCAACAAACCGTACTGGTCTGCAGGGAAAAGGGGGCCTGGGAGTAGAGGAATTTACTGAAACAGATTAAAAAGATATTAGAGGGAAAACGAGATACAGCAAAAAATGTTAAGAATAACACAACATTCATCCAGTGTTAATCACATCGGGAATATATTCAAAGTCTTCCATATACACACACTTCCTGTCAGGGTCACTCTTGCTTCGTGTCACACAATTCCTGTCAAACTTCACAAGAACATACGAAATAGGAGCAGGAGTTGGCCATACAGCCCCTAGAGCCTGCTCCACCATTCAATAAGATCATGGCTGATCATCGACCTCAACTCCACTTTCCCGTCCAATCTCCATATCCCTTGATTCCTCTCGTGTCCAAAAATCTGTATCTCAGACTTGAATATAATTAAAGACTCAGCATCCACAGCCCTCTGGGGAGAAAATTCCAAAGATTAACAACCCTCTGAGTGAAGAAATTACTCCTCATCTCGGTCTTAAATGGTCGACCCCTTATCCTGAGACTGTTGAGGCTGCCGCGAAACACGAATGGAGGCTGAATCCATGTGTGGAAAACAAGAAACTTTTATTCACTGCATGCTATAACAAAATGGCTGTGAGAGCTGCTCCCAGAATTCTCTGGAAAAACTCCCAGAATTCTCTGGGTAAAACCTGAGGCCCCGCCCCCTTCTGCCTTAAAGGTAATGTGCCTTAAAGGGGAGGGGCTGGAAATTTGTCCACAGACGGAAGAGTGGATTATTCCCGTTTTGGGTGGCGATCCGCCACACAGCTCCCCCCAGAATCCGCTTAGGAGGTGTGGACGAGACGGTGCGGCGGTCTGATGGGCCGGCCGGAGCGGCTCTTGTAGGACGCCGGTGAACGTGGAACGGCCGGGCGTGTAGCAGCCGGGTGAACTGGCTTGAGGGCAGGTTGGCCGCGTGGAGGTGGACGAGCTACAGGGACCTGCTCCCTGGGCTCCGAGTGTGCTGGCTTGAGTCGGTCCACCGACACTTTTTCGGTCCTGTCGCCCACTTGCAGGGTGAAAAATTTGTCCCCAGCCTGTAGCACCTTGTAGGGCCCGTCGTATGGGGGTTGAAGGGGTCCACGGTGGGCGTCGTGCCGGATGAAAACAAACCGTGCCTGGTGCAGGCTTAGTGGGACGTGTGAGGTGGATTCGCCGTGTCGGGCAATGGGCACCGGGGCGAACTGCAGCGCCGGTGAGGCGAAGTTGTGGCGTTGCTGGTCGGCTGACGAGGGAGTCGTGGCGGTGGGCAGGAACTTGCCAGGTACGCGCAGCGGCTGACCGTACACGAGCTCTGCTGCCGATGCGTGGAGGTCTTCTTTAACCGCGGTGCGCAGGCCGAGGAGGACCCACGGAAGTCGGTCGGTCCAGGCGCCGTCTTGGAGGCTGGCTCGAAGAGATGCCTTCAAGGATCTGTGGAACCGCTCACACAGTCCGTTGGCTTGGGGGTGGTACGCTGTGGTGCGGTGAATGGTCACCCCGAGATTACGTGCGACGGCGGTCCAGAGTTCAGAGGTAAATTGCGGACCTCTGTCCGACGTCATGTCGGAGGGGACGCCGAACCGTGCGACCCAGGTGCCGACGAAGACTCTGGTGATGTCGGCGGTGGTGGTAGAGGTCAGTGGAATTGCCTCAGGCCAGCATGTGGTGCGGTCAACGATGGTCAGCAAGTGCGTGTGGCCTTGCGACGGCGGCAGGGGCCCGACGATGTCCACGTGGATGTGGTCGAATCTCCGCGAGGGGACGGTAAACTCCTCGAGGGGTGCTTTCGTGTGTTGCTGTACCTTGGCCCGTTGGCAGGCTAGGTGGTAGCCGCGCACCAGGTCGACCTTGGAAAAGACTGAGCGGCCGGCCAATCTAGCCGAGAAGTCCTGAATGTGCGGCACGGGGTACCGATCAGGGGTGGTGGCGTCATTGAGGCGGCGGTAATCCCCGCAGGGGCGCCAACCTCCGCCTGGTTTGGGGGCGATGTGGAGTGGGGAGGCCCAGGGACTGTTGGAGCGGCGGATGATGCCGAGCTGTTCCATGGTGGCAAACTCGGTCCGCGCGATCTCCAGTTTGGCCGGGTCCAGCCTGCGGGCGTGGGCGTACACTGGGGGGCCTGTGGTGGGGATGATTTGTTCCACCCCGTGTTTGGCGGCTTCCGCGGAGAAGGTCGGATTGGTCAGGGCCAGGAATTCGGCCAGGAGTGCCGAGTAGTCATCCGTGGCCCGGGCGTGGCACTGTGACGCCATGTCGGCGGGTTGACGGGGGGCCATGGCGCCCAGGATGGGGGACATGGTGTTCATGTCCACGAGGCGGTGACAAGGGATGTCTACCAGTAGGCCGTGGGCGCACAGGAAATCTGCGCCGATGAGAGGGGAGAGCACCTTGGCAGTGATGAACTCCCATCGGTAGCGGTGACCAGCGAGGTCGAGGGTGACTGTCCGGGTGCCATACGTCCGGATTTCCGAGCCATTAGCAGCAGCCAGCGCCGGTCCTCGTTCGCCCTTTTGGATGTCGAGGGAGGAGGCCGGAATGATGCTGTGCTGAGCCCCAGTGTCGCACAGGAACCGGCGGCCGGTTTTGTCATCCGTGACGAACAGCAGAGAGCCCGCGTGGCCCATGGCCATCGCGGGGGCTGGAACGGGGGCGGACTTGAAAGAGCAGGGAGGTGTGCACCGTTGTGCCCTGGCGCCGAACCGTGCGTGGTAGTAACAGTGGCCCGGGTTAGTGGGGCGTGAAGGCCCCGTGGGCCTGGTGACAGGCCCTTGTAGCCGTGTGCTGGATGGTGAGGGGCGCGCCCAGGCATTGGCTGCCAGGTCCGGAGTGACGTCGCGGCTGGAGTGAGCGGACAGTAGCTTGTCGGCCTCATCGGCCAGGGCTTCCAGGTTCGTGAGGCCGGACGCCACGATCGCTGGGCGGATGCTAAGAGGGAGCTGGCGGATGAACAGCGTGCGGAAGAGGGATCCGGGTGGGCTCTCGTCGGTGAGGGAGAGCATGTGGGAGAGGAGGTCTGACTGTGAGGCATCACCGAGGCCTGGAAGGTCGAGGAGGTGGCAGTTTCGCTGATATGCCGAGGCCGTAAATTTTTTAAGGAGTGCTGTTCTGAGATGTGCGTACTTGCCTTCCTCTGGTGGGTTCTGCAGCGTTGTCCAAACCTTGGAAACTGTGGCGTTACTGAGTGATGTGACGAGATAGTCGTACTTCGTCCCATCTGTGGTGATATTTCGCAGCCGGAAGCGAGATTCAGCTTGGAGAAACCAGGCTTCGGGCTGGTTTTCCCAAAACTCCGGCAGTTTCACGGAAACTGCGTTCGTGTCCGCCATTGCAGTGCTCGGAATACGTTCTGAGCGTCGGGGTCACCAATGTTGAGGCTGCCGCGAAACACGAATGGAGGCTGAATCCATGTGTGGAAAACAAGAAACTTTTATTCACTGCATGCTATAACAAAATGGCTGCGAGAGCTGCTCCCAGAATTCTCTGGAAAAACTCCCAGAATTCTCTGGGTAAAACCTGAGGCCCCGCCCCCTTCTGCCTTAAAGGTAATGTGCCTTAAAGGGGAGGGGCTGGAAATTTGTCCACAGACGGAAGAGTGGATTATGCCCATTTTGGGTGGCGATCCGCCACAAGACTATGGCCCGTTAGCAAAGTGATGGAAGGTGTCATCGACAGTGCTATCAAGCGGCACTTACTCACCAATAACCTGCTCACTGATGCCCAGTTTGGGTTCCGCCAAGACCACTCGGATCCCGACCTCATTACAGCCTTGGTCCAAACATGGACAAAGGAGCTGAATTCCAGAGGTGAGGTGAGAGTGACTGCCCTTGACATCAAGGCAGCATTTGACCGAGTCTGGCATCAAGGAGCCCTAGTAAAACTGAAGTCAATGGGAATCGGGGTGAAAAATACTCCACTGGCTGGAGTCATACCTAGCACAAAGGAAGATGGTTGTGGTGGTTGAAGGTCAATCATCACAGCCCCTGGACATTGCGGCAGGAGTTGAGGATTGAGGATTATCAGTGACACAGATTGAGGATTATGACGGACACAGATTGAGGATTATCAGGGTCACAGATTGAGCATTATCAGGGACACAGAATGAAGATTATCAGGGGCACAGATTGAGGATTATCAGGGACACAGATTGAGGATTATCAGGGACACAGATTGAGGATTATCAGGGGCACAGATTGAGGATTATCAGAGACACAGATTGAAGATTATCAGGGACACAGCTTGAGGATTATCAGGGCACAGATTGAGGATTATCAGGGGCACAGATTGAAGATTATCAGGGACACAGTTTGAGGATTATCAGGGACACAGATTGAGGATTATCAGTAGCCAGATTGAGGATTATCAGGGACACAGATTGAGGATTATCAGGGACACAGCTTGAGGATTATCAGGGACACAGATTGAGGATTATCAGAGACACAGCTTGAGGATTATCAGGGACACAGATTGAGGATTATCAGGGACACAGATTGAGGATAATCAGGGGCACAGTTTGAGGATTATCAGGGACACAGATTGAGGATTATCAGGGGCACAGATTGAGGATTATCAGGGGCACAGTTTGAGGATTATCAGAGACACAGATTGAGGATTATCAGGGACACAGATTGAGGATTATCAGGGGCACAGATTGAAGATTATCAGGGACACAGATTGAGGAATATAAGGGACACAGCTTGAGGATTATCAGGGACACAGATTGAGGATTATCAGAGACACAGTTTGAGGATTATCAGGGACACAGATTGAGGATAATCAGGACACAGATTGAGGATTATCAGAGACACAGTTTGAGGATTATCAGTGACACAGATTGAGGATTATCAGGGACACAGATTGAGGATAATCAGGGACACAGATTGAGGATTATCAGGTGCACAGCTTGAGGATTATCAGAGACACAGATTGAGGATTATCAGGGACACAGATTGAGGATTATCAGGACACAGATTGAGGATAATCAGGACACAGATTGAGGATTATCGGGGCACATTTTGAGGATTATCAGGACACAGATTGAGGATTATCAGGGACACAGATTGAAGATTATCAGGACATTTTGTCTGATAACGCTACTGTGAAGCACCTTAGGGATGTATTTTTAAAGGACTACATAAATGTAAGTTGTTGTTGTGTGGTGAGGTCACTCACTCAGCGAGGTAATAGTTGCTCCAATTTCACGATGTTACAAAAATTTACAATGCATGAAGTGAAGGCGCTGCAGTTCCAGTGTAGTCCTGCTGGTGGCACTGCTGAGATCAGTGTTCCTGTAGTTCACCACCACCTGTAGGCCTCTCGCGGTACTGCAGCTGATTTGAATCAGAATCAGACCAGTTTATGGCACGGAAGGAGACCATTCGGCCCATTGTGCCTGTGGCAGCTCACAGAAAGAGCCAGACAGATAATCACATTCCCCTGTCTTTGCTCCATTCAACCCTTGTGGCCTGTGCTGGCTCCGTGAAGGAGCTGTCACCTTGGTTTAGTGGTCGCACTCTTGTCACTGAGTCAGAAAGTCGTGTGTTCAAGGCCCACTCCAGAGACTCGAACCCGTAATCCAGCCCGACACTTCAGTGCAGCACTGAGGGAGTGCTGCATTATGGCAGGTTCTGTCTTTTGGATGAGACATGAAATTAAGGCCCTCTCAGATGGGTGTAAAATATCCCATCACACTATTCAAAGAAAAACAGAAAAGTTGTGACGCAGGTCAATAAGGCCATAACAAAAGCAAAGCCAGCACTAGGGTTCATTTCTAGAGGGTTAGAAGTGAAAAGTAGAGAAGTTATGGTAAACTTGTATCGAACCTTGGTTAAACCACAGTACTCTAAGTGCTCTGGTCGCCATATTATAAAAAGGATAAAGAGGCTCTTGAGAGGGTGCAAAATGATTTACAGGGATGATAGCAGAACTGCGAGATTATACCGATCAGGAAAGGATGAACAGACTGGGTCTCTTTTCTCTTGAAAAGAGAAGGTTGAGGGGTGACTTAATAGAGGCCTTTACAATTATGAAAGGTTTTCATAGCTGAGACACAGAGAGTGTTTCCACTTGTGGGGAAGAGCAAAACTAGAGGCCATCAATGTAAGATAGTCACCAAGAGATCAAACAGGGAATTCAGAAGAAACTTCTTTACCCAGAGAGTGGTGAGAATGTGGAACTTGCTACCACAGGGAGTAGTTGAGGTGAACAGTACAGATGCATTTAAGGGGAAGCTAGATAAGCATATGAGGGAGAAGGGAATAGAGGGTTATGCTGATAGAGTTAGATCAGGAGGATGGGAGAAGCTCGATTGGAGCATAAACGCTGGCATGGACTGCTTCTGTGCTGTATATCCGATGTAATTCGATGTAAAAGTTCTCCCGGTGTCGGGCCAAATATTTATTCCTCACCAGGAATCCTCCGGGATTGCAGCACTGACCAATCGGTTTTCAGTGCTGAATACCGGTGCGGGTGATGACACCTCAAAGGAGTGCAGTGTAGAGGAAACCCATGGCACCGTGGGGCAAAGGACTGCACAGGGGGCACAGCAAAGTTTTGAAATACATTAGTGACACGGGTTTCACTGGTCTGGGGGATAGACGGGCATTTTGTAAAAACCGAGAATTTGGTCCACTATTAGCATGTTAAGAGAGTGACCTCACCACACAGCAACAACTTGCATTTTTATAGCGCTTTAATGCATTAAAATGGCCCAAGTGCTTCACAGGAGCGTTATCAGACAAACTGTCCTAAAAATCCTCAATCTGTGCCCCGATAATCCTCAATCTGTGCCCTGATAATCCTCAATCTTTGTCCCTGATAATCCTCAATCTGTGCCCTGATAATCCTCAATCTGTGTCCCTGATAATCCTCAATCTGTGTCCCTGATAATCCTCAATCTGTGTCCCTGATCATTTTCAGCCTCCGCTCTCTTGACGGATAAGGTGAGGTGAGTGAGCTGGAGGAGAGCCGCCGAGTGGTGTCGGGGTGGAGGCTCTGCGATGCTGAGAGCGGAGCTGCAGCGCTTTGATCCAGAGCGCTGTCCGCCTCCTGGCCCCGGGGCTGAGATGCTGCCCTCTGCAGGCGGACCCTGGAATTACCCGGGTTACTGATTTCCAGTGAACCAGGTCCCACTGCTGGGCTCCCCAGCTGGAGGCTTCTCTCTCCAGTGAGCTGTGGCCAATTTCCTCCGGGCCTGGCTCGTTAGGAAGAGCTGGCAGAGCCGCGTGGAACCGTGTGTGGATCGTCCCGATCAAGCAACAGGGCTCAGAGACAGCAGCTGATTCCCCGAAGTGTTTGAGAACAAGTCCTGCATCAAAACCTGTGCAGATGAAATAGCTGTACCTGTCTTACCTGCTCAAGGGGCAGACATGATAGGTTGCCCGGTTGGTGATATGGTGAGCTGGTCACAGGGCATGGCGACCTCAGCCCAGTGGCAGATGGGCAGCTGGAGGCAGCACATGGCAGAACCCAGGAGCAGCAATCAGCTACCTGTACGGACACTGAGACTGATAACCTATTATATTAATCAAAAGGCACCAGATGAATCTTTAACGCCTTCACTAACTCCTAGGCACGGAACCGTCTGGGGTTTACTCTCCAGTCTATGTCTAGGGAAGCACTAGATGTCGACATGTCCAAACTGCTTTACCTCTACCGATCCAGATTATATTAATCTTCATGCTACCAACCCCCTATTATAATACATGTAAGCTCCTGAGCGGATTCTACTTATCAAATCGTCAAAGAGGAAGTCAGACCATGAACTCACAAACAAACATGTCTTTATTAACACACTTATGATGACACAATTAGCAGCATTTATGTGTTAGACAGTAAAGTTTGCAAACCATTAAGTTAGGTATTGTTTACTGACAGTATTAATAATTGAGGTGACAATGGCTGATCAAAGATATCACAGTAACTCAGCATCAGCGGGGCTTCACTTCTTATAAATCAATATTAAGCTCAATGTCCGGGATTTACAGAACGTTGGTGAGATTAGTTTACGGTTTGACTCCTTATATATCCAACAAGTTAACAGCTTTAGATAGCAAGTCTATTGGATATGTTAAAAGTCGAATTAGTTCAGCTTACAACTGATATGCTCACAGCTTTAGCACTGATTCCAAGAGTTTGTGTCACATCATCCTTCTGAGTTTGGTGTAGTAGATTTGGAGGGTTCGCCCTCTTCTGGGATTTTCCTATCAGCCTCCGGGAATGTCGGAGCAGTGAACCTCTGTCTGTCGATGTGCTATCCATTCCCGCTGGGATTGTATGTTTCCTGTGTAGATCCATCTTACACGTCGATAGCTTTATTTGTACCAGAGCTCGTTCAAATCTCACTTCCATTGTTCCAGGGAAACTTTGCATGAATCCAAGTGACACACTTAACATCTGTCTGTTTCTGGATGCTTTAGTCTAAAAATCTCCAAACATCTGTAATCTCTCTCTTTCTCTATGTCACTGTCTCTCTCTCTGTCCCTTTCACCCTTTCTCTCTTCTTTCTATCCATCTTTCTTCTTGATGATGTTTGCTGTGCTCTCTCTTCCCATGTTTTTCCCATCTTTCTGTATCAAAACACAATGGCTTATGCCTTATTATTCTTAAATAATGCTCCTTGATGTGATAGTTGACCAATCTGAGTGACACATGTACATAAGAACATAAGAAATAGGAGCAGGTGTAGGCCATTCGGCCCTTCGAGCCTGCTCTGCCATTCAATAAGATCATGGCTGATCTTCTACCTTATCTCCACCTTCCCGCACTATCCCCATATCCCTCGAGTCCCTTAGTATTCCATGTAGTGCAAGAGTTCTCCTCTGAGGTGTCAATCGCTTTAAACAGACACCTGTTAAGGAATTGTAATGACCCAGTGTTAACTATGAAGCAAAAACCCAGGGGCAGGATTACTCCTGGAACATCTCACAGATCAGTAACAAAGGAATTGAACAACTCCAGACATTCTTTACTCTTCCAACATGTAGGCTCTAAGTTGTGGTCTTGCCAACTCATGTCGACCAATTCTGTGAAAAGTTCTTTGTTTTAGAATTCCTCTGTTTCCCAGAATTCAGCTGGATTGTTAAAACTCCATTCTGATGACACCTTTACGACACTTTTTAGGATTACATAGTGTTACTTTCAGCCCAACTGGTCCATGCCGGTGGTTATGCTCTACACGAGCCTCTCCCTACTCCTCTTCATCTAACTCTATCAGCATAGCCTTTTATTTCTTTCTCTCTCATATGTTTACCCAGCTTGCCCTTAAATGCATCTGTGCTATTCTCCTCAACTCCTCCGTGTGGTAGCAAGTTGCACATTCTAAGCACTCTCTGTGTGAAGAAGTTTCTCCTGAATTCCCTATTGGATTTATTGGTGACTATCTTAGAATCATAGAATGATACAGCACAGAAGGAGGCCATTCGGCCCATTGTGCCTGTGCCGGCTCTTTGAAAGAGCTTTCAAATTAGTCCTACTCCCCCATCTCTTTCCCCATAGCCCTTCAAATTTTTCCTTTTCAAGTATTTATCCAATTCCCTTTTGAAATTCTGGCCTCTTGCACATCCCCGATTTTAATCGCTCCACCATTAGCGGCCGTGCTTCCAGCAGCCGAGGCCCTAAGCTGTGGAAATCTCTCTCTAAATCTCGAGGCCTCTCGAGCTTTTTCTTCCTTTAAGACGCTCCTTAAAACCTACCTCTTTGACCAAGCACTGGCTCGGTGTCAAATTTTGTTTGATAACACTCCTGTGAAGCTCCTTGGAATGTTTTACTACTCCTCTCAGGCAGTGCAATCCAGATCATAACAACTCATTTTGTAATTTTTTTTTCCTCATGTCGCCTCTTGTTCATTTGCCAATTACTTTTAATCTCTGTCCTCTGATTACCGACCCTTCTGTTACTGGAAACAGTTTCTCCTTATTTACTCTATCAAAATCCTTCATGATTATGAACACCTCTATCAAATCTCCCCTCAATATTCTCTGCTCTAAGGAGAACAACACCAGTTTCTATGGTCTCTCCACGTAACTGAAGTCTTTCATTCCTGGTACAATTCTAGTAAATCTCCTCTGAATTCTCTCTAAGGCCTTGACACTCTTCTTAAAGTGACAATAGTCCAGCTGGGGATTAACCAATGTTTCGAAAGGTTTAGCATAACTTCCTTTCTTTTGTACTCTATGCCTCTATTTATAAAATTGAGAGGTCGCACAACACCAGGTTATAGTCCAACAGTTTTATTTTAACTCACAAGCTTTCGGAGTTACAACTCCTTCGTCGGGTGAAGTGAGGAGATACAGAATCGTCAAAGCATATATAGATAGAGAACAATGCATGTGTAACTTACAATTGCAGACAACTAAATTCAATCATCCTGACTGTTTATCTGCCGAGGTGTGATAAAGTTAATCAGGTCAGCCAGGAAGGTACCACATCAAAGACATAGCAAGATACAACTGAGACAATGAGGTGGAGTCGCATGGGGTCTAACGTGTCAAAAGCTGCCGTCTGTATGTAAAACGATTAACTTTAACATTTTTACTTTTTTACTGGGAATCACATCTGTGAACAAGCCAACGACGACTCGAGTCCGGATCACGTCATGTATCGTGACATAAACCCAAGATCCCGGTTGAGACCGTCTTCATGAGTGCGGAACTTGGCTATCAGTTTCTGCTCGATGATTTTGCGTTGTCGTGTTTTCCTAAGGCCGCCTTGGAGAACGCTTACCCGCAGATCCGAGGCTGAATGTCCTTGACTGCTGAAGTGTTCCCCGACTGGGAGATAACAATCCTGCCTGGCGATTGTTGCGCGGTGCTCGTTCATACGTTGTCTCAGTGTCTGCATGGTCTCGCCGATGTACCATGCCGCGGTGCATTCTTTCCTGCAACGTATGAGGTAGACAACGTTGGCCGAGTCACATGAGTATGTACCATGTACCTGGTGGGTAGTGTCCTCACGTGTGATGGTGGTATCTGTGTTGATGATCTGGCATGTCTTGCAGAGTTTGCCGTGGCAGGGTTGTGTGGTGTCGTGGTCGCTGTTATCCTGAAAGCTGGGTAATTTGCTGCGAACGATGGTACTTCTGAGGTTAGGCGGCTGTTTGAAGGCAAGTAGTGGAGGCGTGGGGATGGCCTTAGCGAGGTGTTTGTCGTCATCGATGACATGTTGAAGGCTGCGAAGAACATGGCGTAGTTTCTCCGCTCCGGGGAAGTACTGGACGACGTAGGGTACCCTGTTGGTTGTGTCCCGTGTTTGCCTTCTGAGGAGGTCTATGCGATTTTTCGCTGTGGCCCGTCGGAACTGTCGATCGATGAGTCGAGTGTCATATCCCGTTCTTACGAGGGCGTTTTTCAGCGTCCGTAGGTGTCCATCGCGTTCCTCCTCGTCTGAGCAGATCCTGTGTATTCGCAGGGCTTGTCCATAGGGGATGGCTTCTTTAACGTGGTTAGGGTGGAAGCTGGAGAAGTGGAGCATCGTGAGGTTGTCCGTGGGCTTGCGGTAGAGTGAAGTGCTGAGGTGTCCGTCTTTGATGGAGATTCGTGTGTCCAGGAATGAAACCGATTCTGAGGAGTAGTCCATGGTGAGTTTGATGGTGGGATGGAACTTGTTTATGTTATCGTGTAGTCTTTTCAGTGATCCTTCGCCATGGGTCCAAAGGAAGAAAATGTCGTCGATGTATCTGGTGTACAGCGTTGGCTGGAGGTCCTGTGCAGTGAAGAAGTCTTGCTCGAACTTGTGCATGAAGATGTTGGCGTATTGGGGTGCGAATTTGGTCCCCATGGCTGTTCACACTCTATCAAAATCCTTCATGATTATGAACACCTCTATCAAATCTCCCCTCAACATTCTCTGCTCTAAGGAGAACAACCCCAGTTTCTATAGTCTCTCCACGTAACTGAAGTCATTCATTCCTGGTACAATTCTAGTAAATCTCCTATGAATTCTCTCTAAGGCCTTGACACTCTTCTTAAAGTGACAATAGTCCAGCTGGGGTTTAACCAGTGTTTAGAAAGGTTTAGCATAACTTCCTTTCTTTTGTACTCTATGCCTCTAATTATAAAGCCAAGGATTCCGTATGCCTTTTAACAGCTTTCTCAACTTGTCCTGCCACCTTCAAAGACTTGTGTACGTACAGCCTCAGGTCCCCCTGCTCCTGCACCTTCTATAAAATTGTTCCATATAGTTTATGTTGCCTCTCCTCATTCTTCATCCCAAAATGTATCACTTCACACTTTTCTGCTTTAAATTTCATCTGCCATGTCTCTGCCCATTTCACCTTTCTGTCTATGTCCTCCTGAAGTCTGTTACTATCCTCCTCACTGTTTACTAAATTTCTGAATTGTGTGTAATCTGCAAACTTGGTAATTGTGCCCTGTATACCCAAGTCTAGGTCATTCATATATATCAAAAAGAGCAGTGGTCCCAACACCGACCCCTGGGGGACACCACTGCACACTTCCCTCCAGTCTGAAAAACAACCGTTCACCACAACTGTCTGCTTTCTGTCCTTTAGCTAATTTTGCATCCACACAGCCACTGCCTCCTTTAATCTCATGGGCTTCAATTTTACTGACAAATCTATTATGTGTCTATAATATCTTATATTTATTGCCCCGAGTATTGGACGCCCCCACAAGTAGAAACATTTTCTCCGCGTCATGCCTATCAAACCTTTTCATAATCTGAAAGATCTCTATCAGGTCACCTCTCTGCCTTCTCTTTTCGAGAGAAAAGATATTTTCACTACATTATTTCCTCCCACCACAAAGACAGGAGATGATAGCTTTCTATATACAGAGTGTAAGTTAATTAGGAAATTCCTACGACATGTCTCACCCATCAGTCATACAGACACTACATGAAGCAACAATAATAAATTGAATTGCGCAATATCAAATACATTAAGCAATATGATCCACATAATTCTATACTAGATAACACACAAGTTGAATAGCCCAGTCACACACAAGTTGAATAGCCCAGTCACACACAAGTTGAATAGCCCAGTCACACACAAGTTGAATAATCCAGTCACACACAAGTTGAATAATCCAGTCACACACAAGTTGAATAGCCCAGTCACACACAAGTTGAATAGCCCAGTCACACACAAGTTGAATAATCCAGTCACACACAAGTTGAATAATCCAGTCACACACAAGTTGAATAATCCAGTCACACACAAGTTGAATAGCCCAGTCACACACAAGTTGAATAGCCCAGTCACACACAAGTTGAATAGCCCAGTCACACACAAGTTGAATAGCCCAGTCATCTCTGATCTGTAATTAGAAGTTGGTAAGATTGAACAAAATTGAAAGCATCAAGTTACCAGTTAGATGATCAATCAAAGCTTCATATCATTGTGGATTAAATTCTTGTTCAGCGAATGCTCTTCAAACCAAAGCTTATTCCTTTCGAGTCTGTCCCTCCCTCCACATTACACACTGCAAAGGGATATAGATAGGTTAAGTGAGTGGGCAAACATTTGGCAGATGGAGTATAATGTGGAAAAATGTGAGGTTATCCACTTTGGTAGGAAGAATAAAATAGCAAATTATTATTTAAATGGGGAGAGACTACAAAATGCTGCGGTACAGAGGGATCTGGGGGGTCCTCGTACATGAAACACAAAAAGTTAGCATGCAGGCAAAGTAAATAATTAGGAAGGCAAATTAAATGTTGGCCCTTATCACAAGGGGGATGGAGTATAAAAGTAGGGAAGTCATGCTACAACTGTACAGGGCGCTGGTGATTCCACATCTGGAGTACTGCATGCAGTTTTGGTATCCTTATTTAAGGAGGGATATACTTGCTTTTGAGGAAGTTCAGAGAAGGTTCACTAGGTTGATTCCTGAGATGAAGGTGTTATCTTATGAGGGAAGGTTGAACAGGTTGGGTCTATACTCATTGGAGTTTAGAAGAATGAGAGGTGATCTATTGAAACATTTAAGATTCTGAGGGGCCTCGACAGGGTAGATGCAGGGAGGATGTTTCCCCTCGTGGGGTAATCTAGAACTAGGGGGCATAGTTTCAGAATCAGGTGTCGCCCATTTAAAACGGAGATAAGGAGGAATTTCTTCTCTGAGTGTCGTGAATCTTTGGAATTCTCTACCCCAGAGAGCTGTGGAGGTGGAGACATTGAATATATTGTAAGACATTCTGATTGTCTGACAGTTTATAGAGTTCAGACCCGTGGAACTGACGACACAAAACCCAATGAATTTGTGAAACTTCTTTTACTTAAAAATCAACAAGAGGTTGCAAGTAATTCCCAGAATATAAACTGTGCTCAATTCATGTACTTATTACAAGCAAGCATCGAAAATCATTGACTTTAAGCTCAGGTGATTATAAGCAAAACCACATACATACTATTCCCCAGATGAGAGGGCAATTCAACGATGACTAGATGTATGACTAACTTTAACTGGCAATTGACCAGGTCACCATCGACTACAGCCCCGAATGTCAGTGTCCAATAACACTTATACCCCAAAACTTGGCAACTGGCCCCCAGCATTCATGTTTGACACTGTGGGTATTGTTGTTTTCCTCTCACTCTCTCTCTCTCTCTCTCTCTGTTTTGACGCTCAGTTAACCAAGGCCAGATATCCAAGGATTGGAGAGAGTCGTTGTTTTTCACATCTGCTGGGTTGTTGACTCGCAGAATTTTCAAGATCTTATCTTTTGAAGGAACAGGTACCAACACATCACTTATTTAACAAATGTTTTTAGCCAAGCAGTCTCTTGCCCTCAAAGCTTGTCGGTACATTTGGTCACTTTTAGATTCTGTCAAATGGAGATTCAGTCAAGTTTACCATGACAGTGTTACAATATTCATACATAAGAACATAAGAACATAAGACGTGGGAGCAGGAGTAGGTCATTTGGCCCCTCGAGCCTGCTCCGCAATTCAATAAGATCATGCTGATCTGATCTTGGCCTCAACTCTATTTCCCTGCCCGCTCCCCATAACCCTTGACTCCCTTACCATTCAAAAATCTGTCTATCTCCACCTTAAATATATTCAATGACCCAGTCTCCACAGCTCTCTGGGGAAGAGAATGCCAAAGATTCACGACCCTCTGAGAGAAGAAATTCCCCTCATCTCCGTCTCAAATGGGTGCCCCCTTTTTCTGAAATAGACAAATATTTGAGCTACAGGGGAGTCAGGGGTTATGGGGATCCGGTGGGAAAGTCGTGTTGAGGCCAAGATCGGATCAGCCATGATCTTATTGAATGGCGGAGCAGGCTCGAGGGGCCACATGCCCTACTCCTGCTCCTATCTCTTATGTTCTAAACAAAACAGAAGGTCTGTGATTGGGTGGAAGGCAAGAGAGATTAAATGACAAAAGGGATGATGGTGCAAGGCAAAAGTAATGACACAAGTAAAGAAACAAAATATGGGTCTGGAGGAGGTGTAAATGGGAATGGCAATATCATTACCAGCTGCTGCCGTCTGACAAAATGGGGGCAGTGGTTATGATCTGAATGTTGAGTCTGGAAGGCTGTAATGTGCCTAATCGAAAGATGAGGTTCCTCAAGGTTATGTTGAGCTTCATTGGAACAGTGTAGGAGGCCAATGACAAGAGAGATCAGAGTGAGTGGGTCAGAGAATTAAAGTGACAGGCGACTGAAAGCTTGGGGTCACACTTGCAGACTGAACGGAGGTGTTCCGCAAAGCAATCGATTGGGTACTTTACAGCCTTCTGGACTTAACATTGTACTTATGGGACTTGTACAGCTGCCTCCCGCTAAAGCAACGTTATATAGAGCTGTGATCAGAGGCAAGAGCAAGAGCAGGCTGCCGGGTGTTGATTCAATCACTGAGATTTAGACATCAGGCTCTGCTCTCTGGACTCTCCTATCAGCTCAGGTTTGCAACGGTCAGCTTCTGGACTGGACATTCTGGTTTTTGTGAGCACTTCTTGGAATTGTCTAAAATGTAAATCAGACACCAATAGGGTCACCGCTTAATGTGATATCCTGATATATCCTGGTGGCTCTTCCTGTGATATCCTGATATGCCCCTGGTGTCTCTTGGGCTCCTGAATGAGGTGGGTGTCAATGAAATGGGGGTTTCCGCGGTTTCCCCTCTTCCCCACCCTCAACTTGCTTTCTTCCGGGCCCTTGGTGTCCCCGCCCTCGGTGTCCCCTCCTCGTCTGCTCACTGGAGGCCTCCTGGTTCATGGAACTTGTCCCACAACAGCTGCTGACCCGAAACCACGAGAAAAATGACTCCACTACAGGGGTCGAAGCTTTATACATTTGTACAAGTCATGTGATAAAATGTCACATGATCATTCATCACATGGTCAAATGTCATATGGTGAGAATGTCACATGATCAAATCTCCAAGCATGACTTCAACTAGATTTGGCAAACTTACCACTGAAACAAGGTGACAGCTCCTTTATGGAGCGAGCACACGGTTGTATGGGGAAAAGGACAGAGGAATAAAATTCTCTGTGTGGCTCTTTCTGAGAGATGCCACAGTCACAATGGGCCGAATGGTCTCCTTCGGTGCTGTAATCGTGTCTGATTCTAATTCAATGCACTTGCAGTTCCACTAGAGGCCTACAGGTGGTGGTGGTGAGCTACAGGAACACTGTGCTCAGCAGTGCCACCAGCAGGACTACACTGGAACTGCAGCGCCTTCACTCACTGCACTGTAAGTTCTTGTAAAATTGTGAAATTGGTTCACTATTACCGCTGTAGAATAGAGCTTATATGTACAATTTGATAATGTTTTAAATGTAATGCTTTTCTTAAAATTACTATGACATATAATAATGCATGTTAGAAGCATAAAACCTTTGTTGCAATATGTATAACCTTAGTTAAAAAGGCGCGAGGCTGAGAAGCAAAGCATGATGGTAAAATTAAGCCAACATTATGTTAACTGCGAGAATAGTGCTAAAGTAGATAGACGTTCTGTTATGTTAAAAATAAGAAGCCAGTGAAGAACAAAACATTAATTAAGTCTCAAAGTAAGATAGAGGGTTTTCAATACCTAACATCCATTATCGCTGAAGTTTCAGACCAGTCTAGATAATGGGCTATGCAAAAGGCAAAAGACCTCTGTTGTAATTCGTGGGAAGTTTGTTTGTGTAAAAGTTCTCAGAGAAAAGCTCATTCAGAAAAAGGGAGGGAACCATAGACCGTACTATTGAAGGTCAGGTATTAGCAACAAGAGTGATGAGATAGCCAAAGCAGCTGCAAGTTGCCAAGTACTTTGAGGGGTGAAAAAGGTATAAATGAACAGTTATTGAACACTGGAGGCAGCGCGAAACTAGAGGAAGAGAAACTTCAGTCAACAGAACACAGCAAGACTGAGAAAAGAGACCGCGCCACACTCACCCGCTGGGCTATCTACTGGGGTTCCAAGGAACGGATTGTGACTATCACCTTGTTAAGTATTACTTTGTACTGGATGTAAACTGCTTAATAAATCTGTTATACTTATACACAATATACCTGTACCAGGAATGGTCTGTTATAGCCACAGACAATTTAAATATACATTTCGGATCTTGTAAATATTGCAATTCTTACAATTGGCAACCACGAAGGGACGTTGACTATTAACTAAAACCAGCTATTATTGGGGATAAGGAAGCAGACAGGGTTATCGTCTGGCTAACGGTGAATTCAGGTGGATTGTTAGGGTGTCTGACAGATAGTGTCTCTTTATACTTAAAGATGCCGAGAGGGGATCTTTGGAAAGAATATAGAGCAAAGTTAGAGAAGAAGTGTGACGACACACAGGTACAGCCACTAGTGATAGAGTGTCTAACGAAGTACCCGAGAGTACCTTTTGAGGATGCGGTCGGATTTATTGAAAAGCAGGTTAAGGCTAAGAAATGGAAGCCAGATAAAGCAATGAGTTTGATTGCTTATGCAGCTTCATACTGTGCGGAGTGAGAGGATGATGTTATCCTCATGCAGGATGTTAAAATGTTAGAACAGAGTCAGATTAAAATTCTCCAAAGTCAGGTTGCCGCATCTACCACGATCATGCAGCAACAAAGTGTTAATACAGTTCAGGCAGGATCCACCATACAGAATCTTGAGGAAGCCAGGTGTCAGATAGGCACCCTAACAAAAGATTTAATTTGCAGGCTAACCAATCTGAAAACTCAGCAAAGAAAGGGAAAACAAATGGATTTGGAAAGCCAGGGAAAGCTGCTGAGACGCCAATTTAAAAAAAGAAAAAAAAAGAGAGAAACTTAAAGTTTTACCGACATGGAAGTTATTAACGTCTGTGCCGAGAGAAATAAAACACAAGATTGCTGAGTGAAAGGAACCTTAAAAAATGCTGGAATTTCAGTTTGAGTGAAAGTGTGAGTTAAAGGGTGAAAGTTTACCTGACTATGAATGTTTAAGAAGTTACAGTATTCCTTTTCCCTGAAAGTCTGTCTTTAAAACAAAGAGTGTCTGTTATGTGTGTTTTAGCTCCACCCACTTCTGTGTTAAAAAAAGTGTTTAACCCTCTTGTCTTGTCTTGGATTTTGGAAGTTTTAAGAATGTGTGAATAAGATTGTGTACCCAGAATGAAAAAAAACTTTGAACTGCAATTTAAGTTAAGCTGGTGTGGAAAAACTGTGAAAAACAAAAAGTTTGTTTAACAAAAGATTAAATTCCAGTCTAAGATTTAACCTTGGAGTTGTGGTTGCTATGATGAAATTTTCCAAAGCAGTTTGATTTGATTTGTTTAAATGTGAAAAACTAATTTTTCTGCAGTTGTATTCAAAGTTTTTATAGTTATTTGGAAAGGCATCCGAAGAAAAGACAATAAGAAATATGATGTAATTTACTGTTTTCTGCAAGCATGTGCTATTTTGTTTTGTTTTATCTGTTCGGTTCGTGTTTAGTTAATAAAATAGTGATCTGAATTAGATTGGAATTATTAAAGGTAACTAACCTATTAAATTGTGAAAACACAACTGTCTTTTTCAATCGGGAAAGTTTTGTTTTGAAATTTAAGTGAAGTGACGCAATTGCGTGCACCTGACAATGTTTCGCTCCGCCTCCTTAAAAACCTGCAAAGGAGTTAACCCTTTCCACTGACAGCTGTTTAAGTTCACCAAGCAACAACTTTAGTATTACTGAATGAAATTTAAAGATATTGGACATTATTAAATTTAAGTTTCTTAATTTTAAGTTAATATTTCCCCACAGGACAGAAGGAAAATTATGATTTGATAAATTAACCCCTTGGGCTCTAAGTAGAGTCACAATGGATTCTCTTCTTTCTTTTGTTATATGGAAGTTACCTTGTAAACTAATTGCAGCTCTTCTGTCTCTAATGTTAAAACACTGTGTAAACCACCTAGCCTGGGAATCACTTGTTTCTGAATGATGAGATAACTTGATAGAAATAAAATTGAACATTGACAAAACCTGTCGGTTCAACAATACTGCTGTTTGGATTTTGTGATAATTTTGAAATGACAAAATGGACTCAGGCACTATATATTGGGTTACTTTTGGGAAAATAAAAGATCCTCTAAAATAATGATAAACAAAAAGTGTTAATAACTTGGACCAAGTGAGAATGTTTGATCTGTGTTTTCAATCTTAAATATTGTATTGGACAGTAAAGTTCCTCCAGGGCACAAGAATGTGATATGAATGGTAATTAATGGGATGTGTAAAATGGAGAGAGGAAGTGATTGAGGGTGTAAGATAGAAACAGGAGAATTACACCATCAAATGGGAATTTTCCAAACTTTCTAGTGAAAGTCAGGAAAGTGTAGCTACGAATAGTAAATTGATAGCTTTCTGTTGGAGACATTTGTGTCCCTGCCGAAAATGAACCATCGGGACCATGCAGAGGAAGATGGGCAAAGGTCTCCAGACAACTACAATCTTTTGATAAGATACCTGAAAGCCCGAGAATGGCTTGTATCAGATGGCACGTGTGGCATGATGTTGAGATACCGATATGAGTGTGCAAATGTGATTTGTTACGTGTGAAGCAATTACCATCTGGAAAGGCGTGGTGAATTTGCACTGAAGAACGGGTCTCAGACATGCTCAGTTACTTGACATGAAATGGTTAATGTGGCTCAGGAGAGCGAGACAACTTTTAAAGCATTGATACATACTCCATCGAGAAACTATCTAATTAATGAAACAATCAGAATAGAGTTAAACACATTGGTACCTGTTAGAGGGATTGAAATTGAAGTTTTAGTGGAGAGTTACATGGAATTTGGATTACACAGAAGATAGGAGCAGGAGTAGGCCATTCAGCCCCTCGAGCCTGTTCCGCCATTTAATGAGATCATGGCTGATCATCCAAATTCAGTACCCTGTCCCTGCTTTCTCCCCATATCCCTTGATCCCTTTAGCCTTAAGAAATATATCTAATTCCTTCTTGAATATATTTAATGAATTGGCCTCAACTGCCTTGTGTGGTAGAGAATTCCACAGGTTTACCACTCTCTGGGGAAGAAATTCCTCCTCATCTCAGTCCTAAATGGCTTACCCCTTATCCTTAGACTGTGACCCCTGGTTCTGGACTACCCCACCATCGGGAACATCCTTCCTGCATCTAGTCTGTCTAGTTCTGTTAGAATTTTATAAGTTTCAATGAGATCCCCTCTCATTCTTCTAAACTCTAGCGAATATAAGCCTAATCGACCCAATCTCTCTTCATACGTCATTCCTGCCATCCCAGGTATCAGTCTGGTAAATCTTCGCTGCACTCCCTCCATGGCAAGAACATCCTTCCTCAGAAAAGGCGACCAAAGCTGCACACAATACTTAAGGTGTGGTCTCACCAAGGTCCTGTACAACTGCAACAAGACATCCTTGCTCCTGTACTCGAATCCTCTCGCTATGAAGGCCAACATACATTTGCCTTCTTAACCGCCTGCTACACCTGCATGCTCACCCTCAGCGACTGGTGCACAAGGACACCCAGGTTTTGTTGCACTTCCCCTTTTCCCAATCTATTGCCGTTCAGATAATAATCTGTCTTCCTGTTTTTGCCACCAAAGTGGATTACCTCTCATTTATCCACATTATACTGCAGATGCCATGCATCTGCCCAATCACCCAACCTCTCCAAATCATACTGGAGTTTCTCTGCATCCTCCTCACAGCACACACGCCCACCCAGCTTTGTGTCATCTGCAAACTTGGAGATATTACATCTAGTTCCCTCATCTAGATCATTAATATATATTGTGAATAGCTGGGGTCCTAGCACCGATCCCTGCGGTACCCCACTAGTCACTGCCTGTCACTCGGAAAAAGACCCGTTTATTCCAACTCTTTGCTTCCTGTCTGCCAACCAGTTCTCTATCCAAGTCAGTACCTTACCCCCAATCCCACGTGCTTTAACTTTGCACGCTAATCTCTTATGCGGGACCTTATCAAAAGCCTTTTGAAAGTCCAAATACACCACATCCACTGGTTCTTCCTTATCTATTCTACCAGTTACATCCTCAAAAAATTCCAGTACATTAGTCAGGCATGATTTATCTTTTGTAAATCCATGTTGACTTTGTCCGATCCTGTCACTGTTTTCCAAGTGCTCTGCTATTACACCTTTTATAATGGACTCTAGCATTTTCCCCACTACCGATGTCAGGCTTACCGGTCTATAATTCCCCGTTTTCTCTCTACCACCTTTTTTAAATAGTGGGGTTACATTAGCTACCCTCCAATCCATGGAAACTGTTCAGAGTCTATAGAATTTTGGAAGATTACCAGCAATGCATCTACTATTTCTAGGGCCACTTCCTTAAGTACCCTAGGATGTAGATTATCAGGCCCTGGGGATTTATCGGCCTTCAATCCCGTCAATTTCCCTAACACCATTTCCCTACCAATACTGATTTCATTCAGTTCCTCCCTCTCATTAGACCCTATGTTCCCCGACATCACTGGGAGGTTATTTGTGTCCTCCTTTGTGAAGACAGAACCAAAGTATGAATTTAATTGGCCTGCCATTTCTTTGTTCTCCATTATAAATTCCCCTGATTCTGACTGCAAGGGACCTACACTTGACTTCACCAATCCTTTTCTCTTCACATATCTATAGAAGCTTTTACAGTTAGTTTTTAAGTTCTCTGCAAGCTTACTCTCACACTCTATTTCCCCACTCTTAATTAATCCCTTTGTCCTCCTTTGCTGAATCCTAAACTGCTCCCAATCCTCAGGTTTGCTGCTTTTTCTGGCCAATTTATATGTCTTCTCCTTGGATCTTATGCTATCCCTAATTTCCCTTGTTAGTCACGGTTGAGTTACCTTTTTTGTTTTATTTTTATGCCAAACAGTGATGAACAAATTCTGTAGTTCATCCATGTGATCATTAAATGTTTGCCATTGCCTATCCACCGTCAACCCTTTAAGTAACGTTCCCCAATCCATCCTAGCCAACTCGCACCTCATACCATCATAGTTTCCTTTATTTAAATTCAGGACTCTAGTCTCTGAGTCAATTACTTCACTCTCCATCTTAATGAGAATTCTATCATATTATGATCGCTCCTCCCCAAGGGGCCTCACACAACAAGATTGCTAATTAATCCTTTCTCAGTACATAATACCCAGTCTAAGATGGCCTGATCTCTAGTTGGTTCCTCGACATATTGGTCCAGGAAACCATCCGTATACACTCTAGGAATTCCTCCTCCACAGTATTGTTACTAATTTGGTTAGCCCAATCTATATGTAGATTAAAGTCACCCATGATAACTGCTGTGCCCTTATTGCACGCATCTCTAATTTCCCATTTAATGCCATCCCCAACCTCAGCATTACTGTTTGGGGGTCTGTATACAACTCCCACTAACGTTTTCTGCCCCTTGATATTTCTCAGCTCTACCCATACAGGTTCCACATCATCAGAGCTAATATCCTTCCTTACTATTGTGTTAATCTCCTCTTTAACCAGCAATGCTACCCCACCTCCTTTTCCTTTTTGCCTGTCCTTCCTGAATATTGAATACCCCTGGATGTTGAATTCCCAGCCTTGGTCACCCTGGAGCCATGTCTCCGTAATCCCAATTATATCATATCCGTTTACATCTATTTGCGCAGCTAATTCATCCACCTTATTACGAATGCTCCTTGCATTAAGACACAAAGGGCTCGATTTTGCCATGGTCGAGGAGGTGGGATTGGAGGCGTGTGACGTGGTAAAATCGCAAAAAATGGCGGGTGGGCCCGATCCCTCTTCCATCCCGCCTCCGAGCAATTTTCCCAAATGTGTGTTTTCTGACCCCATTTCCATCCCACCTCCAAGAGGCGGGATAGACCCTTATGGCCCTTAACAAACAGTTAAGTGCCTCTATAATCCCATTTTGAGAGGCCTTTATGATTTTACCACTTTTCCCACGTCCTGCATGTCTCCTCTGGAACACACCAGTGAATCCTGGTGGCCTCACAAGTGGACTGCTTACTAACAGCTGCTGCTCCACCATTAAAAAGGAGTTTTCAGCAATCATCATTTGCAGGTGGCAGAACTTTGTTGTCTAAGGTCTGGGGGAACTTTTAGCAGGCATACCTATTGTTGTGGAAATTTGGAGTCTGACACCCATCTCCAGTGTGACCTCCTGGGAAACCCCTCTCGCCACATTGACTGAGCACTTCCTCAACTGAGGCATATACCAGAAGCATGGAAACCATTTATTTCCTTTCCTCCTGGACATCAGATTCGGACGAAGACCAGCCCTGGCAGCAGCAGAACCATGAACAACAGCACCACCAACAGCAGCAGCAACAACAGGAGCGCCAAACTGCTGCTCACCCACCTGAAGCTGCACAGGCCAGAAGGCGCCAGCACGCGACCACATTGCCGGACGGAATGCAAGGGATGCACTCATCTTGGCCAGATTTGCTTGCCTGCACAATCAAACACTTTTGCCTCGCACCTTCTTATCAGACCATCGACAATGGCCAAGAACCTGTGGATTCCTATCACTCTGACCACCAAACTGACAATTGCAAGTCGCCCTAAGCCCTCATTGTGGAAGCCCCATTAGCGAAATGACACACGCCACAACTGCAACAGTTTGCCATCAGAATTTTTGATGACAATAAGCAACTGATGGCTTTTCAAAATTAAACACAACATTACACCCAAGTGACTACCCTTGTGACTGCTTGTGCATTATCTTCCTCTTACGCGTGCTCCTACGTGGTGCTTCCCCTGTGGCTTCAGCAGATGTGAAAGCCCCTTGCTCACTTTCTTGCTGCTCCTGTCTCGACACCTTTGGCAGGCGTCCTCTGGGGTTGCGAACCTGTGAGGGCTCGGCAACAGTCTGCTACTCCTGTGGCTGTGCAGGGGTTGAGACACCGATCTCAGTTGGGTGGGGACTGTGGTGGGGCTCTGACCGAGGGCTCTGCAGTGGCATGGTCGTGTGAGCGCTTGGAGACGAGCCCCCACTTCCTTGTTGTATGCCACCAACATCCCTCTCATGGGTCAGCCCCACTTCAGAGCTAGCAAGTGGCTGGACAGCACCTTGCTGCACTGCAGGGGGGCCATGAGGACCCATTTCTGCACTGGAAGTCTACTCCAGAGGAGTTGCATGATGGTGTGGTTTGTTTGCTCAATAGCTGACCATCGCTCCTCAAGAGATGTCAGTCTATTCTGAACAATTACCATGTTTTCCATACCCTGGCAACTAATCTCCTCCATGGACATAGCCATCCTCTCCTCTAGCGTAGCCACCTCTCCTCTACGGTAGCCAGCCTTACCATGGAGGTAGCCATCCTTTCCAAGGAGGTTGCCATCCTTTCCGTGGTGATGCATTCATGCGGCAACGCCTCCAGAAAGGCTCTGCTCATGTTCGTGATGGACTCCTCCATTCGCTCCACAGTCTCAGCGACCCTGGAGACAAAACCTGCCAGAGACTCCTGCACCTGTTCCTGGAGTTCCAGCACTGCTCTCTTTCTGGATGGGCCCGGAGGCACAGGGTCGACATGCAGCGGAGCCGAGCAGGGAGCGTCCTCTCCACTGCGACGAGCACTCTCCGCTGCTGTCCCTGTCTCCACCATCTGCTGATACTCACTTGTGAGCTATGATATACCAGGTGACAACTCTACTCTATGTCCCGAAGGTCCCACCGAGGTGTGAGTATCTGCGCTGGTGCAGGGTGCGCTTAATTCTGCTGACGGAGCGCCCTCAGAGGTTGCAGCTTCCTCTGAGGAGTCTGGAAGCTCAGGCTCTTCCTCCTGGACAGTGGAGATGGGGGCTCTTGATGTTCTTGTGGGGGACTAAAGGAAAGAGTTAGAGATGTGAGGTAAAGGTTGATGATCATAAGTCAATCTGTTAGAGCATCAGAATCATTATCAGTCACTCATGCAATGTCAATTAGAGAGATGCCAAACTATTCTGTCACCAGCTTGCTGTGATGCGCCCGCCTGTCCGTCCCCTCCTTGGGAATCCTCCTCGATCCGGGCAATTTCCAGGGCCGCCTCCTCCGAGGTGGTGAGCTTGGCTACTGAGGGTGGCCCTCCTCCTGTCCTCGCTCTTTCCCTCTTATTGTGAGCTATCTTTTCCTGCAATGAGGGACACAAGTGGAGTTTGAGTGAGAATGAAGGAGTGAGTGTAGAGAATCCATAGCATAGATGCTTAGAATGAGACAATGGGCCCTCCCTGTGTGTCGTAAGTTGTTGTCATTGCGTCACAATGATAGGGAGTGTGAGGGCTGCATGGTCGAATAGTTAAGTGAATGTGACTATAGAGAGAGAGGGAATGGGTAAGGGTGCAGGGATGTCAGTGTCAAGTGGGATGTGGAGGAAGAGGTTGGCAAAGCAGAGTGCTGGTGAGGAGAGGCGATGGGGATGAGATTGAGGGTGATGAGAAAGTCATACTCACTTTTTCTGTGTGGAGAAGGTCATGAAACCTCTTCCTGCACTGCAGCCAGGTTCTGCGGCACATAGAGATGGCATTGACCTCCTGGGCCACTTGCAGCCACACAGCTTTAGTCTGTTGTGGTGGCTTTTTTCTCCCTGAAGAAGGGAAGAGCACCTCCTTATTAGATCTTGCTCCCTGCACCAGAGCTTGGAGGGAGGGCTCATCAAAACGAGGTGCACACTTTTGCTTGCTGGTGGACATGGTCGGTAAATGAAGTCCTTCATACAATGTCCAAAGCGTTTCCAGTCTCCAGAAGAAGCAAGACTGCTGGCAGGCCTTAAATGCAGCAGCACTGATGACGTCATCGGAGGCGGCTTTCAGGATGGAAAGACTAATTGTGCCAGGGCTTCCCACACATTGGAAATCAAGTGCCCAATTTGGGGGAAATCGCAATTTTTTCCCACTTCACATCAGAGTCGGGGTCCTGACACGAAAACCACCTGACATGCCCTGAGCCCGACCCCAATGGCAAAATCAAGCCCAAAGCCTTCAGGCTTGTTTTTTTTAACACTCTTAGTCCTTTTAGAATTATTATTTACTGTAGCCCTGTTTGATTTACACCCTTGATTTCTCTGACTTCCACTTTTGCTTTTCTCCTTCCTGTCTTTTGTTTCTATCTTTGCTTCCCTTTCCTCTGACTCCCTGCATAGGTTCCCAACCCCCTACCATTTTAGTTTAAACCCTCCCCAACAGCACTAGCAATCACTCCCCCTAGGACTTCGGTCCCGGTCCTGCCCAGGTGCAAACCATCCAGTTTGTACTGGTCCCACCTCCCCCAGAACCGGTTCCAATGTCCCAGGAATTTGATTCCCTCCCCCTTGCACCATTCCTCTAGCCACGTATTCATCTGAAATATCCTTCTATTTCTACCATGACTAGCACGTGGCACTGGTAGCAATCCTGAGATTACTACCTTTGAGTTCCTATTTATTAATTTACCTCCTAACTCTCTATATTCAGCTTTTAGGACCTCATCCCATTTTTTACCTATATCGTTGGTACCTATATGCACCACGACAACTGGCTGCTCACCCTCCCCCTCCAGAATGCCCTGCAGCCACCCCGAGACATCCTTGATCCTTGCACCAGGGAGGCAACATACTATCCTGGAGTCTCATTTGCGGCCGCAGAAACGCCTATCTATTCCCCTTACAATAGAATCCCCTATCACTATAGCTCTCCTGCTCTTTTTCCTCCTGCCCTGTGCAGCAGAACCACCCATGGTGCCAGGAAGTTGGCTGCTGATGCCTTCCCCCGATAAACCATCTCCCCCAACAATATCCAAAGCGGTATATCTGTTTGAGAGGGGTATGTCCACATGGTACCCCTGCACTACCTGCCTGCGTCTACTACACTGCCTGGTGGTCACCCATTCCCTTCCTGCCTGTGCAGCCTTTACCTGCGGTGTGACCAACTCATCAAACGTGCTATCCACGACATCCTCAGCATTGCGAATGCTCCAGTATGTATCCATTTGCAGCTCCAGCGCCGCAATGCGGTCTGCCAGTAGCTGCAGCTGGATACACTTCCCGCACACATGGTCGTCAGGGACACAGGAAGTGTCCCTGATTTCCCACGTAGTGCAGGAGGAGCATGCCACAGGGCTGAGCTGTGCTGCCATGACTTACCCTTTAATTAAATTAAATTAAATTAAATCAAATCAATACCATTAATTACACTACAATTAAATGATATACTCAAGGGCCCTTGTTTACTGACACTCCCCGCTACACAACAGAGACTTTAGAAACTATAACCACAAAAATTAAGACCTTCTAAACTTTATAAACTATTAACCTTAACTGTCAAACTATAGAGTAGTATAAGTACTCACCCAATCAGCTGCTTCCTCTTGCCCGGGTCACTTTTTGAATCATGACATGGCTCTGGAAGGCTGCCGCCGGTCTGCGAGATTGGTAAGCCTCTGATTGGGACAATTGAATCTAAGGAGAAATCCTGTTTAGCAAGAATTATCCACAAGATGGATACGAGTAAAAGAGATCAGGAGAATCTTTGAAGTCCATGATTTGTTGATCAGATGTTAAACTGTAATGTCACATGAAATGATCGTAAGACTGAATTCTAACTTGTAACTGTAATAATTGTGTTTTGTAGATAACAGAGCGTGGGAAAAGCCAGTACGAATCCAGTATGAGGTGATTTTGGTGTTGTCTCCTGTGTCACTACTACCGCAACTACCATGCTTTATGGGTCTAACAGGACCTGTCCCATCAACCAACACATTTTACTCAGTATCAAAACCAGTGCTCAAGTGAAACTGACAGTAAATGAAATACTTAAGTATGAGCTGCACAATTATGTGGCACAATTCGGATACTACATTCCCCTGTTGTCTAAGGGCTTCAGTGAGCTCGTAATGTGACTGAACTCCTCCCTAAAGCATTTTTATGTTTTGGAGCAAGACAACTCGAGAATAGATATTGAAATTGACAGCATAGGGGACAACTCACACTGGTGGGATATTGGGCTTAATACATCAGCACACCCTTAGGTTCGTATTATTTCATACACTCTGGTAGTCTCCAACTTGTAATGATAGTGTATTTGATATATGTAACCCGTGTAGTAAGACTTTGAACTATGTAAGATCAGAAGTTTGATTAAGATCTACCCAGTTAAACACGAATGCCACAAGGTAGGGAGTCAAAAATTGTTAGGACTAAGAATGCAAATTCCGAGTCTAATGAATCGAACCAGACCTAACCCTCTGTTTAGAGCAGAGAATATAGGAGTGGCGAAAAGAAATTCCCCCTTGGATTAGAATAATTTCACACGTACTGGTCATAACCCAACTTATGGTATTACTGTGCTTACTGCTCTACACCTGCTATTTAAGGCATCCTAATGTGCAAGACAAGATCACAATTGGAGATAATCCCAGCACAGAACCTCTTGGAACTAAGCAAATGTGGGAGAGCAAACCCATATTAAAGAAATTAAGCCAACATTAATGGGCCAAAAATTCGGCACTTGCCGGGTGAGTACTTGTGTACTCACCCGTAAGGCCACCTGAAGTGTCGGTTTCCTGCATGCACTGCGCATGCGTGGGAAACCGGAACTTCCGGTCTCGTGAAGGGAGGGGTTGAGAGGTGAACCGCGTGCGCGGGAGAGGCTGCGCGCACGCAGCAAACTTCGTTTTTTTTTCAGGTTTCTCGGGAAGGTAAGTATGGAAGAAGCTGCACACGTTGGACCCCCTGGGACACATCTCATTGTCTTGGCTATGCTCTTTGATGTAAGGAAAGATTTGAATATATTTTGTCTGTGTTTAAATTGTGAATTCTGGGAGATTCTCTCACTGCTAAACTTACCTGACGAAGGAGCGAACTGCTCCGAAAGCTTGTAAAATTAAATAAATCTGTTGGACTATAACCTGGTGTTGTGCGACTTCTCATTTTTGTCCACCCCAGTCCAACGCCGGCATCTCCACATCATTTAAAAAGGAGGCGCAAGACCCGTTTTTAACAAGGTAAGTGGTTAATTAATTACAATTAAAAAAATTTTCAACAGGTTTTTCTTTTTTAGATACTTTAAAGAAAGGTAAGTTTATTTTTAGCACTGTTAAAAAGTATTTTAATTTTTAAAGAAAATAAAATTTTTGTTTAAAGTAGTTAATTTATTTAACTTATAGTTATTTTAAAAATGTGATAGTTTTTTAAAAAATTATTTGAAGTTTAGGCTGTTGTTTTGGGGCCGATTTCAATTCATAGATTTGAAAGGTCTTCCTGTCAAATCTATGAATGAAAGATGGTCTGCTGCCATTGGCTCTCCATGGCCCACGTGATCCCAGGGGACGCATCGCACTAACTAAGCCCCTGGGACACGCAAGCACTGCGCGCTGGCAGTTGGGGGAGGCCCAGGAGCTGAAGTCCCAGTGGGCCCAGAGGTCAACGGCAAGCGCGGTAGGTAGGTGCACACGGGATCCTTGCACCCGCGGGAAGCCAGGGAGCCTAATTTCTGGGCCAATATGTTAACTGCGAGAATAGTGCTAAAGTAGATAGACGTTCTGTTATGTTAAAACCAAGAAGCCAGTGAAGAACAAAACATTAATTAAGTCTCAAAGTAAGATAGAGGGTTTTCAATACCTAACATCCCTTATCACTGAAGTTTCAGACCAGTCTAGATAATGGGCTATGCAAAAGGCAAAAGATCTCTGTTGTAATTCGTGGGAAGTTTGTTTGTGTAAAACTTCTCAGAGAAAATCTCATTCAGAAAAAGGGAGGGAACCACTGACCGTACTATTGAAGGTCAGGTAGTAACAACAAGAGTGATGAGATAGCCAAAGCAGCTGCAAGTTGCCAAGTACTTTGAGGGGAGAAAAAGGTATAAATGAACAGTTATTGAACACTGGAGGCAGCGCGAAACCAGAGGAAGAGAAACTTCAGTCAACAGAACTCAGCAAGACTGAGAAAAGAGATTGCGCCGCAATCACCCAGTGGGCTATCTAGTGGGGTTCCAGGGAACGGATAGTGACTATCATTTTGTTAAGTACTACTTCTTTGTACTGGATGTAAAGTGCTTAATAAATCTGTTATACTTATACACAATATACCTGCACCAGGAGTGGTCTGTTATAGTCACGGACAATTTAAATATACATTTCGGATATTGTAAATATTGCAAATCTTACACCGCTATAAGTGAGTGAGCTCACCACACAACAACTTGCATTTGTATACCGCCTTTAACATAGTAAAAATGTCCCAAGGTGCTTCACAGGAGCATTATTGTTCTGAGAATCCTCAATCTGTGTCGCTGATGATCCTCAATCTGTGCTCCTTTACTGCGACATTGGCAGCATCCCTTTTAGATGCAAAGTACTCATTTAGTAGCTCGGCCATGCCCTCTGTCTCCACAAGATCTACGTTTTGTTCCCTAATCGGTCCCACCCTTCCTTTGACTGCACTTTTGCTATTGATATGTTTATAAAACAGTTGGGTTCCCTTTTATGTTGCCCTGTAATCTATTCTCACACACTCTCTTTGCCCCTCTTACTTCCTTTTTAGGTTCTCCTCTGTACTTTTTGTATTCATCTTGGTTCTCTACTGAATTAGGAACACAACATTTATCATAAACCACCTTTTTATGTTTCATTTTAATCTCTATGGGGTAAAAATTGGGTTCCTTTGCACCTCCCGTTAGCACCCCCAGGGGTCGCTAACGGGGCACAAAGCCCCTAGCGCCTGGGCGCGGTGCCGGTAACGCCTCCCATGAAATTCAGCGTGAGGTTAGCGGTGGCGGTAGCCGGTAGCGCCCCGCGGTGCTGCGCCTCTGGCGATGACGTCATCACCGTGTGCAGCGCCCCGGCCGCAAACTTCGGGTGTGCTCCCTGACCTATCGCTGGACGATATGTCCGACAGGGTCAGGGTGGCATTTTTGCAGCTGCGGCGGCGCTATTAAAAGGGGCAGGAGTCGGGCGGCCATTTTTTTTGGCCCCCTGCCAGCACCTACCCCCTTCCCCTTCCCCTTTTTTATTCAGGGTGCTGGCCGTGATCGCTCAGCCTGGCACTGCTCTTGAGTGCTCGGCTGCTTTCCCCGCACCCCACGCCCCGGTGGTTCAGCAGGGCCCCTCCCCTTTAATCAGGGGAGGGAGGCCTGAAATACTGCGGTGCGACGTGCCGACACGCGTGACGATGTTGTACGTAGCGCCGTGATATTCACTTGTAGCGTCCCAGGAAGGAGGGGGAGCGCTTCCAGTAGCGCCCCGCCTCCTGCTTGGGGAGCTACCACTGAATTTATGGCGCAGAGGCGCTAACTTTTTCGGGGCCACCGAATTTTTCCCGCTATATCTTTAGTCATCCAGGGAACTCTAGCTTTAGATGCCCTTCCCTTCCCCTCATCACAATATGTCCAGATTGTACCCAAACTATCTTCACTTTGAAGGCCTGCCATTGCTCATTTACTGTTTTACCTGCCAACGTTTGATTCCAGTCGACCTGTGAGGAGGACACAAAGAGTCTGCAAAGGGATATAGATAGGTTCAGTGAGTGGGCAAAAAATTGGCAGATGGAGTATAATGTGGGAAAATGTGAGGTTATCCACTTTGGAAGGAAGAATGAAAAAGCAAATTATTATTTAAATGGAGTGAGATTACAAAATGCTGCGGTACAAAGGGATCTGGGGATCTTAGTACATGAAACACAAAAAGTTAGCATGCAGGTACAGCAAGTAATTAGGAAGGCTAATGGAATGTTGGCCTTTATTGCAAGGGGTATGGAGTATAAAAGTAGGAAAGTTTTGATGCAACTTCACAGGGCCCTGGTGAGACCGCACCTGGAGTACTGCGTACAGTTTTGGTCTCCATATTTAAGGAAGGATATACTTGCATTGGAGGCAGTGCAGAGAAGGTTCACTAGATTGATTCCTGGGATGAAGGGATTGACGTATGACGAAAGGTTGAGCAGGTTGTGCCTATACTCTTGGAGTTTAGAAGAATGAGAGGCGATCTTATTGAAACATAATAGATTCCGAAGGGGATTGAAAGGGTGGATGCTGAGAGGATGCTTCCCCTAGTGGGGGTATTTAAAACTAGGGGGCATAGTTTCAGAAGAAGGGGTTGTCCATTTAAGACGGAGATGAGGAGGAATTTCTTCTCTCAGAGGGTCGTGAATCTTTGGAATTCTCTACCCCAGAGAGCTGTGGAGGCGGAGTCATTGAATATATTCAAGGCGGAGATTGACAGACATTTGAACTGCAAGGGAGTCAAGGGGTATGGGGAGAAAGCGGGAAAGTGGTGTTGAGGCCAAGATTGGATCAGCCATGATCTTATTGAATGGTGGAGCAGGCTCGAGGGGCCGATTGGCCGACTCCTGCTCCTGTTTCTTATGTTCTTTCTTATGTTCTTATGGGCCAGATCCCTTTTCAACTCACTGCAATTAGCCGTCCTCCAACTGAGGATGATCAGGGGCACAGATTGAGGATTATCAGGTGATGGAATGGATCAGTCAGGTGAAACCGTGTGTTCAATGAGACTGTCGCTCGAGGCCTGTCTCATAAGTAGTGTTGATTTGAACTGATTGTGCGTGTGTAGTGACGGGGGTGGGGCGGGCAGCAGGGCGAGCAGCAGTCCCCGTGACGATACCGACTTGAAGCCCCTGTGGCCATTTTAATTCCCAGGCCTCATTAATGTCTGCATATAGTGACACTTCTATTCCCGGCCAGAATGGAGATGATTGGGTAATTCCCCTGCCAATCACGCCTGGAGACCGCACTGCTATAAGTGATTGAATTGATGTTACGCACAGCATTTGACTGTAACTATCCTCCACTCACTGCAATTTACTGGAGAAATAATCCTGCTTTTATCGGGCGATATTGCTGCAGTTTTCGTCATGAGTTCTGTTTGCTGTAGTTTGGCGGGACTCTTTTTAAATAGACTCTGTAGACTGTTTGCTGTGGTGCGCTGTTTAAATAGACTCTGCTGAGTAAACAGACTTTGTTTGCTGTAAAATATCCTGTTTGCTGTCAGTCGTCCCGTAAGTCCCGCCCTACCTCCAACACGTTGGCTGACACAGTGCAACTCATTGGCTGACACAGTTTTATCAATAGACACGCAGCTCATTAATATTTGAACAATTAGGCAGTCCGTCCATGTGACCTGCACAATTTACAGCACATTCACCGACTCTATTTAAAGTGGGGATGGACTTCTAAAACAAGGTTGCATCCCTACTTGTGATTTTCATTGAACAATGCTGGAAGACTTGCTGACTGCAGAGATGATTAGAAGGGCTGCTCCCTGCCTTTCTGATGCTGACGTCTCTGTTGACGATATCATTCCCTCATGTTCCGGTGACCTAATGGCCATGTGTGGACAGTCAATCATGCCCTGCACATGAGTCAAGCCAGCCCCTGCTGCAAAGCCCCGAGCACTGTCCTGGTGACTGCTGAGGTCAGTGGGGAAGGGGCTGTACTGCTCGGCCCTGGCAAAGAGTCTGTCAGTCACCTGCTGAATGCAGCTGTGAACTGCAGATTGTGAAACATGACTGGTGTCCTGTCTAGCAGCATGAAAGGAGCCAGTGGTGTAAAAATCCAGGCTGTGGTGACTTTGAGGGCCACTGACATGGCATGTCCCCCTGGTCCAGCAGGCAGCAGGTTGTGTTGCAGGAAGCTGCAGAGGTCTGAGACAGCCTGGCCAGAGAAACGCAGCCTCCTCCTGCACTGTTGTGCAAATAGACCCAAGAAGCTGACTCGGTCTGTAGACTCTGTGTGCTGGGTATGGCCTCCTGCGCACAGATGAGAGATAAATGTTGGCCAGGAGAACTCCCTGCTCTTCTTTGAGTTCTCCCATAGGATCTTTTATGCCCACCTGAACAGGCAGGTAAGACCTCGGTTTGAACATCTGGTCTAAAAGACGGCACCTCTGACAGTGCAGTACTCCCTCTGTACTGCACTGATGTCTCAGCATGGATTTTGTGCTCAAGTCTCTGGTGTGGGACTTGAACCTATGACCTTCTAACTCAGAGGTGAAAGTGCGACCACTGAATGACGACTGACACCCAATATGATTGAAACAGTGAACAATGCAGAGTTTTCCATTCTGGATAAACCCTGTGGGGAATCCCACCCCACTTCACCAAAAGCCATTTCCCACGGGCAGGAATGGGCGCTAAGGTTCTGAAGCTCTTCTCCATATTAATATTTTTGAAAGGGCTCAAAGCGCTTAAGAAACCCAAAGTTTCTTCCCATTCCCAATCAGCGGGAGCCCAGCTTCGGTAGTGTAAGTACCGGGATGCAGGGAATGTGGCTGGGGATCATTGTGGGCAGGTTGGTGGGGAGTCTGATTCGCTGTCAGAGTCGGGGGGTGCAGCAGGCAGGGCCTGGGCCTTATACAAGACCCAGTGAGAGTGGGACTACCTGGGCACATTGGAGCAGGAAATGGGGAAGGAGCAAAATGTAGCTGGTGAGACCTGCTGGTGGAATTCGGCCTGTTGTCCTTCCGGGGAACTGGGAGCACCAAGGCTGGAGTTGATCACGTGACCCAGTCAGTCAATCAGCGATAAGTATAGTGAATACTGCAGCGCCACCTAGTTGTCAGCTCAGAAAACTGAATCACGGCTCAGTGTAATAAATAGGAAGATTGAAGTGTGACAGGAATTGTGTGACAGGAAGCAAGAGTGACACTTACAGGAAGTGTGTTTATATGGAAGACTTTGAATATATTCCCGATGTGATTAACACTGGATGAATGTTGTGTTATTAACAGCTTTTGCTGTATCTCTTTTTCCCGCTAATATCTGTTTCAGTAAATTCCTCTACTCCCAGGGCTCCCTTTTCCCTGCAGTGCTGTACGGTTTGTTGATATTTCTTATTCCCATTTTCATTGCCCCATTGATTCATTCTCGGAGTTTGTTCAGTTTACAGTTATTTTTGGGAATCAATATTTATCTTCAATAATCTACATTAGTGCAGGTTTAAATCAGATTCAATTTCCTTTCAGAGATTCCTTTCAGTAATATTTCCCAGTTCATTTCTTTCAGTTCATCTCCTCCCTTTAAAGGTTGTCTTCTTAAAACAAAGAGGCACAGATATTGAAAGTTAATTTTACAAAGTCTGTGCCGCCTTCTCCCCGATGCAGTATTGAGTGAAGAGGTGGGTCGGAAGCGACAGTGGGACAGGAAGGCTGCTATAAACTAGACTCACACAGCAAAAAACACACAGCTCAAGATGCAATTACATTTATTATTGGCTGAGAGACTAAGTCAGTACAGTCACCACAGGCAGTGACTGCGGCTACAAACAAATCGAGGCACTGAATCCACTCCTGGAAAGGATCTGTGGAGCATCGCCAGATTCTTCTAACTTCAGCCCAGTTTGTAGGAGCAAATGAAAGGATATTGTTCATTACAGTCCTCATCATTCCAAACATCTGGAGAAACTGGAGAAAGAAAAATTGAATCTAACATTTACCCATCAGTGTCTAACTGTTTCATACTTTCTTTTGGGAGAGTCAGGCCGCAGTTTCCCCTACCGTGACGGGTCGAGGCCTCGCTGCTGGCTCCATCCCGGCCTCCGAAATGACTTTCCCCTGATTGGGATTGTTAAGCCCTACCCAGCGAGTTTCCTGACCAATTGAAGGAAGCGGGTCTGATGACGTCATTTGACAACCGTCATCAGCCGGTTTTCTTAAAGGGACTATGCGCAAATTTACTTTGACATTTGTGCTGTCAGTGTTCTGCAGCATTGAGGTGCTGCAAACACTGACAAGCACTGCACAGAGGTGCACGGCTGCACCCAGGCTCTCCAACTCTCACAGCACACGGTGTTTCTGTGGTTAGTGGTGTGCCTGGTGATGCTGGTATTGCGGCTGATCATGGTCAGATTCTGAGGACCAAGGTAAGAGAGTATAAAGCGTACCCATGCTGATGGAATAGATGGCAGGTGAACTTGAGATGACAGAAGCAATCTGTCAATGGTGAGAGAGGTTGTTCCAATGAGGTGACACTGGATAGAGAGTTTACTCCAAACACTTGCAACCTGCATAAAGCTCAATCTGTCTTCTAA
This sequence comes from Squalus acanthias, assembly GCA_030390025.1. Lineage (NCBI taxonomy): Eukaryota > Metazoa > Chordata > Chondrichthyes > Squaliformes > Squalidae > Squalus > Squalus acanthias. Next base: position 1,307,097 of record JASTWF010000077.1, on the reverse strand, counting down.
ATGCAGTAAGCAACAGCTTCTGAGCTTGGAAAGTGAACAGCTGTGAGATGGGAGTTTTAATAGCACATTTCAAGCTGTCAAGCAATGAGATGATTCCATGGCCATTCAACTTCCGCCCAGCTTAACAGACATGATCTCCAAGCAGCGTGGACCTCATGGGCGAGCTGGTAAATTCTAGAGGCGAGCTCGAAATTGTTGTTAATCCAATGTTAACAAGATCATAATGACCTGAATTGCCTTCCCCACCGCTGCGTGTCGGGTCTGCTCAGCACTGACAGACCCGACATTTGGTAAATGCGCGTGGCGGTGGATTGACAGCAGGGTCCCGACCCGGTCAAAAAAAACACTTTCCCACCTGACCCGCCACCGATCCCGCCTGCTGACCCCCTGGAAAACTCCCCCTTCAGTGTCTGTGATCCATTAATTTTACCTGTCTCTTGATCCATGAATTCACCTTGTAAATAAAGTGAGGCACTTCCTGTTGTGATGCCGTGTGCACTCAGTCAGTGTGTGCCTCACTGAAATCTGGAAACCTCACGATATTCAGTGGGGTTTGGACAGTTCCTGACTGAAGATGCTGAGCTCACCTTGGGCTGGGTTTCCCAGTGTGGGGTGGACAGCAAGGCCTCACCACCAGGGCTAAACAGTCACCTTCCCCACTGCACAGACTTCACACGATTGGAGCAAAGGCTGTGAGTTCTGGAGTTAGAATCTCTGGGCTGGATTTTCTGAATGGAGACATATTGGAGGCGGGACTGCTGCTTTCCGGGTATCAATCCCACCTCCATCATCTTCTGGTCAACCAGCGGGAGTTTCCCCTGATTGACCTTGTTAAGCCCGCCCTGCGGGTTCAGCAGGCCAATTGGGGGAAGTCACTGACAGCACGTCAACGTCTGACGTGCCATCTGTCAAGATATCTTGAAAGAAGAAATGTCGGCGTTTGACAGCTCTGTGAAGCTGTCAAACACTGACATTCTGTATAGTTTGATGAGCCCTTGTGTTCAGGACTCATCAAACCTTTCTACTTTGCAGACATCAGATGACTATTGGTTCGGAGGATCCAACAGCCGGTCTGTGAAATCTACAATGAAGATGTCAGGACTCCGGATCCACAGCGGCTGAAGGCTGTAGGCAGAAACAAAGGTAAGTGAACATTTTATAACACTTCACACTCACCTCACTTACTTACCACTCCACACTTGCACCCATCACTCACCTCTACATTGCACTTTCAGACCCCTCCGACCCCCGCAGACCTCCTACTCGATCCCTCCACCCTGGCGGGGTTCTCCGAGGTCGGGATGCCTGACCTTGAAAAGGTAAAATGGGACTAATCCTTTTTTCTGCATGTTAACTACCCGTTAACAGGCAGTTAATAGGATTTAATCCCTTTCCCACCTTGAGGAGACAGAACCCGGGGCATGATGGCTTCCCGCCTCCTGGCAAAAAGGCACGGAGGCGGGATGGGGGCGGGTTTGCCAGCCGCCCCCACATTCTGCGACTTTACCGGCAGTCCCGCCTCCATACCCGCCTCCTCGGGGCTGGCAAAATCCAGCCCTCTGTGTCCGGATTATATCGGCCCGTATTTTCCGATCCCTACGGGTGTGTACGAGCTGTGTACACACCCGTAGGACCTCGCAAGTGCCGGTTTCAGGCATGCGAAGCGCATGCGCTGAAAACCGGCATTTCCGGTCTGTCAAGATCCTCTTGACAGATCGGACGCCTGCCCTGGAGAAGGGCTTTGGCGGGTGGAGTGTTCCACTTTCTGCAGAACCTCCGCCCGCTGAAATCACTTAAAAATCTTATGCCTGGTAAAAGCAGGTGTAAGGCCTGCTTTTACAAGCAAGAGTTTAAAAAAGTAAAACAATTTTTTTTTTACTCATTTATAATTTAAAAATACTTTTAAAAAAGGTAAGTTTATTTTTAGCCACGTAAACACTTTAACTTTTTCTTCAAAAAATGTAATTTGTTTTAAATATTTATTTTAATGTAATTTTAAAAACACGATTTTTTAAAATTTATTTAATGTTTCGATGTCTTTTTGAAGTGATCTCCATTCATACTTTTCATAGCTGTCAAAAGTATGAAGGGAGATTCCCTTCTCCCATTGGTTCCCCATGGTCCACGTGATCCCAGGGACGCTTGCGAACCACATGCGCCCCTGGGATACGTGTTCCCTGCGCATTTCGTCATGGAGAGGCCCAGGAGCGGAAATGGCCGGACCTCTGGAGCCCTCAGGTAAGGGCATAGATTTTTTTACAGATCGGAGGCCTCCGCACGTAGGAAGCCTCCGATCGGAAAATATGGACCACCATTTTAAATCTGGGAATTGACCCCACTGTGGAAAGGGGGAGGGGCATTTCATGCATCAATACCATAACAAAAGAAATAGGAGCAGGAGTAGGTCATTTGGTCCCTCGAGCCTGCTCCGCCATTCAATAAAATCATGTCTGATCTGATCTTGGCCTCAACTCCACTTTCCTGCCCGCTCCCCATAACCCTTGACTCCCCTGCAGCTCAAATATCTGTCTGTCTCCACCTTGAATATATTCAATGTCTCCGCCACCACAGCTCTCCAGGGTAGAGAATTCAAAAGATTCACCTCAGAGAAGAAATTCCTCCTCATCTCTGTTTTAAATGGGCGACCCCTTATTCTGAAACTATGCTCCCTAGTTCTAGATTCCCCCATGAGGGGAAACATCCTCCCTCATCTACCCTGTCAAGTCCCCTCAGAATCTTATATGTTTCAATAAGATCATCTCTCATTCTTCTAAACTCCAATGAGTATAGGTCCAACCTGCTCAACCTTTCTTCATAAGACAACCCCTTCATCTCAGGAATCAACCGAGTGAACCTTCTCTGAACTGCAAACATTCGTAACAAGACTTCCCTACTTTTATACTCCATCCCCCTTGCAATAAGGGCCAACATTCCATTTGCCTTCCTAAATACTTGCTGTACCTGCATGCTAACTTTTTGTGTTTCATAGGAAATGGTAGCGTAGTGGTAATGTCACTGGGCTAGTAATTCAGTAAGCCTGGACAAAATGATCCAGTACAGATGTGAGTTCAAATCCCACCACAACAGCTGGGGAATTTAAATTTAGTTAATTAAATAAATCTGGAATAAAAAGCTGGTATCTGTAATGGTAACCATGAAACTATTGGATTGTCGTAAAAACCCATCTGGTTCTCCAATGTCCTTTAGGGAAGGAAATCTGCAGTCCTTACCTGGTCTGACCTATATGTGACTGTGGTTGACTCTTAACTGTCCTCTGAAATGTCCTAGCAAGTCACTCAGTTGTAACATACCGCTAGGAAACACAATAATAAGAATGAAACTGAACGGACCACTCGGCACCGGCTACGGACATGGCAATGGCATATCCAGCCCAGTTGACCCTGCAAAGTCCTCCTCACCAACATTTGGGGACTTGTGCCAAAATTAGGAGAGCTGTCCCACAGACTAGTCAAGCTCATAGAATTATAGCTTTCAGCCAAAGTTCCAAACTCCTCCATCACCATCCCTGGGTATGTCCTGTCCCACCGGCAGGACAGACCCACCAGGGATGGTGGCACAGTGGTATACAGTCAGGAAGGAGTGGCCCTGGGAGTCCTCAACATTGACTCCGGCTCATGGCTTCAGGTCATGGCTGATTACCACCTACCACCATCCCTCAGTTGATGAATCAGTACTCCTCCATGTTGAACACCATTTGGAAGAAGCACTGAATGTGCTCGGCAGCACCACTACTGACCGAGCTGACCGAGTCCTGAAAGACTGCAACAGGTGGTGAGAGAACCAACATGAGGGAAAAACCTACTTGACCTCGTCCTCACCAATCTACCTGTCGCAGATTCATCTGTCCATGACAGTATTGGTAGCAGTGACCACCGCACAGTCATTGTGGAGACGAGGTCCCATCTTTACACTGAGGACACCCTCCATCGTGTTGTGTGGCACTACTACCTTGCTAAATGGGATAGATTCAGAACAGATCTAGCAGCTCAAAACTGGGCATCCATGAGGTGATGTGGGCCATCAACAGCTGCAGAATAGTATTCCACCAGAATCTAACCTCACAGCCTGGCATATCCTTCACTCTACCATTACCATCAAGCCAGGGGGCCAACCCTGGTTCAAAGAGGAGTGCAGAGGAGCATGCCAGGAGCAGCACCAGGTGCACCTAAAAATGAGGTGCCAACCTGAGGAAGCTGCAACACAGGACTACATGCATGCTAAACAGCGGAAGTAGCATGCCATTGACAGGGCTAAGCGATCCCACAATCAACAGATCATATCAAAGCGCTGCAGTCATGACACATCCAGCCATGAATGGTGGTGGACCATTAAACAACTAATGGGAGGATGAAACTCCATGAATATTCACATCCTCAATGATGGTGGAGCCCAGCACGTGAGTGCAAAAGACAAGGCTGAAGCATTTGCAACCATCTTCAGCCAGAAGTGCAGAGTGGATGATCCATATCGGCCTCCTCCTGAGGTCCCCACCACAACAGAAGCCAGTCTTCAGCCAATTCAATTCACTCCACGTGATATCAAGAAATGGCTGAGTGCACTGGATACAGCAAAGGCTATGGGCCCCGACAACATCCCGGCTGTCGTGCTGAAGACTTGTGCTCCAGACCTAGCTGCGCATCTAGCCAAGTTGTTCCAGTACAGCTACAACACTGGCAGCTATCTGAAAATGTGGAAAACTGCCCAGGTATGTCCTGTCCACAAAAAGCAGGACAAATCCAACCCGGCCAGTTACCGCCCCATCTGTCTACTCTGAATCATCAGCAAAGTGATGGAAAGTGTCATCAACAGTGCTATCATGTGGCACTTACTCACCAAAAACTTGCTCACTGATGCCCAGTTTGGGTTCCGCCGAGAACACTCAGCTCCCGACCTCATTACAGCCTTGGTCCAAACAGGGACAAAGGAGCTAAATTCCAGAATTGAGGTGAGAGTGACTGCCCTTGAAATATAGGCAGCATTTGACTGAGTGTAGCATCAAGGAGCCCTAGCAAAACTGAAGTCAATGGGAATCAGGGGGGAAAACTCTCCACTGGCTGGAGTCATACCTAACACAAAGGAAGATGTTAGTGCTGGTTGAAGGTCAATCATCACAACCCCAGGGCATCGCTGCAGGAGTTCCTCAGGGCAGTGTCCTAGGCCCAACCATCTTCAGCTGCTTCATCAATGAACTTCCCTCCAACATAAGGTCAGAAATGGGGATGTTCGCTGATGACTGCAGAGTGTTCAGCGCCATTCACAACTCCTCAGATAATGAAGCATTCCATGCCCACATACAACAAGACCTGGTCGAATTTCAGGCTTGGACTGATAAGTGGCAGGTAACATTCGTGCCACACAAGTGCCAGGCAATGATTATATCCAACAAGCGAGAGTCTAACCACCTCCCCTTGACAGTCAACGGCATTACCATCGCCGAATCCCCCACCATCAACATCCTGGGGGTTACCATTGACCAGAAACTTAACTGGACCAGCCACATAAATACTGTGGCAACAAGAGCAGGTCAGAGGCTAGATATTCTGCGGTGAGTGTCTCACCTCCTGACTCCTCAAAGACTTTCCACCATCTACAAGTCACAAGTAAGGAGTGTGATGGAATACTCTCCACTTGCCTGGATGAGTGCAGCTCCAAAAACACTCAAGAAGCTCGACATCATTCAGGACAAAGCAGCCCGCTTGATTGGCACCCCATCCACCACCTAAAACATTCACTCCCTCCGCCACCAGCGTACCGTGGGTGCAGTGTGTACCATCGACAAGATGCACTGCAGCAATTCGACAAGGCTTCTTCTGCAGCACCTCCCAAATCCGCGACCTCTTCCACCTAGAAGGACAAGGGCAGCAGGCGCATGGGAACACCACCACCTCCAAGTTCCCCTCCAAGTTACACACCATCCTGACTTAGAAGTATATCGCCGATCCTGGGTCAAAATCCTGGAACTCCCTCCCTAACAGCACTGTGGGAATACCTTCACCACACAGACTGCAGCGGTTCAATAAGGTGGCTCACCACCACCTTCTAGTGGGCAATTAGGGATGGGCAATAAATGCTGGCCTTGCCAGCGATGCCCACATCCCAGAAACAAATTTTTTAAAAAATGAACGAGGACCCCCCAGATCCCTCTGTACTGCAGCATTTTGTAGTCTCTCACCATTTTAATAATATTTTGCTTTTTTATTCTTCCCACCAAAGTGGATAACCTCACATTTTCCCACAATATACTCCATCTGCCAAATTTTTGCCCACTCACTTAACCTATCTATATCCCTTTGCAGACTCTTTGTGTCCTCCTCACAACTAGGTTTCCCATCTCTCTTTGTATCATCAGCAAATATTGCTGCAGTGCACTCGGTCCCTTCATCCAATTCATTAATATAGATTGTAAATAGTTGAGGCCCCAGCACTGATCCCTGTGGCACCCCACTAGTTACAGTTTGCCAACCTGAAAATGACCCATTTATCCTGACTCTCTGTTTTCTGTTAGTTAGCCAATCCTCCATCCATGGTAATATATTACCCCGAACATAAATTGAGGGCCGGATACAGGAAGGTTCAATAATTTTCTGGGAATGTCGTGTAAACACAGAGTGGAGTCCTGTCCACTGGAAGCACGGCTCCAGCCCACTACATGTCAGGAACAGCTCATTAAATGTGGGCCAATTAGAAGGTTGGTGTCAGTTTAGTCTCATAACTGCAGAATCCACAGAGATGGTCAATTGAGCAGAGAGAGAAACTGCAGTGTACGTTCCCCTATCTGCAGAGTTACCCTCAGTGTACGTTCCTCTATCTACAGTGTTACCCCGAGTGTACGTTCCTCTATCTACAGTGTTACACCCAGTGTACGTTCCCCTATCTGCAGAGTTACCCCCAGTGTACATTCTTCTATCTGCAGTGTTACACACAGTGTACGTTCCTCTATCTACAGTGTTACCCCCAGTGTACGTTCCTCTATCTACAGTGTTACGCGCAGTGTACGTTCCTCTATCTACAGTGTTACACACAGTGTACGTTCCTCTATCTACAGTGTTACACCCAGTGTACGTTCCTCTATCTGCAGTATTACACCCAGTGTATGTTACTCTATCTGCCGTGTTACACCCAGTGTACGTTCCTCTATCTACAGTGTTACACCCAGTGTATGTTACTCTATCTGCCGTGTTACACCCAGTGTACGTTCCTCTATCTACAGTGTTACACCCAGTGTACGTTCCTCTATCTACAGTGTTACACCCAGTGTACGTTCCTCTATCTACAGTGTTACACCCAGTGTACATTCCCCTATCTGCAGTGTTACACCCAGTGTACGTTCCTCTATCTGCAGTGCTACACCCAGTGTACGTTCCTCTATCTAGTGTTACACCCAGTGTACGTTCCTCAATCTACAGTGTTACACCCAGTGTACGTTCCTCTATCTACAGTGTTACACCCAGTGTACATTCCTCTATCTACAGTGTTGCACCCAGTGTACATTCCTCTATCTACAGTGTTACACCCAGTGTATGTTCCTCTATCTACAGTGTTGCACCCAGTGTACGTTCCTCTATCTACAGTGTTACACCCAGTGTACGTTCCTCTATCTACAGTGTTACACTCAGTGTACATTCCTCTATCTACAGTGTTGCACCCAGTGTACATTCCTCTATCTACAGTGTTACACCCAGTGTACGTTCCTCTATCTACAGTGTTACACCCAGTGTACATTCCTCTATCTACAGTGTTGCACCCAGTGTACATTCCTCTATCTACAGTGTGTGATCAGTGTACGTTCCTCCATCTGCAGTGTTACACCCAGTGTACGTTCCTCTATCTACAGTGTTACACCCAGTGTACGTTCCTCTATCTACAGTGTTACACCCAGTGTACGTTCCTCTATCTACAGTGTTACACCCAGTGTACGTTCCTCTATCTACAGTGTGTGATCAGTGTACGTTCCTCCATTAAACAGCTTTACCTGGAAGGTGGCTGCAATAGAGGCAGGAAGTAGAGCCCTGCCAAAGTCTAAAACTCAACCACACCGAGTCCAGTTAGAAGCTCTTTAATCTCATCAGTTGATCATTTGTCTGGAATTATTTTCCAAAAATAACACTTTCACACTTTGCAGCATCAACTTACGGTAATTAAAGAGCGCACAGTCCTCTCGTCCTTCTTTATTATTGGGTTCACCCTTCCTCCACTTTGTAAAATCTGTTGCCGATCCATCAGTCCAAAGGAAAGTCCCCTCCTGTGGAAATATAAAATCATAATTTAAACATGTATATTTCTGTTCCAATAAACAATTTGTGATATAACCTCTCAGACAACGTTACCTTGTAGATGTCATTCAAACCGAACCAAGTATAAGGATCTGATGCGTCTTTTGCATGAATCACCCGTCCAATGAACTCGTTCTGTCCTTGCGAGTGTATGGAGGCAAGATGGCCGCCTGGAGCCAGTGCTCGGCAGTGCAGCTTTAAATAAAAATAAAACAGACCATTTGTTGTTTTTCACTTTTTTACATTGACTATATTCAGTTCTGTCGCTCCATGTAATATGTTTAATGTTGAAACATTCTGTTCTTTTGCTAAAGGTGAACAATAAAACATACAACCTGATGTTATATGTCCATGAGCTCTCGAAATGGATCTGACTCCAAACTTCACTGTGGATTAAGTGAATAGTGGGACGCTGGCACTGGATACTGGGGAACAATCTCATGGGGGTTCAATGGCTTCAAACCACCAGATTGAAGTTTCAGCAGCTTCTGTGCATCAGCTGACACTGGGCTGGGCTTGTGGTTGAATGTTCTGTGGGCTATCGGGCGTTGTTTCCCCTCTTCTCCCCAACCTTTATCCATACAGCTGCTGTCAATACAGATGTTGCAGTCCACATCACTGCAAAGTGACCACGCCCACACTAACAGATTTATCTGGCCATCCTGTGCCATGTGGGAAGTCCAGGATGCTTCTCGTGTCCTGGACAACCACATGTGCAGGAAGTGTCGTCAGCTGGAGGAGCTCGAGCTCCGGGTTTCAGAGCTTGAGCAGCGGCTGGCGTCACTGCAGTGCATCCACGAGGCTGAGAGCTATGTGGATAACACGTTTCAGGAGGTGGTCACCCTGCAGCTTAAGAGTTAGCAGGCAGAGAGTTAATGGGTGACGGACAGACAGACAAGGAGGACCAGGCAGGTAGTGCAGGAATCCCCTGAGTGCATCTCGCTCTCTGACCGGTGAATACTGGAGAGAGTGATGGTTCCTCTGGGGAGTACAGCCAGAGCACCATAGGTGGCTCAGCTGTACGGCAGGGGGTGGGTGGAGGAGGATGATCAGAAAGGCAATAGTGATGGGGGATTCATGAGGTCGGGGAATAGACAGGCATTTCTGCACTGCAGACGTGACTCCAGGATGGTATGTTGCCTCCTTGGTGCCACGGTCAAGGATGTCACTGAGCGGCTGCAGGACATTCTGAGGGGGGAGGGTGAACAGCCAGAGGTTGTAGTCCATATCAGTACCAATGACATAGGTAGAAAGAGAGATGAAGTCCTGCAGGCAGATTTTAGGTACCTGGGAAAGAGATTATTAAGCAGGACCTCAAAGGTAGTAATATCCAGATTACTCCCGGTGCCACACGCTAGTGAGTACAGAAATAGGAGGATCGAGCAGATGAATGCTTGGCTGGATAAATGGTGCAGGAGGGAGGGCTTTAGATTCCTGAGGCATTAGGACCAGTTCTGGGGGAAGTGGGACCTGTACAAGACGGGTTGCAACTCAACAGGGCCGGGACCAATATCCTCGCGGGGAGGTTTGCTGGTGGTGTTGGGGAGGGTTTAAACTAGCTTTGCAGGGGGATGGGAACCGGAGCGTAGACTCACAAGGGAGAGAAGCAAAACTGGAAATGGAAGGCAGTAAATTAGCAAGTGAGTTTGGAAGGCAGAGGGACAAAAGTTAGAAAATAGGCAACAAAGGTGTTTTGCAGTGCTTAATGGTATATACTTCAATGCAATGAGTCTAGTGAATAAAGCACAGATAGGCATTTGGAAGTATGATATCATAGCTATTACTGAAACATGGCTGAAAGAAGGGTAGGAATGGTAGCTCAACATTCCTGGTTACAGGGTTTTCAAACGAGTTAGAAAGGGGATATAAAAGGACGTGGATTTTCAGGGGGTGGGGGCGGGGACTGGGCGCAATATTGGTTAAAGAAACAATTACAGCTGTGAGGAGGGACAATATCGTAGAAGGATCATCAAATGAAGCCAAACAGGTAGCCTGAAGAACAAAGAGGGCAATCACACTGCTGGGAGTGTACTATAGACCCGCAAATAGTCAGAGGGAGACAGAAGACGAAATATGTAGGCACATTTCTGAGACGTGCAAAAAAGTAGGGCAGCAATAGTAGGTTATTTCAACTGCCCAAATACTAACTGGGATCGAATCAGTGTAAAAGTTAGAGGGTGCAGAATTCTTAAAATGCATTCAGAACTTTTTTTTAGCCAGTACGTAGCAAGCCCAACAAGAGAGGGGGTGGTCCTGGACTTAGTTTTAGGGAATGAAGCTGGGCAGGTGGAAGGGGCATCAGTGGTAGAGCATTTTGGTGGGTTAGTGATCATAATTCAGTTAGATTTAGCGTAGTTATGGAAAAGGGACAAAGATAAATCAGGAGTTAAAGTTCTCGATTGGGGAAAGACCAATTTTACCAAGCTGAGATGTGATTTAGCAAAAGTGGACTGGAAACAGCTACTTGAAGGTAAATCAGTGTCAGAGCAGTGGGAGGTATTCACGGAGGAGATAGTGAGGTTTCAGAGCAAATATGTTCCCACAAAGAAAAAGGGTGGAACTCCCAAATCTGGAGACCCCTGGATGTCAAGGGATATACAGGGTAGGATTAGACAATAAAGGGAAGCTTATGCCAGATACCGAGAGCTAAATACTGCAGAAAGCCGAGAGGATTATAGGAAATGCAGGGGTGACATTAAAAAGGAAATTGGGAAAGCAAAGAGAGTGCATGAAAAAATATTGGCAAGTAAAATCAAGGAAAACCCAAAGATGTTTTATAAATACATAAAGAGCAAGAGCATATCTAAAGAAAGAGTAGGGCCTATTAGAGACCAAAACAGTAACCTGTGTTAGGAGGCAGAACACATGGGTATGGTTTTTAATGAATACTTTGCTTCTGTCTTCACAAAAGAGGGGGGCGATGCAGACATTGTAGTTAAGGAGGAGGGCTGTGAAATATTAGATGAGATAAACATAGTGAGAGGGGAAATATTAAGGGATTTAGCATCTTTGAATGTAGATAAATCGACAGGCCCGGATGAAATGTATCCCAGGCTGTTCAGAGAAGCAGAGGAAGAAATAGCGGAGGCTCTGACCATCATTTTCCAAACCTCTCTGGCTACAGGCAAGGTGCCGGAGGACTGCTAACGTTGTAAACTTGAGGTCATCCAAAACTCTGCTGCCAGTGTCTGAACTCGCACCAAGTCCTGTTCACCCATCACCCCTGCGCTCACTGACCTACTTTGGCTCCCAATTAAGCACGACTCGATTTTAAAATTCTCATTGTTTTCAAATCCCTCCCTGGCCTTGCTCCTCCCCATCTCTAAACTCCTCCAGCCCCACAACCCCCAGAGATATCGGCGCTCCTCGAATTCTGGCCTCTTGAGCATCCCTGAATTAAATTGCTCAACCATTGGTGGCTGTGCCTTCAGCTGCCAAGACCCTAAGCTCTGGAATTCCCTCCCTAAACCTCTCCACCTCTCTTTCCTCCTTTAAGACACTCCTTAAAACTTACCTCTTTGATCAAGCTTTTGGTCATATGCTCACATTTCTCCTTATGTGGCCCCACGTCAAATTTTTTTTAACACTCCTGTGAAGTTCCTTGGGATGTTAAAGGCACTATATAAATACAAGTTGTTGTTGATTAAAAAGGGAGAAAAGGATGGACCTAATAATTACAGGCCAGTCATCCTAACCTCAGCAGTGGGCAAATTATTGGAAAAAATTCTGAGGGACAGTATTAATCATCATTTAGAAAGGCATGGAGTAATCAAGGACAGTCAGCATGGATTTGTTAAGGGAAGGTCGTGTCTGAATAACTCGATTGAATTTTTTGAGGAGGTAACAAGGAGGGTCGATGAGGTTGGCACATTTGATGTAGTCTACAGGGATTTTAGCAAGGCTTTTGACAAGGTCCCAGATGGCAGACTGGTCAGAAAAGTAAAAGCCCATGGTATCCAAAGGAAAGTGGGCAATTTGGATCCAAAATTGGCTCAGTGGCAGGAAGGAAAGGGTAATGGTCGACGGGTGTTTTTGTGACTGGAAGGCTGTTTCCAGTGGGGTTCCGCAGCGCTCAGTACTAGGTCCCTCACTTTATGTGGTATATATCAATGATTTCGATTTCAATGTACGGGCATGATTAAGAAGTTTGCAGCTTAAACTTCTGGGGTTGTTCTTAGAGCAGAGAAGGTTGAGAGGAGATTTGATAGAGGTGTACAGAATCATGAGGTGTCTCGACAGAGTAGATAGAGAGAAACTGTTCCCATTGGCGGCAGGGTTGAATACCAGAGGACAGAGATTTAAGGTGATTGGCAGAAGAACCAAAGGCGACATGAGGAAAAACTTTTTTTACGCAGCGAGTGGTTAGGATCTGGAATGCACTGCCTGAAAGGGTGGTGGAGACAGATTCAATCGTGGCTTTTAAAAGGGAATTGGATAAGTACCTGAAGGAAAAAAATTTGCATAGCTATGGGGAAAGGGCAGTGGTGTGGGACTAGCTGAAGTGCTCCTGCAGAGAGCTGGCACAGACTCGATGGGCCAAATGGCTTTCTTCTGTGCTTTAATCATTCTATGATTCTATGGTACAAAAATTGGGCGTGTGGTTGATAGTGAGGAAGAAAGCTGTAGACTGCAGGAAGATATCAATGGACTGGTGAGGTGGACAGAAAAGTGGCAAATGGAATTCAATCCAGAGAAGTGTGAGGTAATGCATTTGGGGAGGGCTAACAGGGCAAGGGAATACACACTAAATGGTAGGATACTAAGAAGTGTAGAGGAACAGAGGGACCTTGGAGTGCATGTCCACAGATCCCTGAAGGTAGCAGGACAGGTAGATAAGGTGGTTAAAAAGGCATACGGGATACTTTCCTTTATTAGCCAAGGCATAGAATACAAGAGCAGGGAGGTTATGCTTGAACTGTATAAAACACTAGTTAGGCCACAGCTAGAGTACTGCATACAATTCTGGTCACCACATTACAGGAAGGATGTGGTTGCACTCGAGAGGGTAAAGAGGAGATTTACAAAGATGTTGGCAGGACTGGAGAATTTCAGCTATGAGGAAAGACTGGATAAGCTGGGGTTGTTCTCTTTGGAACAGAGGAGGCAGAGGGGAGACTTAATTGAGGTGTATTAAATTATGAGGGGCCTAGATAGGAAGGAGATATCTCCCTGAGCAGAGAGGTCAATAGCCAGGGGTCATAGATGGTAGAAGGATTAGAGGGGAGTTGAGAACTTTTTCACCCTGTGGGTGCTGGAGCTCTGGAACTCACTGCCTGAAAGGGTGGTAGAGGCAGAAACCCTCATCACATTTAAAAAGTACTTGGATATGCACTAGAAGTGCCGTAACCTACACGGCTACGGACCAAGAGCTGGAAAGTGGGATTAGGCTGGATAGCTCTTCTTCAGCCGGCACAGGCACGATGGGCAAATCATGTCTAACGAACTTAGTTGAATTGTTTGAGGTGGTAAGGAACGTGGCAGATTAGGAAGTGTCTCTGGATGTTAGTTATAAGAACTTCCAGAAGGCATTCGATAAAGTTCCACATACGAAGCTGCTAACAAGATTTAGAGCACATGGAATTGGAGGCAACCTATTGGCATGAATAGGGAATTGTTTGAGGTAGAACACAGATTAACGATAATGGGTATGTACTCAAATTGGCAGGATGTGACCAGTTGTGTCACCCAGGGATCTGTACTGGGGACTCAGCATTTCACTTTCCTTCTTTATTTGTTCATGGGAGTTGGGCATCACTGGCAAGGCCAGCGTTTATTGTCTATCCCGAATTGGCCTGGAGAAGGTGGTGGTGAGCCGCATTCTTGAACCGCTGCAGTCCTGGTGAAGGTACTGTATTTATAAAAGAATTAGATGAAGGAATAGAGAGCTGTAGATCTAAGTTTGCTGATGACACTAAGTTAGGTGGCACAGTAAATCGTGTAGATAAAAGTAGAAAGTTGCAAAGAGATGTTGTTAGATTAGGTGAGTGGGCAAAACTGTGGCAGATGGAATTCAATGTGGAGAAGTGTGAGGTCAGCCACTTTGTCCGAAGAAAGATAGATCAGAATATTATCTAAATGGTGAGAAGCTAGGAACTATGGAGGAGCAGCAGAGAGATTTAGGAGTCCAAATACAGAAATCACTGAAAGCTAGTGGACAGGTAGGGAAAAAATTAAAAAGATTAAAGGCTAAAAGCACAGGTTCTCCAGAATGATACTGGGGTTAAAAGGGTTAAATTATGAGGACAGGTTGCTCCGACTCGGCTTGTTTTTCCTGAGTATAGAAGATTATGGTGTGATCTAATTGAGGTGCTTAAGATGATTAAAGGAATTGCTCAGGTAGATAGAGATAACCTTAAAATTAGAGCTAGGCCGTTCAGGGGTGATGTTAGGAAGCATTTGTTAACAAATGATGGAAATCTGGCACTCTCTCCCAAAAAGCTGTTGAGGCTGGAGTCAATGGAAAATTAGCAAGGGTATTAAGGGTTATGGAACCAAGGTGGGTAGATGAGTTAAGATACAGATCAGCCATGATCTATTTGAATGGCGAACAGGCGCAAAGGGATGAATGGCCTACTTGTGTTCCTATGTTCCACACATCACCCCTGTGCGCGCTGAGCTACATTAGCTACCGGTCCGGTAATGACTCGATATTAAAATTCTCATCCTCGTTTTCAAATCCATCCATGGCCTCGCCCCTCCCCTATCTCTCTAACCTCCTCCAAATGCTTTGTATTTGTCTTCACGAAAAAGACACAAAAAACATTCTGGAAATAGTGGGGAACCAAGGGTCTAGTGAGAATGAAGAACGTAAAGAAATTAGCATTAATAAAGAAACAGTACTGCAGAAATTAATGGGATGAAAAGCCAACAAATCCCCTGGAACTGTTGGCCGACATCCTAGGGTTTTAAAAGAGGTGGCTACAGAGATAGTGCGTGCATTGGTTTTGATCTTCCAGAATTTTGGATTCTAGAATGCTCCCCGTGGATTGGAAGGTAGCTAAAGTAACCTCGCAATTCAAGAAAGGAGGGAGGGAGAAAACAGGGAAATATAGGCCAGTTAGCCTGACATCAGTAGTCGGGAAAATGCTAGAATCTATTATTAGGGATGTGGTAACAGGGCACTTAAATCAAAATATGATTGGGCAGAGTCAACATGGATTTCTGAAAGGGAAATTGAGTATGACAAATCTAATTGAGTTTTAAGGTTGTAACTAGCAGGCTAGATAAGGGGGAAACCAGTGGATGTAATGGCCCAGAAATTGATCTCGCTCTGTTCCTGCGGGGGGGTAAGGAGCAGGCGCGATCTCTCACTCCGCGTTGGCTTTTTCAGATCCAGCTCGCACGAACTTGATGTTCTAGACATCAGCTGGGCAGTGCTTGCGTATCCCACCGGCGTAGTGAATTCGTGCGAGCTGTGGGATCACGTGACTCAGTTAGAGCCAATGGCAGCACACCATCTTCCATTCATAAGTTTCACATACGTGCTGTGAAAGCTATGAATCTTACACCCCCCCAAAATAACAGCTAAACCTCAATTAAATAAAAAAAAAACCATCACATTAATAAAATAAGTATAGTTAAATAAATTAACCATTTTAAATAAAAAATTAAATTTTTGAAAAAATTTAAAATCTTTTAAAAAGTTATAAAAATAAACTTACCTGTCTTTAAAGACTCTAAAAAAGATATACCTGTTAAAAAAAATTCAAAATAATACTTAATTCACTACTTAACTTGTTAAAAGTGGGTCTTACTCCTCCTTTTTTCATTTCTAAAATCTTCCGTCCTTACCTGCGCGTCCAAAGCACTAAGTGCACAGCGTGCGCGCAGCCTGTAGCGCGCACGCGGTGCACCGAGGAACCGCCCCCTTTTCCAAAGACCAAGTGCCGGTTTTCAGCGCATGCGCAGTGCATGCAGAAAATCGGCATTTGCAGAGAGAATACGCGAGAGTACACAATGTGTACTCTCGCGTAGCGGCATCAATTTTTGGCCCATTGTATTTGGATTTTCAGAAAGTATTCGATAAGGTACCACACAAGAGGTTATTACACAAAATTAGGGCTCATGGGAGTGGGGGTAATATATTAGCATGGATTGAGGATTGGTCAATGGACAGAAAACAGAGAGTAGGACTATACGGGTCATTTTCAGGTTGGCAGGCTGTAACTAGAGGGGTACCCCAAGGATCAGTGCTTGGTCCTCAGCTACTTACAATCTACATCAATGACTCAGATGATGGGACTGAGTGTAATGTATCCAAGGTTACTGACGAGACAAAGCTCAGTGGGAAAGTAAGTTGTGAGGAGGATGCAAAGAAGCGGCAAAGGGCTGAAGGCAAGTTAAGTGAATGGGCAAGAACATGGCAGATGGATAATAACGTGGTGAAATGTGAAGTTATCTACTTTGATAGGAAAAACAGAAAAGCAGTATATTTATTAAATGGTGAGAGATTGGGAAATGTTGGTATTCAGAAGGTCCTGGTTTTCCTTGTACACAAATCACTGAAGGTTAACATGCAGGTACAGCAAGCAATTAGGAAAGCAAATGGTATGTTAGCATTTATTTCAAAAGGATTGGAGTGTAAGAGGAAAGAATTCTTACTGCAATTATATAGGGCCTTGGTGAGACCACACCTGGAGTACTGTGTACAGTTTTGGTCTCCTTACCCAAGGTAGGAAAGACTTGCCTTAGAGGGAGCACAACGACTGATTCCTGTGATGGGGGGGGATTGTACTATGAGGAGAGATTGAGGAGACTAGGCCTATATTCCCTCGAATTTAGAAGAATGAGAGGTGATCTCAATGAAATATTCAGGGGGAAAAATTGAATCGCGCCTCCTTTGAGGCACTAACTTTGCCAGGGCGCTACTTTTAGTGCCCCGAAAAAGTTAGCACCCCCACACCCGAAATTCACCAGTAGCGCCCCAAGAGGGAGGCGGGGCGCTACTGGAAGTGCCCCGCCTCCCTCTTGGGGTGCTGCAAGTGAATATCGCGGCACTAAGTGTCGCAGCGCCACACAAAAATGGCTGCCCGGCACCTTCCCTTAAATTTGCGCCGCCCCGGCTGCAGGTAGGCACCCCTGACCCCGTCGGACATAGCGTCCGGCGGTAAGTCAGGGGGCGCTACCGAAGATCGCAGCCGGTGTGCGAGCGGGGTGCTGCGCACAGCGATGACGTCATCGCCGGCGGCGCAGCGCCGTGGAGTGCTAACGGTTACTGCCGCCGTTAACATCCCGCTGAATTTCGTGGGAGGCGTTAGCAGTGCCGCGCCCAGGCGCTAGTTGCCCATTCAAATCAACTGAATTTTTCCCCCTAAATTCTTACAGGGCTTGACAGGGTGGATACAGGGAGAATGTTTACCTTGGCTGGGAAGTCTAGAACTAGGGGTCACAGTCTCAGAATAAGGGATCGGCCATTTAGGACTGAGATGAGGAGAAAGGTATTCACTCAAAGGGTAGTGAATCTTTGGAATTCACTGCCCCAGAGGTCTGTGGATGCTCAGTCGTTGAGTATATTCAAAGCAGAGAGCAATAGATTTTATTTTGAATATTAAGGGAATCAAGGGATATGGAGACAGTCTGGGAAAGTTGAGTTGAGGTAGAAGATCAGCCATGATCTTACTGAATGCCGGAGCAGGCTTGAAGAGCCAAATGGCTTACTCCTGCTCCTATTTCTTATGTCTTATATCCAGCCCTACAACCGTCCGCGATCTTTGCACTCCCACAATTCTGGCTTTTTGCTCAACTCTGATTTTCAGTGCTCAACCATTGGTGGCTGTGCCTTCAGCTGCCTCAGCCCAAGCTCTAATTCCCTCCCTAAACCTCTCTGACTCTCTTTACTCCTTCAAGCTGTTCCTTAAAACCTACATCATTGACCAAGCTTTTGGTTGCCTACCCTGGTGTAACTGGGTGGACCCTGTACGATGCAAGCTCTGCCCATTCGTAGCTGAATTTTGCATGAGGTCCTACAATCGGCGTAGGACCCTATTTGCATATTTAAGTAGATTTAGGCCTGTTTCAGGCGGGCGGGCTGCTCGCCCATTTTCAGGCCCGGCTGAATATTGCGTCGGGCGGGCTTTGGGCATCAAAGGGGCGATCGAGGTGTCCCCCTACCGCCTGTTTCTTAAGTGCAAAATGGACAGGGGCGAGTTGACTTTCTCCCCCAATAAATTAAACTCCATTTTTATTTAATGGCATTCTGGATTTTGAACATTATTCTGTGAGAGCTAAGTGAGTGTCCTTCATTTTTCTTTACCTATATTTTAACAGTTTTCACATTATAAATGTTGACGTAAAAGGTGTGGACAGGAAGTGCAAGATATATACATGGTTTTAGTCATGAAAGGATCATTATTTCCATCAAATATTTAAAAGGGAATGTGTGGCCAACATACTCTCCCAAAAGCAGTAATACAAGTAGAATAAATATCATGGAAGTCCTAAACAGTCTAAAAGGGCTCAAAATAAATTAGCCCCAGGTATACAATTTATCTTGCTAATGGCACATGGGGGAATTTAAGTATTTAAATGCAAATAGACAAACATTACCCAATAGGAAGGGAGCAAATGAATTGAACTGGGGAGACATTACAGACCCATTCAATGAAAGTGACCTGGGAAGACCATTCAATGTAAAACTATCAAACATTGGATGCATCTTGTCGGCTTCTGAAAATGTCTGAAAATTTAGCTTAACGGATACAGGTTTTTCACACTATCTGCCCTTTCAATGGGCTGACAGCAGATCCTTTAAATGGACTTTGTCATCTTTGATCTGAAGAGCAGGATCTGGAGCCCAATCCTGTCCCCACCAAACTTCCGCACAATGCATTTTGCAGAAGGTTTCACTGGATGGTGATCAGGACCAGGGGGTCGCACTGATTTTACTCTTTTCTAATCCACAGACAGTCAGACCAGTTGTAACTCCCTCATCACTGTCCATGGATGATCCTGGGACCCTCCTTGTCTGTAGGCTTCAATGTCACAGTTCAGTGCCCTCAGTGTTTAATGTAGAATACAATGTAGACCATGTTACCCACTGATGGAACACAGAGTCAATCAGAACTGTCCAGATAGAAAAAAGAAGGTTCTTTCATTCTCTGTGTCTGGTCATATTTAGAAACACTGAGGAACAAAGCCAATAACTTAAAATGGAGACTCCAGGGACTTACCTCAGCTTCTATCCAAGTCTTTTTCTGAGGGACAAACTGGTAACAAGAACCAAAATAAAACCTGCCGTCGAAACAATATCCGCGCCGAAGGACGTCACGTTTTTCAAGGTCCTGATCCGTCTGTGTCTCCAGTTGCCCATTCTCCAATGAGCTACTCGGAGTAACATAACCTGCAGTTAAAGGAAATTAGACTAAACAAGCTGCAATAATCACAACAGCAATCCCCAAACCTTCAAAGTTTCTGATGTGTGAGGCTAGAAATTGATGGGCAGATGGTGGGCAGGGCCTGCACAGGGGGCGGGGCTTGCACAGGGGGCACGGCTTTTCACCTTCCTGCACAAACCTGTCCTCACACACCATGTTTGTTTACATAGAATTATATAGAAGTTACAGCACAGAATCAGGACATTTAGCCCAACTAGTCAATGCCACAGGAGCCTCCTCCCTCTCTACTTACTTCCTCTAACCCTATCAGCATATCATTCTATTCCTTTTTCCCTCATCTGCTATCTTAATGAATCTATGCTGTTCGCCTCAACTACTCCAAATTGTAGCAAGTTCCAGATTCTCACCACTCTCTGGGTAGAGAAGGTTCTCCTGAAATCCTTATTGGATTTATTGGTGACTATCTCAAATATGACTCAAACTGGAAATTTTCATCAACTTTGCTTCAAATTTCTACACCTCCTTTTCTTCACATGGTCCATTTCCAACTCTTCCATTCCTCAGCTTCTCCATCTGCATTTCTGGAGATAAGCTGTCAACCAATATCTATCATAAACCCACTGACTCACACATCTTTCCCTCCCTTTCCCTTTCAGCATTTTGAAAGGACTGTATCCTCACAAAACATTGGTCCACTCTTTCATCACCCACAACACGTGCTCCCCTTCCCACAGCACCTTCCCATGCAAGCACAGAAGATACAACACCTGCCCTTCTACCTCAATGATCTGAGCGTGGGTGTCTCAAGAAAGAGACAGTTCCCACAGGTGTAGTAATCTGGGACTGTCTTACAGTCCACAAATTCCCATATTCTACAGTCCTGATATACTGCATGTGCTGCCATTTCTAATATATATTTATTTATTTATTGTTGCAGTAATTTATATCTAAAGCTATTAGAATCATTGGACCCTACCTGCCACATCACTGACAAGCAATGCACTCAGCAACAAAACTGTCACCAGCATCATGTCTGCAGTGAAGTTCCTTTCCTCGAACCTGAAACACAACAAAATGATTCAACATTAGCTTCAAGGTTTCAAGTAAAGGGAGGGTTCTCCTGCTCCCATTCCTACCTCTCTTTCTCTCTCCCAGTTGTCTGATGTGATGAGGTTTCAAGTGCTGCTGCATGTGTATATATAGCAGATTATGGAGACCGTTGGATCCATTGTAATTAGATCCAATTGGCTGAACCATTAATGATGTCAAAATTACTGCTGACCAATCAGTGACTTGCAGCTCAGAACAGGTGGGGCTGGAAACCACAGGAATATTTTGTGAGCTACACATGAGATTGCACAAGGTGGCACTGTAACTGCTCACTGAGAAATGGAAACTGCAGTCACGCTTCCTGACCCAGTAATCAGCCTGTAAGTGAATGCATTTATGATTATTAGGATTTCCTGAATATTATCAATGAGAACATTTAGGAGTTGGTGACCATTATATTGAGATGAAAACACCAAAAATAAAGTGATAGTACTCACAAAAACTTGAAAATGTTAAAATAGAACAATCCAATCCCTTTTGTAATAGATCTGAACCCCATCTATTCCCCCATTTCTCACCATGGCGGAAGGTCTCCTTCATGTACTGGCTGCAGTGAGATTGTAATCTGTTTGTAAAGAATAGTATAGTAGACTCATGACTAAAGTCAGAACATGTGGAGTCAGGGGGTAAGAGGCAGAATGGAGAGCAAGCTGGCTACAAAATAGAAAACAGAGAGTAGGGGTTAAAGGTAGTTACTCAGACTGACAAAAGGTGGGAAGTGGTTCCACAAGGATTGTTGCTGGGACCACAGTTTTTCACCATTTACATCAACAATTTTCACTCAGGAATTGGAAGTACAATTTCTAAATTTGCGAGCGAAATTTGTTGTAAAAACCCAACTGGTTCACTAATGTCCTTAAAGGAAGGAAACTGTTGTGCTTGCCCGGTCCGGCCTATATGTGACTTCAGCCCCTCACCAAAGTGTTTGACTCTTAACTGCCCTCAGAGTTGGCCAAGCAAGACACTCAGACGCATCAAAAAACTGTACCACCACATTCTCAGGGCAACTAGGGATGGGCAATAAATGCTGGCCTTGCCAGCAATGCTCACATCACGAGAATACATTTAAAAAAATCACACTAGTTACAGTGGAAAAATAAACAAACTGATAACCATGTATCATCAGGAGGTGAGTTACACAGAAAAACCTTCTGCAAATGATGTTAGTACAACAGATAAAGATCAGTCTTGGTCTGTCTACTTGTCAGTGGGAATCAAGGACTTTCCCAAAACAAACTCACCCACTGCAGAGCGGCTCAAACCAGCTCAGAGTCTGTCCACTCGACTCTCCACGAGCTTTGCCTAACACTTTTCACCTGCTCCCACAATGAACCCTTCACACTTAATAGCTGAAATAACTGTTGGTGATATCAGCGGGACAGACACTGGACCTGTTTCTATCACACTCCACCATTCACTGCTGTCTTGACCCAGTTAAAATAAATGGGTTATCTCCTGTGTTAATATTGTGGGGAGAGGAACGTGTTAACCGATTGTCCCACTAATTTCACCAATGGTAACTTCAGGCTTTTATCTTTCCCTCGTGTACGAACTGCTGCACAATCGTGGAATTGGCAGAAAGCAGCAATTGAAGAAGTAACAGGAAGAGTAGACAAGGACATTGCAGTAGATGTGGAAGCATGGGGGCTTGAAATTGGGCTCTGTAGTGCCCTTTTTTTGGGTGTGACGAGGCCTGTTAAACTACGAAAATGGCGTCCGCGATGCCCGCACTTACTTCCGACACCTTCGTAAAGGGGTTAGTGCGTGCGTAACTAATGGCCGCCGACAGCATGCGGAAAAGATAGATTATGACGTCAATCAGCGTGTAACACTGATTTCACACCAGTGCTGCCATTTTGGAGCTCCATGCTCCAGCCTACGCCCTTCCTTAACCTTGCACAGCTGGACACAATGTTAACTGGCATGAACGCTCTTTCCCACAATGCAAAAATAAAAGTCATCACAATTATACATTCCAATCCAAATTTATAAATTCAATCATGCGGTAGTGCATACAAAAATAAACTAATCACCATTGTGCAATCCCTTAGTGCCTCTCCGTGTACCTTTGCCTGTCCTAGTGTTCCAAAGAGATGGTTTCCCTGTGGTAACAGCATGGCAGGTTGAAGGCTGCTGACTTTCAGTGGAGAAGATTGCAGATGGCCTTGTAGAGCGACATCAAGCACTCTTGGCTTAGAAGGGCAGGCTCCAGATGCAGCATCTCGGCCTGGGCTGCAGCTCTCTGGGCTGGCTGGCTGACTGACATGCGACATCAAGGGCACTGGCGGAGTGGCAGGAGTGGGATCACGAATGCTGTCATCCTGAGAGAGGACAGCAGGTTCATACTCCATGGAGACACTGCCACTCTCTTGGGCCGGAACCTCAGCAATCCTAGTACTCTGTTGGAGAACAGATTTCTGGAGTGCTGTGACACCCTGGAAGCCCCTTTGCACACTGGTATCCAGAACCATGGTGGCAGCAGTTTGAACTTCCACTGCCGCACTCAGACGTTGGGTGGATGCTGCTTGTGCTGCAATGGAAGCTGAGACATCGGCCATTAGACGCTGCATCATGGTCGGTTCCACAGGTGTGTTGATGGAGTTGGCTACTCATTCCATGCTCTGAAGGATGGGCTCCAAGCTCCACACAAAGCCCAGTGCCAAGTTGGTGCTGGACTCTTCCATGCTCCTTGACATTGAACACAGGGTCCTGGATTTTCCAACCTCGGTGGGTCCGTGGCGGGTGGCGTCAGTGGCAGGTCCCGGCCTCGCTGCTGGCTCCAGCCCACTGTCCAAAATGATTTTCCCCAGATTGGGCTTGTTAAGCCCGCCCAGCGCCTTTGCCGGCCAATTGAAGTAAGTGGGTCTAATGACGTCATTCGATGACAAGTCATCAGCCGGTTTCCTTAAAGGGACCATGTGCAAATTAATTTTGATAATTGAGCTGTCAGTGTTCTACAGCATTGAGGTGCTTCAACCCCTGACAAGCACTGCACAAAGGTGCAGAGCTGCACCCAGGCTCGCCCATGACTCCCTCCATATGCTTATGGAGGGAGTCACAGCACACAGGGAGGTTCTCTTCCCTTCCAATGGGCGGAAGAGACCTCCCCAGGAGATCAACACAGCCTGGTTGCACATTGCACAGGAGGACACAAGCAGGGATGTCGTCAGGAGGACCAGGCTGCAGTGGCGGAAACCTTTCAATGATCTCAGTAGATCACAAAACTTTATTGCAAAGCCACACTCAACCTTATCCTGCCACTCATCACATCCCCATCACTCTGCCTTCCCTACCCTACTCCTGCACATCCTTGCTCACACCAACTGACCTTGCACCTCCACCCATCCCTCTCTATCTATATTATCACTTCCCCATCTCACTGGCCACCCCTCACACTCACCCTCATCCTAGTCCAATCATACCAACTAACAACACACAAGGGTAGGCACTTGGGTGTTTTAGCCAATGTTTATGTGAAGTTTCTGTTAATGTGCTGTAAAATATTGAAATCTTTATTTTCAACACTTTGCGTTCTTGGACAGATTTGTGTGAACCTTTGGAAGTGGCTTAGTGAGTTGCAGTGAATGGTGAGACATAACGGTACCCCCCGCAATGCTGATGAGTGTGAAACGAATGGCTTGGGCATTGTAGGGATGCTTTATGGTGTTGGTGTGGGGTGGTGCCAACCTGGTGCTTCATGTGGCAGCCAGGGTGTACAGCGTCAAGTGAAGTAAATCTGGCCATGGTGAGGCCATTACTGGCGTCCCGTGCAGCAATGTGGTCGGGTGCTGATGCCCTGTGTCCTGTGCAGCATCAGTTGATTGCAGAGAAGTTTGGTGTTATTATTGCTGCTGCTGGTGTGCCTGGTGCTGCTGGTGATGGGGCTGATCGTGGTCAGATTCGGAGGACCAAGATGAGAGAGTATAAACTGTACCCATTCTGATGTAATAGATGGCAGGTCAACTTGAGATGGCAGAAGCAATCTGTCAATGGTGAGAGAGGTTGTTCCAATGAGGTGACACTGGATAGGGAGTTTGCTCCAAACACTTGCAGCCTGCATAAAGCTCAATCTGTCTTCCAAATGCAGTAAGCAACAGCTTCTGAGCTTGGAAAGTAAACAGCTTGAGATGGGAGCTTTTATTGCACTTTTGCAGCTGTCAAGTAATGAGATGATTCTATCGTTATACAACTCCCGCCCTGCTTACCTGACATGATCCCCGAGCGTCGTGGACCCCGTGGGTGATGTGGTAAACTCTGAAAGTGAGCTGAAAATAGTTCTTAACCCTTTGTTATCAAGGTCATAATGACCTGAATTGCCTCACCCGCCGCTGTGTGTCGGGTTTGCTCAGCGATGACAGACCCGACATTTGGGAAAGGCGCGTGGCAGCGGGTTGACAGCGGAGTCCCGACCCGCTGTCAAAAAAAATCATTTTGCCACCCGACTCACCACCGATCGTGCCCGCTGACCCCCTGCAAAATTCTCCCCAGGCTTTCTGACAGGCTTCCCAGTGCGCCAAGCTTCTGGGTTTGTGCACCTACTATACTTGCAGTAATAGTGTGGAGGACGAATTCATGGAAAGTATGCAAGATAGTTTTCTAGATCAGTATGTTGAGGAACCAACTAGGGAACAGGCTATTTTAGATCTAGTATTGTGCAATGAGAAAGGGTTAATTAATAACCTTGCAGGAAAAGGGCCTTTAGGGAAGAGTGACCATAATATGATAGAATTTTGTATTGAGTTTGAATGTGATTTAGTTAAATCTGAAACTAGGGTCTTAAACCTAAACAAAGCAAACTACGTACGTATGAGGGGCGAGTTGGCTAAGGTAGATTGGGAAACTACTTTAAAAGGTATGATGGTAGACAAGCAATGGCGAGCATTTACAGAATTAATTCATAATTTACAACAAATATACCTTCCTTTAAGGCACAAAAACCCCACAGGAAAGTGGTCCAACCGTGGCTAACGAGAGAAGTTAAAGGTAGTATTAGATCAAAAGAAGTGGCTTATAATGTTGCCAAAAAGAATAGTAAGCCAGAGGATTGGGAGGATTTTAGAATTCAGCAAAGGAAGACCAAGAAATTGATAAAGAAAGGGAAAATAGAATGAGAGTAAACTAGTGAGAGACATAAAAACAGACTTTAAAAGCTTCTATAGGTATGTAAAAAGGAAAAGATTAGCAAAAGTAAACATGGGTCCTTTACAGGCTGAGACAGGAGAAATTATAATGGGGAATAAGGAAATGCAGGGAAATTAAACAAATACTTTGTGTCTGTCTTCACGGAAGAAGATGCAAAAAACTTCCCGGAAATAGTGGAGAACCAAGGCTCGAGTGATGTGTACATCCCGCCTCTATTCTATCCTCTATATTACGTGCAGTGTCAGTATCTGAGCTGATGGCTGCGACTATGAAATCGAGTGAACCTTCATCTTCACTTTCTTTTTCCTCTTCCTCCACTGCCTGGACAGGTTCCAGTTCTTGAGTATCTGAAACAAAAAAGGGACAAATGTTGGGTTGTGGTGAGGTGAGAGGAGAAAGTAAGAACTGCATGCTTACACCCTCTGCAGCTTCTCAGTCAGACTCTTCCACCAAGACCTCCAGTCCAGCGTCTAAAAACCTTGGTGAACACCTCCACACTCTAATGCTCCCGAACAGGGGACACTTGAGGATGGCGACATCACTGACTAACTGACCGAGACTGGACAGAAAGTTACTTTCACTCCTCAGTTCTCACTTGTTCTAAAACAGAAGGTGCAGAATTGTTGCAACTTACAGCCACTGTTTTAAGGCAGACCAGGTCTGTCCAATAGATTGTGTGAGGGGAATGGCTGGAACTGAAATTCCAGATACGATTCCCGATTGTGGAGGGAACACATTTTTTAATCTGTTCTTAGGATGTGGGCATCACAGGCATGGCTGCACTTATTGCCCATCTCGACTTGCCCTGAGAAGGTGGTGGTGGGCTTGAACTGCTTGTGGTGATGGTGCTCCCACAATGCTGTTAGATAGAGAATGACAGGATATTGACCCAGTGATGATGAAGGAACTCCGCTATATGTCGAAGTCAGGATGTTGTGCGACTTGGAGGGAAACATGAGGTGATGGTGTTCCCATATGTCACAGGGGAGGGAGGTGCTCCGCTATATGTCAAAGTCAGGATGTTGTGCGACTTGGAGGGAAACTTGGAGGTGATGGTGTTCCCATATGTCACAGGGGAGGGAGGTGCTGTCGAAGTATCCTTGGTGAGTTGCTGCAGTCCATCCTCTAGATCGTACACACTGCAGCCACAGTGTGCTGGTGGTGGAGGTGGTGGATATTGAGTTAAGTGGCAGGGGCTCCAATTAAGCGAACTGTTCTGACCGAGATGATGTTGAGCTTCTTGAATGTTGTTGTAGCTGTTCCCATCAGTTGAGTGGTGGGTATTCTATCACTCTCCTGACTTGAGCCTTGCAGATGATGGAGATGCTTTGAGGGGTGAGGAAGTGTTCCACTCGGCGCAGAGTATCCAGCCTCTACCCAAATCTTGTAGCCAAAGTGTTGATATGTCTGATTCAGTTGTACTTCTCATCAATGGTGACCCCCAGGATGCTGAGGTTGAGGGACTCGTCAGTGGTGGTGCGATTGAAAGTCAGTGGGGAGTTGGTTGGACCTCTTCTTGTTGGAGATGGTCATCATCTGCCATTGGGAGCTTGCGCACAGAGCTTGGAGACAGAGCTGGGTAAATCGTAAATGAAGTGGATCGCAAGCTGAGATCTTCGTGGATAGCAAGTTTAACGAGGTGGTCACACCGCAGATAAAGAGTGCACAGGCAGACAGGGAATGGGTGACCGCCAGACAGAGTAAAAGAACTAGGAAGGTAGTGCAGGAGTCCCCTGGGTCCATCTCCCTCTCCAACAGATTTTCCGTTTTGGATACTGCTGGGAGAGATGGTTTCTCAGGGAAATGCAACAAGAGCCAAGTCCGTGGCACTACGAGTGGCTCAGCTGCACAGGAGGGGAGGAAAAAGAGTGGGAGAGCAATAGTGATAGGGGATTCTATCGTAAGGGGAACATATAGACGTTTCTGTGGCTGCAGTCGTGACTCCAGGATGGTATGTTGCCTCCATGGTGCCAGGGTCAAGGATGTCACTGAACGGCTGCAGGGTAGTCTGAAGGGGGAGGGCAAACAGTCAGAGGTCGTGGTTCACATTGGTACCAACGACATAGGTAGAAAGAGGGATGAGGTCCTGCAACAAGAATTTAGGGAGCTAGGTAGCAGATTAAAAAGCAGGACCTCAAAGGTTGAAATCTCTGGATTACTCCCGGTGCCACGTGCTAGTGAGTATAGGAATGGGAGGATAGAGCAGATGAATGCGTGGCTGAAGAGTTGGTGCAGGAGGGAGGGCTTTAGTTTCCTGGATCACTGGGACTGCTTCTGGGGAAGGTGGGACCTGTACAAGCCGGACGGGTTGCACCTGAACCGGAACGGGAACAACATCCTTGCGGGGAGGTTTGCAAGTGCTGTTGGGGGGATTTAAACTAACTTGGCAGGGGGATGGGATACAGAGTGGAGCTATAGTAGGGGGTGATGTACAGCCAAATATAGAGGAAAAAACATGTCAGCCTGGAAGGCAGAGCAAATATGTAACGGCACAAGGGAGTATGGCAAGGCTGGATGGCATTCATTTTAATGCAAGGAGTCTTGCGAGTAAGGCAGAGGAATTGAAGGTGTTGATGAACACATGGGAGTATGATATTGTTGCTATCACAGAGACATGGTTGAGGGAGGGGCAGGACTGGCAGCTCAATATTCCGGGGTATAGAATCTTCAGGCGAGACAGAGGGGGATGTAAAAGAGGAGGGGGTGTCGCAATATTAATCAAGGAGTCAATTACTGCTGTAAGCAGGGATGATATCTTAGCAGGTTCCTCTAATGAGGCCATATGGGTAGAACTTAAAAACAAAAAGGGGGCAAGCACTTTGCTGGGAGTGTACTATAGGCCCCCAAACAGTCAGGGGGAGATAGAGGAACAGATATGTAGGCAAATCTCAGAGAAGTGTAGAAATAATAGGGTCATAATAGTAGGGGATTTTAATTTCCCCAATATTAACTGGGATAGTCAGAGTGTGAAAGGCTTAGAGGGTGCAGAATTCTTAAAGTGCATCCAGGAGAGCTTTTTGAGCCAGCATGTAGCAAGAGAGGGGGCGGTACTACCCATATGGCCTCATTAGAGGAACCTGCTAAGATATCATCCCTCCTTACAGCAGTAATTGACTCCTTGATTAATAGTGCGACACCCCCTCCTCTTTTACACCCCCCTCTGTCTTGCGGTACTGGACCTAATTCTAGGGAATGTAGCTGGGCAAGTGGTAGAAGTGTCAGTCGGAGAGCATTTTGGTGACAGTGACCATAATTCGGTGAGATTTAAGGTAGTCATGGAAAAGGACAAAGATGGACCGGAAATAAAGGTTCTAAATTGGGGGAAGGCCGATTTTAATATGATAAGGCAGGATCTGGCCAAAGTGGACTGGGATCAGCTAATTGTAGGAAAATCCACATCAGAGCAGCGGGAGTCTTTGAGAAAGGAAATAGAGAGAGTACAATGCCAACATGTTCCCGTAAAGGTCAAGGGTGGGACCAACAAGCCCAGGGAACCCTGGATGTCAAGGGATATACAAGAATGCATTAGGAAAAAAAGGGAGGCTTTTGGCAGATACAAAGGACTAAAAACAGTGGAAGCCCTAGAGGAGTTTAGAAAGTGCAGGGGGGTACTTACAAAAGAAATTAGGAGAGCGAAGAGGGGGCATGAAAAAACACTGGCGGGCAAAATAAAGGAAAATCCCAAGATCACAGAGTGCCTTGTAGAGCGACCTGAAGCACTCTTGGCGTAGAAGGGCAGGCTGCAGACTGCAGCATCTTGGCCTGGGCTGCGGCTGTCTGAGTTGGCTGGCTGGTTAACTACCTGATAATCATCTCAATTGGGTCCCCCGCCGCTGCCGGTCGGGTCGGCTCCGCGATGACAGACACGCCTGAGGGAAAGGTGCGTGGGAGCGAGATGACAGCAGGTTCTTGACCCGCTGTCAAAAATAACAACTTTCCCACCTGACCCGCCACCGATCGCACCCGCTACCACTCCGGAAAATTCCGGCTTCTGTCTCTCTCTCTGTCTCTCTGTCTGTCTCTCTCTGTCTCACTTTATCTGTATTTGTCCCCATCGAAATGTTGACCAGGAAGTTAAGGAAGGAATCATGGGGAAAATGATCCATGATTAGGGAAGTACCGTTATGTCTCACCATTCACTGCAACTCACTAACCCACTTCCAAAGGTGCACACAAATCTGTCCAAGAATACAAAGTGTTGAAAATAAAGGTTTCAATGTTTGACAACACATTAACAGAAACTTTACATGAACATTGGATAAAACATCCAAGTGGCTACCCTTGTGTGTTGTTAGTTGGTATGATTGAACTAGGATGAAGGTGAGTGTGAGGGGTGGCTAGTGAGATGGGGAAGTGATAATGTAGATAGAGAGGGATGGATGGAGGTGCAAGGTAACTTGGTGTGAGTAAGGGTGTGCAGTAGTAGGGTAGGGAAGGCAGAGTGATGGGGATGTAATGATTGGCACAGCTCTGCATGTTTGTCTTTGGCAAGAGCGAATGAGATGAGAGAGAGCCTCAGTGACCTCCCTTATGCAGCAGTGAGATGTTGCTTATATCTCCAGCAGCAGGCTGGAAGGAGCCAGATGCATACATGTTCAGTGCCTTCACAGCCACAGGCAATGCGATCCTAGCCCTGCTCTGAGGTTGGAGATGTAGCTGCAGCAGATGGCAGATTTCAGTGATGACTTCTTTAGTGAAGTGCTGACGTCTCAAACATTGGTTGTCGCTGAAGTTCAGGTAAGAGAATTGCTCCCGAAACACCCTCTGCAGATATGGACTGCTGCTGAGAGCCCTTCTCCCCCTCCTCCTCCCTCTTCCAGCAGCTTGTCATGCTCTGTGTGGCCCCTGCTCATTCTCCCAGTTATGCTCAATGCCAAGCAGGAGACCTATTGGGCCACCCATGTCTGGAAGCAACTGGTTTGTGCACAAGCCTTTAAGTCACTAAGAAAGTACTTCAGCACCAGCCAGACCCCTCCCTATAGAATACTGAAACGATAAACAAGAATGGAAAAGCATCCAAAACACGTAGAATTGCACCTAAAGCCAGAAGAAATAATCCACAACTAATCTGCAAGTAGTCGATAAACTCTTTAAATAGCGCTCGTTGTGGGTGGGGGGATGGCGGGGGGTTGGGGGGTGTCGTTCATTCCAGTTAACATTGTGTCCAGCTGTGCAAGGTTAAGGAAGGGCATAGGCTGGAGCATGGAGCTCCAAAATGGCAGCACTGGCGTCATAATCTATCTTCTCCGCATGCTGTCGGCGGTCGTTAGTTACGCACGCACTAACCCCTTTACGAAGGTGTCGGAAGTAAGTGCGGGCATCGCGGACGCCATTTTCGTAGTTTAACAGGCCTCGTCACACCCAAAAAAAGGGCACTACAGAGCCCAATTTCAAGCCCCCATGCTTCCACATCCACTGCAATGTCCTTGTCTACTCTTCCTGTTACTTCTTCAATTGCTGCTTTCTGCCAATCCCACGGGTGCGCAGCAGTTCGTACACGAGGGAAAGATAAAAGCCTGAAGTTACCATTGGTGAAATTAGTGGGACAATCGGTTAACACGTTCCTCTCCCCACAATATTAACACAGGAGATAACCCATTTATTTTAACTGGGTCAAGACAGCAGTGAATGGTGGAGTGTGATAGGAACAGGTCCAGTGTCTGTCCCGCTGATATCACCAACAGTTATTTCAGCTATTAAGTGTGAAGGGTTCATTGTGGGAGCAGGTGGAAAGTGTTAGGCAAAGCTCGTGGAGAGTCGAGTGGACAGACTCTGAGCTGGTTTGAGCCGCTCTGCAGTGGGTGAGTTTGTTTTGGGAAACACCTTGATTCCCACTGACAAGTAGACAGACCAAGACTGATCTTTATGTGTTGTACTGACATCAGCTGATTTGCATAAGGTTTTTCTGTGTAACTCACCTCCTGATGACACATGGTTATCAGTTTGTTTATTTTTCCACTGTAACTAGTTTGATTATTTTTTAATTTATTCTCGTGATGACGGCATTGCTGGCAAGGCCAGCATTTATTGCCCATCCCTAGTTGCCCTGAGAATGTGGTGGTACAGTTTTTTGATGCGTCTGAGTGTCTTGCTTGGCCAGCTCTGAGGGCAGTTAAGAGTCAACCACGTTGGTGAGGGTCTGGAGTCACATATAGGCCGGACCGGGCAAGCACAGCAGTTTCCCTCCCTTCAGGACATTAGTGAACCAGTTGGGTTTTTACAACAATGCGACAGCTTCATGCTCACTTTTACTGAGACCAGCTTTTTATTTCCACTACTCTACCGTACCCACTGTATAACAGTGACATTATTTACAGATGGTCATTCTTTGCACCAATGTCCCACCGGTCAGTGAAGTAACAAACTTGGGATTGTTTCCAGTGTGTTCAACAACATGTGGCATTCACAGGGAGGGTACTGAGGACAATGCACAGGGAAGTTGTTCAAAATACTTAAATGAAGGAACCCTGCAGAATGTGCCAGGGTCGAGGGGCCGCTCCAGATATGCTGATCGGAAAGTTATTCCAATATTCCAGTAAAATTTCACACTGTCTTCAGGGTTATAGGGCCAAAGGAAAATGCAAAATAATCCAAAGATACCGTCCTGCTGTCTGCAGGAGAAGCTGGCACTCGACAGACATGAGCAGCAGATAACTGCTGGTGGGACACCATAGATTGAACGTCCCACCATCTTTGGGGAAGCTGTAGTTGAGCTCCCTGCTCAATCTGCTGGCATCTCGAAACTCATTGTATCTCTGATAGAATTGAACTTGCAGCGATGTCTGCCTGTATTGCCCGGCTAATATCTGTGAAGGTTACTACATCCCTTGGTTTATATGTGACTTATTCATTTCAGTCCCTGGGAGACACACTTTGGCTGTGAGACAATGTACTGAGCACCAGTGTAGTTTTCAAAAAGTCAGGAACTGTCTTCACCCTGAAATGAGGCACACAGCGCATAAGGTAGCTGGGCTCGTGTGCCCGATTTCACCACAGACGCTGGCTCCTTGTCCTCAGCACGGGCTCGTAAAATCAAGGCATAAGAGTTATCGGAGTTACCAGGGGAGGACTTTGAAGTTGACGGTACAAATGGGTTAAAGGTCCAGGTCTTAACAATCTATCATAAACTCCCTCCCAAACCATCGGTTGGTTTAGGGAACACTCTGTTCTGTCCCTGGAAAACATCAAGCAGTTCTGTTATCTCCTCATTCCTCAAACCCCCTTCTGAACAGACATCGATCAGCTCCTTTTTTTAAAGGTGTGTAAAATTCGCAAATTATCACGATTCGAAATAAGGAAACGAGAGAGATACAGATTCGTTCAAGTAGTTTTATTTCAGCGAAATGCTGTCATGTTTGAAATGGACACAAGAAGCCTGTAAAATGGCTGCCGCGCCTCGTGGCAGAAGTTTCCAGAACTTTCAGTAGGCAGACAAGATGGCGTTCGAATATACATTTTCGTATAAGATTGCAAACATTGGTAAAGACAGGACACGGCCTGTCTGCATGCGATACAATAGCAAGAGGTATAAGTGCTGGAATCGGTTTCCATGTACAAATAAGAACTATTGTACTGGGCGATCAGAGGCCCATCCAAAAGACATTAATACGCAAATTCCCCGCGGCTCTACGATGAGAGAGCCATTCGCGGGTACTTACACAAATATTTCGGAGGCCCCCAAAACACCGCCAGGGAGGCTCCTAGCCGGTTCCACAATGGGAAAAACATTAACGGGTATTTGGCCAGTTACAAGTATCACCGAAACCCATTACAAACAAGAATCACCCCATACTGGGAAGTTTGAGCGCCAAGATTTTTACAAAAGATGAACATTAAGATTGGGCGGGAGATAAGGGAACCGAGTACTATACCTATAGACAACAAACGTCCATCTTTCTTTTATCCTCTTGCCGTTCATCGAGCTTGTATTCTCCGGGCTCTTGTTCCGCTGATCCTTTTTGGGGTCGACCTCGTGGCGTGCTGCGAAATCGGGTGCACCATCCCGAAGGTCGGTAAACGGTGTCTGGACCCGAAGGCCCGAGGAGATGAGATGAGATGAGAAGAGAAGAAGACGACTACACGTGCCGCCGCGGTCAGTAAGCCCCGACCGCGCCCGAAAATATATAGACCATTTTTGAACTCTATAGGTTACTACACGAACTGGCCCAAGAAGACTTTTCTTCGAGTTCTACCGACAACCGGTGTCGGTACAGGAAGACTCTTCTTTGAGTTTTATCGAACCGGTGTCGGTACAGGAAGACTCTTTTTCGAATTCTACAAGGTGTCCGAGGTCCACACAGATCTTCATAACAGCAGACGATTTAGCCTGCTAGCCGGAGCAGAGCAAATAAACAAGTGGGGTACAGAGACCCCTGGTCAACACGTGAACGGTCAGGTGTTGCAGCGAAAACAGCCAAGCGCCGTTTTTAGAATTCTCCGAGGTATCACGAGTGGTGAGCATGTTTTCGATCCTACAGATCTAGATTAGTGCAAGTATTGATAGGGGAGGGTGTCTTCTTCATTAAGGATAATAATAATGTGTGTCCCCTTTTACGATGTGTCGTGCGCTCCTCATTACCCTAAACCTAGTTTTATAAATGTATGCAAGCTTGTACTGTCATTCATCTGTGCTTATGACATGTATTTCATAATCTTGAACAATATGCAATAAAGATTTCCAGTTCGTACTATTCAACCGGATCTACCTGAGTTTTCTCTGCATTACTGCTCTCGCACCTAAGTCCAGTGTCAGAACCGTAAGGGCGAGTGGGTTGAACCACTCACAGGTGTCTAGTGCTACAAGGCTGGCTGGAGACCAGAGCAAGCAATAAGGCCTAACCTCGCACAAGCACCTAGAAGAAGCACGGAAACCCCTTACAGGTGCCAATGATTCCGAATTACACAGTATTGCATAGTATTACTTAGCATTTACAGCACAGAAAAAGCCCATTCGGCCCAACAGTCCACGCCAGGGTTTATGCTCCACACGTGCCGCCTAGCCCCCTTCTTCATCTAACCCCATCAACATATCCTTCGATTCCTTCCTCCCTCATATGTTTATCTAGCTTCCTCTTAAATGCATCTATATGAGTCGCCTCAATTACTATTTGTGGTAGCGAGTTCCACATTCTAATCACTTTCTGGGTAAAGAAGTTTCTCCAGAATTATCTACCGGATTTATTAGTGACAATCTTATATTTATGGCCCCTAGTTCTGGTCTCCTCCGTAAGGAAACATCTTCTCTATGCCGATGAGGAAGGAAGCTCTAGACTGCAGAAAGTATTATCAGAGGAGTTATGAATGCAGCTGAACGCTGTGGAATTGTCATTGAACAGCCGCAGTCCTGACATTATTTTGGAGGGAAGGTCATTCATGAAGCAGCTGATGATGGTTGGGCCGATGATGCTTCCCTGAGGAAGTCCTGCACTGATGTCCTAGGTCTGCGATAATGGGCCTCGGAAAACCTCGACTATCTTCCTTTAGGTCAGGTGTGACTTCAGTCACTGGAGGGGTTTCACTTTGAAAGTCAGTGGTGGGTTCAAATCTCACTCCAGAGACTTGAGCACAAAAATCTTGGCTGACACTCCAGTGCAGTACTGAGGGTGTGCGGAACATTTGGAGGTGCCATCTTTCTGATGAGATGTTAAACCAAGTCCCCGTCTGCCCTCTCAGGTGGACGTAAAAGATTTTGTGGCGCTATTTCAAACAAGAGTAGGGGAGTTATCCCTGTTGTCCTGGCCAATATTTAGCCCTCAATCAATATCACTAAAAAGGATTATCTGGTCATGATCACATTGTTGATTTCTGGGAGCTTGCTGTGTACAAATTGGCTGCTGTGTTTCCTACATTACAACAGTGACACACTTCACAAGTACTTCGTTGGCTGTAAAGTGTTTGGGATGCCTGGTGTCGTGTAAGGGCCGATATAAACCAACACTTATTTCTACACGAAAGTGTGGCGGTTTCATAATGGGAGCATGTGGAAAGGGTTTAGCGAAACTCATGACAATATGAGTGGACAGATTTTTTGTCTGGAGTGGGGCCTTCCTTAGGTGGCAATGGATGTTTGTCTATTGTCATAACATCAGCTCATTTTCATAAAATCTTTCTGTGTAACTGTGTAAACCTGGCAGTCGTTGAAGAAGAAATATTTTGGTTGATGTAAATTTTCACCTGAATGCAAATATGTGACAATTTCTCCATCAATTGTTTTGCTTGGTTTGTTTAATTGTTCTCCCTGTTAACTTGGAATAGCTTCACGAGGGAGAATTCAGGGCACGTTGCCAACTGGTGATCTTTGTCAGCACACAGGCTGCAAATCTTCTTCTGTTTCACTGGGTGATGTAGCCGTCTCATAAAGCTGCCTGTGTTAGACTCACAGGGGGTTATTTTAACACCTCCCCCACCTGGCGCTAATGGTACGGGCGGTGTGGGTTACGATGGTGGCAGGAATTTGCACCACATTTCCGATTCGTTCCTGCCCCCCACCATTATATCTAGCCTGAAATCAGGCACTGCATGGCCACCTGTCCCAGAGGAGTGGGGGCCTAGTTTAAATAGCAATGTTGCACCCTGATGATGTCATCGGAGCGTGCATGCCATTTTTACCGTGGGCCGACTAAGGCCCACACGGTCGCAAATACACCAGCTAAAGCTGGGAGCAGCGAGGATCGTGTGCACGGGAGGCCCAGTAAATGTTATGTTTTAAACTTTTACAGATTTCTTATTGGCCATTAGGAACAGGAGTGCCCCTCCTCACCCCACAAGTATACCTCGGGCCGCCCCTGCCGTGGGCTTCATCCTCCCCCAATAATGGCGATTTACTAGAATGATACCAGGGACGAGGGACTTTAGTTACACATCGAGTCTACAGAAGTTGGGATTGTTCTCTTTGGAGCAGCGAAGGTTAAGGCAAGATTTAATAGAGGTGCTCAAAATCTTCAAGGGCTTTGATAGAGTAAAGAAGGAGAACCTGTTTCCAGTGGCATCGGGAAAGTTAACCAGAGAACACAGATTTAAAGTAATTGTCGAAAGACCCAGAGAGGAGATGGGGCAAAATTCTTTTATGCAGAGTGTTGTTATGATCTGGAATGCACTGCCTAAAAGGGGGTGAAAGCAGATTTAATAATAACTTACAAAAGGGAATTGAATAAATACTTGAAGGGGAAAAGTATGCAGGGACATGAGGAAAGGGCAGGGCAGTGGGACTAAACTGATAGCTCTTTCAAACAGCCGGCACATGCACGATGGGCCGAATGGCCTCCTTCTGTGCTGTCTCATTCTATGATTTTATGATTCTATGACCCCATTTAAAGTACTGTGTTCAGTTCTCGGCACCGCACCTCAGGAAGGATATATTGGCCTTGTTGGGCGTGCTGCGCAGATTCAGCGGATTGACACCGGGGCGAAAAGGATTAAATGATGAGGTTAATTAGGCTTATATTCCCATGAGGATAGAAGATTAAGGGGTGAACTGATTGAGGTATTTAAGATGATTAATGGAATTGATAGGGGAGATAGAGAGAGACTATTTCCTCTAGTCAGGGAGTCCAGAAAAAGGGAGCATTACCTTAAAGGTGATGTCAGGAAGCACTTCACACAAAGGGTATGGAAATCTGGAAAACTCTCCCCCAAAACGCTTTTGAGGCTGGGGGTCAATTGAAAATGACAAAAGTGAGAGTGATAGATTTTTGTTAGGCAAGGGTATTAAGGGATATGCAACCAAGGCGGGTAGATGGAGTTAAGATACAGACCAAACATTATCTAATTGAATGGCGGAACAGGCTCAAGGGGCTGAAGGAAGTGAGTTACACAGAAAAATCTTATGCAAATCAGCTGATGTTAGCACAATAAAGATCCGTGTTGGTAATTTTACTTGTCAGTGGGAAACAAGATAGTTGCCAAAAAAAACAGACACTGTCGAGCGGCTCAAAGCAGCTCAGAATCTGTTAAAACAACTCTCCACGAGTTTTGCTTAACCCTTTCCACGTACTCCCACAATGAACTGAGATCAAAAAGGATGTAAAGACATTGAAGATAGAAAGGGGGGAGCTAATTGATAAAATAATTAAATTTAGAGAGGATAAAATGCCTGGTCCGGATGGATTGCATCCTTGCATATTAAGAGGACTTAGGGAAGAGATAGCAGAGGCATTATTACATATATATCAAAATTCATTAAAAAAGGGAATCTTCTTCTTCGGCAGTCCCTCGGAACCGAGGATGACTTGCTTCCACATTAAAAATGAGTTCGCAGGTGACTGATGAGTCCAATGCGGGACCTACAGTCTCTGTCACAGGTGGGGCAGACGGTGGTTGAAGGGGCAGGTGGGTGGGGTGCTTGGGTTGACGTGCGCTCCTTGCGCTGCCTGCGCTTAGCTTCCGCTTGCTCCTGGCGAAGAGACTCGAGTTATTCGGCGCCTTCCCAGATGCTTCTCCTCCACTTTGTGCGGTCTTGGGCCAGGGATTCCCAGGTGTCGGTGGGGATGTTACACTTTTTCAAGGAGGCTTTGAGGGTGACCTTGAAGCGTTTCCTCTGCCCACCTGGGGCTCTCTTGCCGTGTGAATAGTGTCAGATGACTGGCGGACAGGTAATGTCAATCTGAAATATAAAATGGGAGATAGATCCAGCCCAGGAAACCGTAGACCAATTAGCTTAACGTCGGTGGTAGGAAAGATAATGGGATCCTTCATCAAAGATGTAATCGAAAAACATTTGGAAACTGAAAATATAATAAAGAGTAGTCAGAACAGATTCCAAAAGTGAAAGTCATGCTTGACCAACCTGATTGAATTCTTGAAGAAGTAACAGAAAGGGTAGATAAGAGTAATGCTCTAGACGTAATGGGGGAAAAATTGGGTGGGGCCCATTTTAGGGCACTATCATCGCCGGGGCACTAATTTTAGCGCCCCGAAAAAGATAGCGCTCCTCCCCCGTAAATTCAGTAGTCGCGCCCCAAGAAGGTGGTGGTGCGCTACTGGAAGTGATTCACCTCCTTCTTGGGGCGTTACTACTCAATGCCGCGGCGCTACGTGCAGCAGCACCACGTCATTGCAGGCCTCCTCCCCTGATTAAAGGGGAGGGACCTAGCGCTGCACGCACCGGGGCCCTCCTGGACCAGCGGAGAGCGGAGTGCCGTGAAAACAGCTCGGCACTCAAGAGGAGTGCTGGGCTGAGCGATCGCGGCCAGCACCCCGCATACAAAGGTGAAAGGGGACAGGTGCTGGCAGTCGGCCAAAATAAAAATGGCCGCCCGACCTGCCCTTTAAATTACGCCACTGCCGCTGCAAAACTGCCCCCTAATCCTGTTGCAACTATTGCCCAGCGATAGGTCAGGGGGCGCAAGGGAAGTTTGCAGCCGGGGCACAAACAGGGCACTGCGCACGGCGATAACGTCATCATCGCCGGCGCAGTGGAGCGGGGCGCTACTGGCTACCGCCGCCGCTAACGTCCCGCTGAATTTCACGGGAGGCATTAGCGGCACCGCGCCCGGGCGCAAGGGGATTTGTGCCCCGTTAGCGCCCCCGTGGCTCGGGAGATTGGGATGTGATAATGTAGATAGAGAGGGATGGGTGGAGGTGCAAGGTAAGTTGGTGTGAGTAAGGATGTGCAGGAGTAGGGTAGGGAAGGCAGAGTGATGGAGATGTGATGAAAGGCACAGCAGGATGAAGGTGCGTGTGGCTTTGTATTCACATTTCCTGATCTAATGAGATCATTGAAAGGTTTGCAACACTGCACCCAGGTCCACCTAACGACATCCCTGCTTGTGACCTCCTCTGCAATGTTCCACCACGCTTTCTTGGTCTCTTGGGGAGGTCTCTTCCACCCATCGGAAGGGAAGAGGAATTTACTGCGTGCTGTGACTCCCTCCATAAGCTTATATAGGGAGTCATGGGAGAACCTGGGTGCAGCCCTGCACCTCTGTGCAGTGCTTGTCAGTGTTTGCAGCACTTCAATGCTGTAGAACACTGACAGCTCAAACGTCAAAAGTAAGGTGGCCTTGGTCCCTTTAAGGAAACTGGTTCAAGACACGTCATGAATGATGTCACCAGACCCGCTCCAGCTAATTGCGTCGGGAAATTGGCTGGGCGTACTTAATAGGCCCCATTGAGGTCAGTTCATTTTGTACAGCAGAATGGAGACAGCAGCGGTGCCGTGACCCGCCACTGACACCAGCCGCACCAGACCCGCCGAGGTGAGCAAAATCTCAGCCGATGTTTCCACTTGTGAGAAAGACCAGAACTAGGGGCCATAAATATAAGCTAGTCACCAATAAATCCAATAGGGAAATTAGGAGAAACTGCTTTACCCAGAGAGTGTTTAGAATATGGAACTCGCTGCCACAGATAGTAGTTGAGATGAATAACGTAAATGCGTTCATGGGGAAGCTAGATAAGCACATAAAGGAGAAAGGAGCAGAACGGTATGTTGATGGGGTTCGATGAAGAGGGGTGGGAGGAATTCGAGTTGAGCATCGACACCGACATGGACGTGTTGGGCCGAATGGTTGGTTTCTGTCCTGGAAACACTTTGTAACTTTGTAACTCTGCACACTTTAGTGCTGAAATAACTGTTAGTGATATCAGCAGGACAACCACTGGACCTGTTCCCAGCACACTCCACCATTCACTGCTGTATTGGAGGTCTTGATCCAGTCAAGTTAAACTGATTATCTCTTGTGTTAAAATTGTGGGGAGAGGAATGTGTTAAACATATTTCCCGCTAATATCAGCAAGAGTAACTTCAGGTTTCTATCTTTCCCTCGTGTATGAACTAGTAGGGTTGGCTGAAAGCAGCAACTGAACATCGTGTAACACCTCCACACTCTAATGCTCCTGAACAGGGTACAGCTGAGGAGGGCGACATCACTGACTAACTGGCCGAGACTAGACAGAAAGTTACTTTCACTCCTCAGTTCTCACTTGTTCTGAAACAGAAGGTGTAGAATTGGTGCAAATTTCAGTCACTGTCTTAAGGCAAACCAGATCTGTCCAATAGATTGTGTGAGGGGAATGGCAGCAATTGAAATTCCAGATAGGATTCCCGATCGTGGAAGGGGACGCATATTTAATTTGTTCTCAGGCTGTGGGCGTCGCAGGCAAGGCCACATTTAATGGCCATTCCTATTTGCCCTATGAAGTTGGTGCTGAGCCTTCTACTTAAACTGCTGCAGTCCTTGTGGTGATGGTACTCCCACAATGGTGTTTGGTAGAAAATTGCAGGATATTGACACAGAGATGATGAAGGATCTGCAATATATGTCGAAGGCATGATAGTGTGTGACTTGGAGAGGAACTTGAAGATGATAGTGTTCCCATAACAATGGTGTCCTTGACCTCAGTGGCAGAGGTCACAGGGGAGGGAGGTGCTATTGAAGTAACCTTGGTGAATTGCTGCAGTGCATCCCGTAGATCGTATCCACTGCAGGAGTGCTTATTGCATCCTGTGGCATGGGCATCGATCAAGCGAGCTGCTCTGTCCTGAGAGATTTTTGAGCTACTTGAGTGTTGTTGTAGCTGCTCCCATCCAGGTGAGTGATGGGTATTCTATCACCCTCCTGAATTGAGCCTTGGAGATGATGGAAATGTTTTGTGGGGTCAGACGTGATCCACTCATCACAGAGTGCCCAGCCTCTACACAAATCTTGTAGCCAAAGTGTTGATATGTCTGGTTCAGTTATACTTCTGGTCAATGGATGTTGATGTTGGGGGACATAGAGTGGTGGTGCTTTTGAAAGTCAGGGGGAGTTAGTGTGGTGGAAATGTTACCTGCCACTTGTCAGTCCAAGAAGTTTGCAGATGATTCAAAAATTGGCTGTGTGGTTGATAGTGAGGAAGGAAGCTCTAGACTGCAGAAAGTATTATCAGAGGAGTTATGAATGCAGCTGAACGCTGTGGAATTGTCATTGAACAGCCGCAGTCCTGACATTATTTTGGAGGGAAGGTCATTCATGAAGCAGCTGATGATGGTTGGGCCGATGATGCTTCCCTGAGGAAGTCCTGCACTGATGTCCTAGGTCTGCGATAATGGGCCTCGGAAAACCTCGACTATCTTCCTTTAGGTCAGGTGTGACTTCAGTCACTGGAGGGGTTTCACTTTGAAAGTCAGTGGTGGGTTCAAATCTCACTCCAGAG
Organism: Squalus acanthias; assembly: GCA_030390025.1. NCBI lineage: Eukaryota > Metazoa > Chordata > Chondrichthyes > Squaliformes > Squalidae > Squalus > Squalus acanthias. Next base: position 1,265,084 of record JASTWF010000077.1, on the reverse strand, counting down.
ACTTGAGCACAAAAATCTTGGCTGACACTCCAGTGCAGTACTGAGGGTGTGCGGAACATTTGGAGGTGCCATCTTTCTGATGAGATGTTAAACCAAGTCCCCGTCTGCCCTCTCAGGTGGACGTAAAAGATTTTGTGGCGCTATTTCAAACAAGAGTAGGGGAGTTATCCCTGTTGTCCTGGCCAATATTTAGCCCTCAATCAATATCACTAAAAAGGATTATCTGGTCATGATCACATTGTTGATTTCTGGGAGCTTGCTGTGTACAAATTGGCTGCTGTGTTTCCTACATTACAACAGTGACACACTTCACAAGTACTTCGTTGGCTGTAAAGTGTTTGGGATGCCTGGTGTCGTGTAAGGGCTGATATAAACCAACACTTATTTCTACACGAAAGTGTGGCGGTTTCATAATGGGAGCATGTGGAAAGGGCTTAGCGAAACTCATGACAATATGAGTGGACAGATTTTTTTGTCTGGACTGGGGCCTTCCTTAGGTGGCAATAGATGTTTGTCTATTGTCATAACATCAGCTCATTTTCATAAAAACTTTCTGTGTAACTGTGTAAACCTGGCAGTCGTTGAAGAAGAAATATTTTGGTTGATGTAAATTTTCACCTGAATGCAAATATGTGACAATTTCTCCATCAATTGTTTTGCTTGGTTTGTTTAATTGTTCTCCCTGTTAACTTGGAATAGCTTCACGAGGGAGAATTCAGGGCACGTTGCCAACTGGTGATCTTTGTCAGCACACAGGCTGCAAATCTTCTTCTGTTTCACTGGGTGATGTGGCCGTCTCATAAAGCTGCCTGTGTTAGACACACAGGGGGTTATTTTAACACCTCCCCCACCTGGCGCTAATGGTACGGGCGGTGTGGGTTACGATGGTGGCAGGAATTTGCACCACATTTCCGATTCGTTCCTGCCCCCCACCATTATATCTAGCCTGAAATCAGGCACTGCATGGCCACCTGTCCCAGAGGAGTGGGGGCCTAGTTTAAATAGCAATGTTGCACCCTGATGATGTCATCGGAGCGTGCATGCCATTTTAACCGTGGGCCGACTAAGGCCCACACGGTCGCAAATACACCAGCTAAATCTGGGAGCAGCGAGGATCGTGTGCACGGGAGGCCCAGTAAATGTTAGTTTAAAACTTTGACAGATTTCTTATTGGCCATTAGGAACAGGAGTGCCCCTCCTCACCCCACAAGTATACCTCGGGCCGCCCCTGCCGTGGGCTTCATCCTCCCCCAATAATGGCGATTTACTAGAATGATATCAGGGACGAGGGACTTTAGTTACACATCGAGTCTACAGAAGCTGGGATTGTTCTCTTTGGAGCAGTGAAGGTTAAGGCAAGACTTAATAGAGGTGCTCAAAATCTTCAAGGGCTTTGATAGAGGAAAAAAGGAGAACCTGTTTCCAGTGTAATCAGGAAAGTTGAATGGCGGAACAGCCTGAAGGGGCTGAAGGAAGTGAGTTACACAGAAAAATCTTATGCAAATCAGCTGATGTTAGCACAATAAAGATCCGTGTTGGTAATTTTACTTGTCATGTGGAAACAAGATAGTTGCCAAAAAAAACTGAGACACTGTCGAGCGGATCAAAGCAGCTCAGAATCTGTCAAAACAACTCTCCACGAGTTTTGCTTAACCCTTTCCACGTACTCCCACAATGAACTGAGATCAAAAAGGATGTGGTAAGACATTGAAGATAGAAAGGGGGGAGCTAATTGATAAACTAATTAAATTTAGAGAGGATAAAACGCCTGGTCTGGATGGATTGCATCCTTGCATATTAAGAGGACTTAGGGAAGAGATAGCAGAGGCATTATTACATATATATCAACATTCATTATAAAAGGGAATCTTCTTCTTAGGCAGTCCCTCGGAACCGAGGATGACTTGCTTCCACATTAAAAATGAGTTCGCAGGTGACTGATGAGTCCAATGCGGGACCTACAGTCTCTGTCACAGGTGGGGCAGACGGTGGTTGAAGGGGCAGGTGGGTGGGGTGCTTGGGTTGACGTGCGCTCCTTGCGCTGCCTGCGCATAGCTTCCGCTTGCTCCTGGCGAAGAGACTCGAGTTATTCGGCGCCTTCCCAGATGCTTCTCCTCCACTTTGTGCGGTCTTGGGCCAGGGATTCCCAGGTGTCGGTGGGGATGTTACACTTTTTCAAGGAGGCTTTGAGGGTGTCCTTGAAGCGTTTCCTCTGCCCACCTGGGGCTTTCTTGCCGTGTGAATAGTGTCAGATGACTGGCGGACAGGTAATGCAAATCTGAAATATAAAATGGGAGATAGATCCAGCCCAGGAAACCGTAGACCAATTAGCTTAACGTCGGTGGTAGGAAAGATAATGGGATCCTTCATCAAAGATGTAATCGAAAAACATTTGGAAACTGAAAATATAATAAAGAGTAGTCAGAACAGATTCCAAAAGTGAAAGTCATGCTTGACCAACCTGATTGAATTCTTGAAGAAGTAACAGAAAGGGTAGATAAGAGTAATGCTCTAGACGTAATGGGGGCAAAATTCGGTGGTTCACATTTTGGGGCACTATCATCGCCGGGGCACTAATTTTAGCGCCCCGAAAAAGATAGCGCTCCTCCCCCGTAAATTCAGTAGTAGCGCCCCAAGAAGGTGGTGGTGCGCTACTGGAAGTGATTCACCTCCTTCTTGGGGCGTTACTACTCAATGCCGCGGCGCTACGTGCAACAGCACCACGTCATTGCAGGCCTCCTCCCCTGATTAAAGGGGAGGGACCTAGCGCTGCACGCACCGGGGCCCTCCCGGACCAGCGGAGAGCGGAGTGCCGTGAAAACAGCTCGGCACTCAAGAGGAGTGCCGGGCTGAGCGATCGTGGCCAGCACCCCGCATACAAAGGTGAAAGGGGACAGGTGCTGGCAGTCGGCCAAAATAAAAATGGCCGCTCGACCTGCCCTTTAAATTACGCCACTGCCGCTGCAAAACTGCCCCCTGATCCTGTTGCAACTATCGCCCAGCGATAGGTCAGGGGGCGCAAGGGAAGTTTGCAGCCGGGGCACAAACAGGGCACTGCGCACGGCGATAACGTCATCATCGCCGGTGCGGTGGAGCGGGGCGCTACTGGCTACCGCCGCCGCTAACATCCCGCTGAATTCCACGGGAGGCGTTAGCGGCACCGCGCCCGGGCGCAAGGGGATTTGTGCCCCATTAGCGCCCCCGTGGCTCGGGAGATTGGGATGTGATAATGTAGATAGAGAGGGATGGGTAGAGGTGCAAGGTAAGTTGGTGTGAGTAAGGATGTGCAGGAGTAGGGTAGGGAAGGCAGAGTGATGGAGATGTGATGAAAGGCACAGCAGGATGAAGGTGCGTGTGGCTTTGTATTCACATTTCCTGATCTAATGAGATCATTGAAATGTTTGCGCCACTGCACCCAGGCCCACCTAACGACATCCCTGCTTGTGACCTCCTCTGCAATGTCCCACCACGCTTTCTTGGTCTCTAGGGGAGGTCTCTTCCACCCATCGGAAGGGAAGAGGAATTCACTGCGTGCTGTGACTCCCTCCATAAGCTTATATAGGGAGTCATGGGAGAACCTGGGTGCAGCCCTGCACCTCTGTGCAGTGCTTGTCAGTGTTTGCACCTCTTCAATGCTGTAGAACACTGACAGCTCAAACGTCAAAACTAAGGTGGCCTTCGTCCCTTTAAGGAAACTGGTTCAAGACACGTCATGAATGATGTCACCAGACCCGCTCCATCTAATTGTGTCGCATTTTTGGTTGGCAATTCCCTGTACTAAGGATGTGACTGAAGGGGTTAACAGATTGGCTGGCTGGCTGACATTCGCATTAGTCGCCTGGTCATAGCCTGGTAGGGCGAGATACCCGTTGTGCGATGCGGGGTGGATCTAACAGCCATTAGACACATTGGCAACATACTGCACCATTTGGTGGGGTGATCGGCACAAAATTTGTTTAACATAATTTTTAGAGTTTGGTTTCCTCTTTCCACCACTCCAAATGATTGTGAGTGATGGGAGATGTGAAGTTTATACGTGATACCCATTATCCATTGTAGTTCGGTCAAAATTTGGGTGCTAAAGTGTGATCCCTGTTTGCTATTGGTGCTCCCAAACTGCAGATCAGCACACCCAATAAAAGGCGAGCCGCTGTCAATGCAGTGTTCGTTTTACATGGAAAAGCCTCCATCCAGTTAGTAAATTTGTCAGCTATAACCAGACAATATCGCAAACCAGAAGGTCCTGTAGGTAAGGGCCCTATAAAATCAATTTGAGAGTGGGTCCACGGCCCATCGGGAGGAGTGGGACTATGCACAGTGCCCGTTTAGTGTGGGCACTTGGATTGTGCTGTAAACAGGGCAGGCAACGATTCACCCGATGAATAACATCCGTCACACAATCGGGATACCATGCAAATTTGCGTAGCTTCTGAACGGTTACATCAGCTGAATGGTGTCCTCCTACTGGGTGTGATTGGAGGAGATCAAAAATTTCAGGTGCCATGGATGGGGGAACACAGACAACTGGGAGATCGGACGATAGCCACCGCAGGTGGGGGTTGTACATTAACAGGGGGCAGCTTCCCCAGACTGATCCAGAGCCAATTGTGTGTCCGCAACCCATGGAGTGGGCTGAGGTAAAGGACATCCATTCTGATGCCATGCAACAACAACCACATAGGGGAAATAACTGGACTGGAGGGAGGGGAGGTCGATGTCCCCACCTTGGAGACTCGAGAATGATCTTAAGGGAGGGGTAAGAGCTGCCTGAGGTCACCGTTAACGGCGGCGTCCTTGGCAGCACGATCTGCCTGTGAGTTACCCTGGGTATGTACATCTGAAGAACGTCAGTGGGACTTCACCTTACCAACATAGACAGGGGCTGATCGTGAATTTAAAGAGTCCCAAAGGGAAGCAAAGAGGTCTGCATGGAGCAGGGTCTTACCATCGACAGTACAAAAATTATTCCGAGCATATAGTGGTAAAGATAGCAAAGTGTTAATCGCATAGGCACTATCTGACCAGACATTAACAGGTATATCATGAGTAATTTGGATCGCTGTCACCAGGCTGCAACTTCAGCATATTGGGTGGAGTGGGGAACGCATTTATACGTGAATTTTCGGTTAGCCAGAACTACTGCAAATCCAGTAAGGGGCTTTCCATCCCTGTGGTAGGATGATCCATCAATGTAGACATCTTGGGCATCACTCAGTGGAGTAGGATAGACGGGGTGACGGTCGAACTTCAGTGGTGGACGGGGGCAATCTTGGCTTCCCCCCTCGTACAGTAGGAGCTGGGGTAGTAGAGTTGTCTACCTTGGCGTAATTTCCAAATCTCTCTGAGTTAACAGGAGAGTCCAATGACTGAGTTGAGTGGAGGAGACCAAAATGTCCGATGGTTGGAGTAGAAGATTCAATGGATTGTGGGGGCTGTGGATGATCATTTTGTTCAATCCGGTAATAAACGTGAAGTGTTTGACTGCCCAAAAAGTGGCCAGCAGATGTCGATCACACACAGTGTAATTTTTCTCCACACCAGTCAAATTACGAGAGGCATACACAATTGACATAAGTTTATCATGTACCTCTCGGCACAGAACGGCAGCAAGACTCTGATCAGTGGAAATCACCTCCAGGTGGAAAGGCTTGTCCTGGTCAGGACTTGTCAGGCATGTGGCCTGCATAACGGCGTCTTAAGGAGGGACACAGCAATGGTATGTTCGATTGTCCAGTCACGAGCCACAGAGTCCTCTTCGTCCATTAATAGTTCAAATCTGGGAATAAACGAGCGTTGGTATCCAATCAGATCCAAGAAGGAACGAAGTACTGTTTTGGATGTGGGCAATGGTAAATGCTGAATCACATCCATCTTATGCTAGTTGGGACTGAGCCCCTTCGGTCCCACAGTAACCCCTAAAACGTCACTTCTGGTTGTAACAATTGTGCCTTGTTTGGATTAATTTTTAGTCCAGCCTTCAGAAGAAGGTCTAGTAACTCTTCCATTAGTTCAATATGAGTCTGTTTGTCAGGTGTAGCAAGCAAAAGGTCATCGACATACTACAGCTGACAGTCAGGTCTTGAGAAAGTTTTAAGTGCCTGGGCCATCCGTTTGTGAAATATAGTCGGGGTGTTGTGAAAGCCTTGAGGCAAACATGTCCATGTATAACTTTGATCTTCAAAGGTGAAGGCAAACTTATACTGATCCTCCGCCCGAACAAGAATACTCCAGAACCTATTTGAAATGTCAAAGGTGGAGAAGTAGCAGCTAACTAGTGGAATCTGGGACAGGAGAGTGGGGGTCTCCCGAACAACACGGGCACAAGCTGGGGTTACTGAATTAAGCTTGCGATAATCAATTGTTAGATGCCAGCTATCGTCTGGTTTCTTAACCGGCCAGGTTGGAGAATTAGTGGTAAAAGTGCCAGTGCGGATAACACCCTGCTTTAACAACGAATCGATAGTAGACCGAGCACAACGTTTACTCTCAGCGGAGTGGAATACTGCTTAACAGGAGGGTGGGAGGGTCCATTAATCTCCTCATCTCCCGACATCCTACCACAATCATGTTTGGACTTAGCAAAAACCTCTGCAAATTTCTGAATTAGTGTATTGATCATGGGGTCTTCAGTCCCGGGAAGGGTGAAATCCTCGGGTGTTTTAATCGCATATACCGAATAGGCATCCGAAATAGGTGTCGATGGTCCCTCATTAAAGTGCCACCAAAGACAATCAGTAGCGTAGTCGAGGACAGCACAGTGTTTATGCAGCGTGTCACTTCTCAGGATACCTTTCTGGTCATGGGTGGTCATATATACAGGAGAGAGGACATCGACGGAATTCCTATCAATGGACAAGACTGTGGAGCTCAATCCCTGATTAGCTAACTGAGTAGAAGCATTAAAGCCGGAAAGGCTTTAATGGGAAAAGGGAGTGGGATCATGTAAAATAGTCACGGCAGAACCAGAATCCACAAGCATAACATGGCGGTGGCCTCCATGATCAGTGGCCCAGTAAAACATAACATATATATTAACCTCTTACTTGTCTTGAGCAGAAACATAGAATCATTTAAACACAGTATTATTCGCGTAGCTATATACATTTTTAGGCACCTCTAGTTTCTAATAGATATGGGGAGGGAGAGTAGTTTAGGGAGGTATTTTCAGTGTGCGGGGCCTCGGTGGCTGAAGGCATTGTCACCAAAGGTGGGTTAAAGGGAAGGGGATGTAAAAGAAGCAACCATCAGAGGATTAAGGAGCAGTTATAACACTGGAAGAGTTTATAGAGATAAGGATAGTTGGATAGAGTTGGTGGTGAGGGTACAGAATTTGTCTGGCAGCAGAGAGGTTGTGGAGGGGTTGAGAGAGGTGGTGAAGAAGTAGAGCTGGGTGTCATCAGCATATATGTGGAAGCTTATCTCAAGTAGGGATGGCCAATAATGTAGCTACGATTTAATGAGAGTGAGGAACTTAAAGTAATTAATATTAGTAAAGAAAAAGTACTGGAGAAATTAATGGGACTAAAAGCCAACAAATCCCCTAGACCTGATGACATACATCCTAGAGTTTTAAAAGAGGTGGCTGCAGAGATAGTGGATGTATTGGTTTTGATCTTCCAGAATTTCCTAGATTCTAGAACGGGCCCCGTGGATTGGAAGATCGCAAATGTAAACCCACAGTTCAAGAAAGGAGGGAGAGAAAACACAGAGAAATTTCGGCCAATTAGCCTGACATCAGTAGTAGGGAAAATGCTAGAATCTATTATTAATGATGTGGTAAGAAGGCACTTGCAAAATCACAATGGCCCAGAAATTGATCTCGCTCTGTTCCCGCGGGGGTAAGGAGCAGGCGCGATCTCTCACTCCGCGTTGGCTTTTTCAGATCCAGCTCGCACGAACTTGATGTTCCAGACATCAGCTGGGCAGTGCTTGCGTATCCCACCGGCGTAGTGAATTCGTGCGAGCTGTGGGATCACGTGACTCAGTTAGAGCCAATGGCAGCACACCATCTTCCATTCATAAGTTTCACATACGTGCTGTGAAAGCTATGAATCTTACACCCCCCCAAAATAACAGCTAAACCTCAATTAAATTAAAAAAAAACCATCACATTAATAAAATAAGTATAGTTAAATAAATTAACCATTTTAAATAAAAAATTAAATTTTTGAAAAAATTTAAAATCTTTTAAAAAGTTATAAAAATAAACTTACCTGTCTTTAAAGTCTCTAAAAAAGATATACCTGTTAAAAAAAATTCAAAAAAATACTTAATTCACTACTTACCTTGTTAAAAGTGGGTCTTACTCCTCCTTTTTCCATTTCTAAAATCTTCCGTCCTTACCTGCGCGTCCAAAGCACTAAGTGCACAGCGTGCGCACAGCCTGCAGCGCGCACGCGATGCACCGAGGAACCGCCCCCTTTTCCAAAGACCAAGTGCCGGTTTTCAGCGCATGCGCAGGGCATGCAGAAAACCGGCAATTGGAGAGAAAATACGCGAGAGTACGCAGTGCGTACTCTCGCGCAGCGGGATCAATTTTTGGCCCAATATGATTAGGCAGAGTCAATATGGTGTTATGAAAGGGAAATCGCGTTTGACAAAGTTTTTCGATGGTGTGACTGACAGGGTAGATAAGGGGGAATGAACCAGTGGATGTAGTATATTTGAATTTTCAGAAGGCATTCGATTAGTTGTCACACAATAGGTTTTTACAGAAGATTAGGGCTCATAGGATTGGGGGTAATATATTAGCTTGGATTGAGGATTGATTAATGGGCAGAAAACTGAGAGTAGGACTAAACGGGTCATTTTCAGGATGGCAGGGTGTAACAAGTGGAGTGCCGCAAGGATCAGTGCTTGGGCCTCAGCTATTTACAATCTATCTCAATGACTTAGTTGAGGGGACCGCGTGCAATATATCCAGATTTTCTGGCAATACAAAGCTAGGTGGGAAAGTGAGGAGGACGTAAAGAGGCTGTAAAGCGATATAGACCGGTTAAGTGATTGGGTAAGAAGGTGGCAGATACTGTGCGGAAGTGTGAAATTATCCACTTTGGTTGGAAGAATGGAAGAGGAGAATATTTTTAAATGGTGAAGGACTAGTAAATGTTGGGATTCAGAGGGATTTGGGGGTCCTTGTACATGAATCACAGAAAGTTAACATGCAAGTACAGCAAGCAATTAAGAAGGCAAATTGTATGTTAGCCTTTGTTGCAAGGGAGATGGACGAAAATAGTAATGAAATCTTGCTGCACTTATATAGGGCTTTGGTGAGACCACACCTGAAGTACTTGTACAGTTTTGGTCTCCTTACCTAAGGAAGGATATATTTGCTTTAGAGGGAGTGCAATAAATGTTCACTAGATTGATTTCTGGGATGAGAGGGCTGTCCTATGAGGAGAGATTGAGTAGAATGGGCCTAAATTCTTTGGAGTTTGGAAGATTGAGAGATGATCGCATTGAAATGTATAAAATTCTTATGGGCTTGACAGGGTAGATGCTGAGAAGCTCTTTCTCCTGGCTAGAGTCTAGAACTAGGGGTCTTGGTCTTTAGGACTGAGATGAGGAGAAATTTCTTCACTCAGAGGTTTGTGAATCTTTAGAATTCTCTACCTCAGAGATACAGCTCTTTCTTTGTTGTAATACATCTAATTAGAGTTAGTACAAAATCTTAATTATTGTCAGTATATTTGCTGATCTTGTTAGGTTTTAGGCACCTTTTTGCAGATCAGAAGTAGTGAAATTTTCTAAATACTGCATTTTAATTTGCTGGTATATAAATGAATCAGGAAATCAAAACAAACTTTGGGGAAAAAAACAAAACACTGCAGATGCTGGAAATCTGAAACAGAAACAATAAATGCAGGAAACATTCAGCAAGTCGGAAATTGTAGGGGGTTTTCAAGGAGCCGGCACAGGCAAGATGGGCTGAATGGCCACCTTCTGGGCTGTATGATTCTACGATTCTATCTGAGGAACTGATTAAGAGGCGGTAGCTTTTGATAAACATTTATTCAATCAGTTCTAAAGTAAAACAGGGCTGAGAAACTATGCAGAAATTGATAAGATTTAATTCCATTGAATAAGCTCTTCCAATTTTTACATTTTGTCTCCAATTGTTTCCTCATATTATTTAAAAACTGTCAGTTTTCTGGGTGTGGTTTGAGAAGTCTTTTAATAGATTTACGAGGAACTGTTCCTTCTCAATTGTGTTTATGTCGTGAGAAGTTTGCAGTATGGGGTCTGATTGTTCACAACTTTTTATTCCCTTACTGTGGGTTTAAGATTTCTCTACCAATGAGAGACCAGTGCTTAAAGTATATCTTTCCAAACAGTCGGAAAATACAGAACTGGAAAAGACTCTGGAGTCCACCTGACTGATCCCAAAAACAAATACCCCTCAAATATTTATCCAGTACTCCCTTAAATTTTTACATGCTATCTGTCTCCCTAGGTAGTCCATTCATCCTCTGATTAATGTAATTCAACGCAGTGTGTGCTCCTTCCCCCTCTAAGTTTGAATTTATGTCCCCTGGCTGAATATATTATTGGGTTCAATTTATCTATTCCCTTAAGAGTTTTGAATAATATCTCTCTTGAGCCTCTCTTTTCCAAAATAAACCATTCCATGCCAATCAACCTCTCCTCAGAGTTCAGATACCTTAAAGTAGGTATTGGTTTGGTTGCCGTTTTCTGCACTGCCTCCAAAACGTGAAGAGCTAACAAGAATTGTACACTGTACACAAGGTGTGGTCACACCAATGTCTTGTACAGACATGTTATTGCCTCATTGGATTTGCGCTCTCTCCCTGTGGCTATACATCCCATGATCTGGTTGGCTTTCCTTTCTACTACTGCTGTACACTGTGCTCCTGGCTTCAGTGAACTATGCACCAATACCCCTAGCCGCTCTCTATTGTGTCCTGTACCCAAGAGCCATTTAATTTACATTACCACTACTAATTTATATTACTGTTATTAATTTCCTTTTTTCAGTCTCATGACCTTGCTTTTGGCCATATTAAGTGCCATTTGCCATTCATCAGCTTACCTTTCCAAGCTATCCGATCCCCTTGTATTTAGTTTGCCTGTTCCTTATTGTATAAAATGCTTTAACATCACCCATCCCCCCACCCCCCACTCCCCCACTCCCCCCACCCAACAATTGGTGTTATCTGCAAACTAAACTACTTTGTTTCTGACCACAGCTCCCAATGACTGATTTTCATCATCAACAGTAATGACCTCTGCACTGATCCCTATGACACCCTACCTGTGATTCCCTTGTCATGTTGACACAGCTCCATTCACAACCACACTTTGATTTTTCAGGATTAGTTAATTATCAATCCAAAATGGAAGCTTGCTTCCGATTCCATGCCTTCATATCTTATGGATTAATCACTTGTGTGAAACCTTAAGGCTTTGCTAAAATCTAAATAGACAGCATCCATGGAACTTCTGTTGACAACAAGGTTCATTACTTGCTTGCAATATTCCAGTGAATTTGTTTCGCACAACCTTCCTCCCCTCTTAAATCCATACGAACTCCTCCTTTCCATACCGTGTCTCTTTCAGGATAACTTCTTAATACTTTACCCATAACAGCTGTTAGACTTACTGGCCTAGATTTCTTTAGGCCGTCCCTATGCACTTTTTAAAGATGAACCTTATAGTAGCTATTTTCCAATGCTTGGGTGCTATACCCATTTCTAATGATTCCCTAAATATAGAAGCAAGGATGTGAGAGATTTTTCATGCCATTTCTTTGTACATAGTCTATCTAAGCATGTGCTCTGTCTTCCTTTAACTTCTTCAGTAGATCGATGACTGCCTGAACGGAAATCTCTATTTCTCTTAGTACTTCACCTGTCCTCCACTCCCTTCCTAGGAAATGCAACCTTCCAATGCCGAAGACGTCCCATGATCTCCTTATGAACGCAAAAATTAAAAATGAATTTAGTTTATTTGCTATCTCTTGGCAACTTGACACAAGTCACCTTGCGATGACCTTACATTTTCTTCAATACACTTCAGCTTAAACATTCACTTTCACTTTTTGGTGAAGGCTGTCTTGGTTTGACATGATTTCCTTCAGAAGGAACTGGGAGACGAGGAGCTGACTTGGATCATCTTCATTTCCGCTTGTAATGGTCCTTTGGGACTACGAAATAGAAGAGAATTGTAATTTGGAGAGATGTGGAATTAAAAAAAAAATTCTACAGTGTTGTTATTGGTAGAGTGCATCACCTAGCAACCACAGTGAGAACGGATCAATGACACAACATTGTAATCACATCGAGCTATGTGACTAAACTCCAAAGCTGGGGGTGGGGGGTGTGGGTGGGAAGATTAATTGAAAGGAGAAAATAAGAACCTAAGAAATAGGAGCAGGAGTAGACCATTCAGCCCTTCGAGCTTGCTCCACCATTCAATAAGATCATGGCTGGTCTTCAACCTCTGCTCCACCTTCTCGCACTATCCCCATATCCCTTGATTTCATTAGTATCCAAAAATCCATCGATATCAGTCTTGAATATACTCACCGGCAGAGCATCCACAGCCCTCTGCAGTAGAGAATTCCAAAGATTCACAACCCTTTGAGTGAAGAAATTTCTCCTCATCTCAGTCCTAAATTGCTGACCCCTTATTCTGAGACTGTGACCCCTAGTTCTAGACTCCCCAGCCAGCGGAACCACCCTTCCAGCATCTACCCTGTCAAGCCCCAAAAGATTTTTACACATTTCAATTCACCACACCCCCATCATTCACCTACCAACAATCTCTATCAATCACGACTCATACCTCACATTCACATGCTCCATCTAACCCTCACACACTTACACTGCTGCAAGCCTCACACCCACATCTCACAGCTTGCACACGCTGTCAGGTATTCAACCACGACAGGCACATTACCCAAACACATTGCACCACACTCACTGACACACTTCCCTTTCTCTTGCAGGTAAAGGTCACGCATAACCGGCGCCAGCAGAACCTAACCGGCGGAGGATAGGATCGCCTGCATCACCTCACCCCCATGGAGGAGACGGTGCGGGCCATTCTTGGCAGGGGCATGGCTGAGCCCTCTTCCAATTTTTACATTTTGTCTCCAATTGTTTCCTCATATTATTTAAAAACATTCCGTTTTCTGGGTGTGGTTTGAGAAGCCTTTTAAAAGACTTACGCGGAACTGTTCCTTCTCAATTGTTTTTATGTCGTGAGAAGTTTGCAGTATGGGGTCTGATTGTTCACAACATTTTATTCCCTTACTGTGGTCCGCCTGCATCACCTCACCCCCAGTGAGGAGATGGTGCAGGCCATTCTTGGCAGGGGCATGGTTGAGCCCGTGCCCAATGATGGGCCAAGATACCGGTATCCTCATACGCTATCCTCCTTCTCACATCCCTCATCCCACAATCTCTTCTGATTTACAAATTGCACATGGTGTAAGCATGCACCTCTTGCTTTCTCCCCCTCCAGTCACCACAACACCACTCTTGTGCCTTTCTCATTTCAGAGGCGCAAGAAATCCAACCTGCCCAGTCAGTGGTTCTAGAAGAAGAGGGAGAGGAGAGTGATGAAAAACAAGAAACACCGTCACTCGATCTGACAGTCGCAGCCACCAGCTCAGAGACTGGCATTGCGCGGAGTTTAGAGGGTTGCTTCGAAGTGGGATCTGTATATGGTGGGTCACCAGGCACGAGTGGGCTGTAGCCAGGGCAGGGGGAGAGGGTAGCACTGGTGCCAGCTTCCCGCAGGACGAGGTCGCACATGAGTTCTGCTGCAGAGGACTCAGATGAGAACTTCGATGGGACGGCCTACAGAAGAATTGATGGGTATGCACAACTAAATGCTTGGTGCATTGGCAGGCCTGCCAGAAAGCCTATCTTTGTTGCAATACATCTTAAGTAGAGTTATTACAAAATCTTAATTATTGCCAGTATATTTGCTGATCTTGTTAGGTTTTAGGCACCTTTTTGCAGATCTGAAGACATGAAATTTTCTTAATACTGCATGTTGATTTGCTGGTATGTAAACTGATCAGGAAATCAGAACAAATTTGGGGGAAAAAAAACAAAACACTGCAGATGCTGGAAATCTGAAACAGAAACAATAAATGCAGGAAACATTCAGCAAGTCGGAAATTGTAGGGGGGTTTTCAAAGAGCCGGCACAGGCAAGATGGGCTGAATGGCCACCTTTTGGGCTGTATGATTGTACGATTCTATCTGAGGAACTGATTAAGAGGAAATAGCTTTTGATAAACATTTATTCAATCAGTTCTGAAGTAAAACAGTGTAGGCTTCGCAAAATCCCCCAGAAACTCGAACAGAGCCCTAAAGGGAGTGATTTTTGGACCTTTCATACAAACTTGGGATGATGGGACCTAAGTGAAGTGATTTGATGTAAAAACCTCAGTCTTGGACATTTTAAAGATCAGGGAAGAAAAACCCTGAGGAAAATGACTTTTGAATCTTACTGTTGGGAAAGACACCTTTCACAGACACAAGGCAGGGTACGGAGGGGCGTGGCCAGGCAGTGGACAGCTTTGGGTATTGGGGCCCAATCAAGCTGTCTGGGAATTGTTTACACTGCAATCCTACCAAGGAGGAAGAGACAAACCCAAAGCCTCACACACACATCGAAATATGAATAATTCAAGACCCCCTTTTGAAATTCCCAGGCCCAAACAGGATACCAGAAGCCAGAAATCAATAAAACATTTAGTACTTCATCAAAAGCCAATCAACCAGGTATCCACAGGACAGATTTAAAAGCCCGCCAAAAGCCCTAGGACAATAGGGTTGAGATTTGGCGCGTAGATAAGGCTGTGTTTAAATCGGAAAACGATTAGGTCTTGTTTAACACTGAGCTAAAGCCATCGGAACTGGCAAGCCCGCCAAAACTAAACAATGGACTAAGCAAGGCTCATTTGCAATCTAAAGGAATCCGTTTTTGTAAGGGGTTTTTGGGCGCGAAAAAAAGACAGTATAATTGAAAGCCTGTCCCAAAAACTCTCTTTCTTTTTTCTTGGACTCGCTGACAATGCTCTCCCCCTGCTCCAGCAAAACAACTACAAGCCACGAGGAGGAAGGCCAGCAAACAGACCAACACACAAGAAGAAACCAGAGCAACTGCTTCAGTGACCATCGGACACCTCGCAGCAACAAGGGCCTTACGAAATCTTTGAATCAAAAGACTCTAAAATCCTGTCAAGGATTCGTTGGTGAGCATTATCCCATATCTCCTGAAACCAAAAACCTAGCTAGATAGTGGGATCTTTGGGAGGGATAAGGTTTTTGTTTGGTATATTGTCTTTCTCCCTCGCCTGTACCGTGTGCTCCCCAATCTGTGTTTAAGTATTAAGTGTGTTTTAAGTTTGTTACCTTTTTCTTTTAATAAAGTAAAAATTCTTTCATCAGAACCTGTTGTCTACTGCATTTTTGTTCACAACCCCTAAATAAGTCCAAAGTCTAGGAACCAGAGGGGTGTGGGAGCGATTCGAACCGCTCACTGAGTCAGAAAGTGAAGGCTGACCCCATTACCACCCCCTACAACAGGGCTGAGAAACTATGCAGAAATTGCTAAGATTTAATTCCATTGAATAAGCTCTTCCAATTTTTACATTTTGTCTCCAATTGTTTCCTCATATTATTTAAAAACTGTCAGTTTTCTGGGTGTGTTTTGAGAAGCCTTTTAATAGATTTACGAGGAGGAGGCGGTCCACAGCACAGCCAGTGTCGGAGCAGTGAATGACTGACCACAATTTCAGGATTTCAGGATTTCTGCGTTAGGATGCGTATGCGCTACATCTTGAAGTTGCAGTCAGTTTCAAAAGGGAAATAACAGGGAACGCTGTTCATTCGCTGTTATTACCCACCGCAAATTCCGAGCCAAGATATTATCCATGGTGTATTTTTGTTGTGGTCGTGTTAAAACCAGATTTACTTAAAAAAGAAAAACACCCATTACACTTCATTATGCCAGATCATCCATTCCCAGAGATAAATCAATTGGCTTTAACATGTAAATAATAGACAGTTAATGCAAACATTTGCAAGCAACTGCCAAATGGTTTGGGTCTGACACCTATTTGGAGGCACTGCTGACACTCGATGGGGTAGTCCCTGGAATTGCAGACATCCCTTGTCTTTAAGTATAAGTTTGATTGACAGCTTTATTTGACTTTGAGATACATCCTTCATTGCTATTGTTCTGCTGAACTTTAGGGCTGGATTCTCTGTCCGGAGGCGGGTTGGTGTCGTGTTCCGGATCCGCTGCCAGTTCCATCTGCAATGTGATAACGATTTTCAGTAGATTGGGCTTATTAAGCCCGCTGTGCGCGCTACCCAGGCCAATCAGTGGGTGCATGTCTGCAGCTCGCCTTTGATGACGTCTTTGAAGCTGTTGCATTTAAGCGGACCATGTACCCTTCGGCTTTCATTTACATTTTAATGCTCCTGAGTGCTGGTGTTTGCCGAGATGATTGCTCCTAGAACAAAGGCTGCTCCCCGCTTTGATGACGACTCCCTCCATGTTCTTGTGGAGGGAGTAAGAGGGTGCAAGGAGGTTCTGTTCCCTTCGGATGGAAGGAGGAAGCCTCCTCAGCACACCAAGTCAGCCTGGCTGCAAATTGCTGAGGAGGTAAGTACGAGGTCTATCTGTACATGCACCTGGGTCCAGTGCAGGAAGAGGATCAGCAAAAGTGAGTGTAACAGCACACTTAACTTTATTCTGCTGTGCCTGTCTTCACATCCCCATCAATCTGCATTGCCAGCCCTACTCCAGCACATACTACCTCACCCCAACATCCGTTGCACCGTCACCCATCCCTTTCTCCGTATCTACAGAATCACATCCCCATCTTTCTATGCACCCCTCACACTCACTCTCAATGTTATGCCATGACAACAACTAACAACTCACAAGGAGGGAAATTGGTATTGGCACCTCACTCCATCATAGTCTCCCTCCAAACATCTATCCTATCCATTCTTTACACTCATTCCAGCACTCTCACTAAGACTGCACTTCTGTCCCTCATTGCAGGAAAAGAGATCCCACAATAAAAGGGAGAGGGAGAGAACAGGAGGAGGACCACCATCCATGGCGCAGCTAACCCACGCTGAGGAGTCAGCTCTGGACATTGTTGGAGGTTCTGAGGAGCTTGAAGTGGGGAATGGAGAGACGGGCTCAGCCGAACAACCCGGTGACAGAAATATTTTCCATACAGCTGATTTGGCATTTAGGAGTGACTGATATGGGATCTGATGTTCCTAGAGATTGAATGCTAATTACTTGCACAAGGGAATGTGTGTGCAACCTACACATCACATGTCTAAATCATGTCTTTACTCTCCCACAGGACCATCAAGAGCCCCCCTCCCTACTGTCCAGGTGGAAGAGCAGGAGGACGCCTCAGAGGAACCTCCAAACTCTGAGGGAGCAGAAATGAGTGCATCCTGCACTAGCGCAGAGACGCACGCCTTGGTGGGTCCAACGCGAGATAGAGTAGTGTTGTCACCTGGTGTCTCACAACTCACAAGTGAGCAAGAGCAGATGGTGGAGACAGAGACAGCAGTGGAGAGTCCTTGTCAGATGCTGCAGGACTCTCTGAGCTTTGCTGAACTGCATGTAGACGCTAAGCCTCGGGTGCCATCCAGAAAGAGAGCCATGCTGGAGCTTCAGGAGCAAGTGCAGGAGGCTCTGACTGGGTTAGCAACCACGGTGACTGTGAGTATGCAGAGAATGAAGGAGTTCATCTCAAATATGAGCAGCGCCACGGTGCAGGCTCTGGCAAATGTAGGGCCTACCATGGAAAGGATGGCAACCTCCATGGAGGACATAAATCGCCAGACACAGGAGAACATGGTAACACTTCTAAATAGATGGTCAGCTATGGAGGATAGATGGGCACCTATCGAGGAGAGAAACCAGAGGTTCATGGATGTCCTTGTTATGAGAACTGTCAGCACAGAGACGGGTCCTCATGGCTCCACTGATGTGCAGTAAGGTGCTCTCCAGCAACTTGCTGGCAGAGAAGTGAGGGTGGCCCATGAGAGGGACGGTGGTGGAAGGGGAAATGGAAGTGGGGGCTCCTCTCCAAGCTGCCATCCCATTGCCAACCCCTCGGTCAGAGCCCCAGATGCCTCCCCCAACAGAGATGGCCGAGTTTGCCCCTGCATAGCCGTAGGAAGAGCAGACTTTGGCAGGGCCCTCACAGGCTCCACAACCCAGAGGACAGCCGCCAAAGGTGTCTAAGCTGGTGCAGCAGGGAAGTGAGCAAGGTGCCTCTACATCTGCTGAAGTCACAGGGGAAGCAGCATGAAGAAGCACGCGTAAGAGAAAGCTGACACACAAATA
This sequence comes from Squalus acanthias, assembly GCA_030390025.1. Lineage (NCBI taxonomy): Eukaryota > Metazoa > Chordata > Chondrichthyes > Squaliformes > Squalidae > Squalus > Squalus acanthias. The sequence goes on along the minus strand of JASTWF010000077.1, from coordinate 1,246,716 downwards.
GTCACAAGGGTAGTCACTTGGGTGCTTTCATAGAAATCAGTGTAATGTTTGTGTTCTTTTATTTTATTGTATTAAAGTGATGTCATGTGAATGTTTCAACGCGTTGCCCTATGAGTGCTCACAAATGGAGGTGGCACAGCGAGGGGTGAGGACGCCTTTCATCTGAAGCAATGGTGGTGAAAGGTCTAGGAATGCACAGTTCATTGGAGGGATGCTCCATGGTGTGGAAGTGGGGTCATGCGAACCTTCATGTGCATGTGGCAGCCACATGTAAGTGATGCCGAAAGTTAGTTGAATCTGGCATGGATTAGGCCATCCCTTGCCTGACGGGCAGCAATGTGCTCACGTGCTGGTCGTACTGGGTCAGCCGTCTCCTCCAGGCATCCCTCATCTGCAACCTCATTCGGCTCTTCCTCCTCCTCCTCCTCTGAAGAGGCTGTGCAACTTGTTCCTCAGGCAGCGCTAATCCCCATTGCAGTGCGATATTGTGCAGGGCACAGCAGACCACGATGATTCTCGAGACCCTGGCTGGTGCATACTGTAGGGCTCCACCAGATCTGTCCAGGCATCTGCAGCGCATTTTGAACAACCCTATTGTTTGCTCAATGACACTTCTGGTGGAGATGTGGCTCTGATTGTAGCGCTCCTCAGACTTGTTTGATGGCCTCCCCATCGGCATCATCAGCCACGTCTTCAGGAGATAGCCCTTATCTCCAAGGAGCCATCCGGAAAGGTCATTTGGAGGAGCGAAGAGCTGAGGCACAGTGGACTGGCGCAGGATGTAAGAGTCATGGCAGCTGCCAGGGAATCTCGCGCACACATGTATGATGCTCTTCCTGTGGTTACACACCAGCTGCACGTTAAGGGAGTGGAAGCCCTTGTGGTGCACAAATACTGCTGGGTTGTAATAGGGAGCCCTGATGGCCACATGGGTGCAGTCGATGACGCCCTGCACCTGTGGAAAGCCAGCCAGATTGACAAAGCCTAGCGCCCGCGCGGTAACACTTGCTTCATCAGTTGAAAAGTGGATGTAATTGGCGGACTTTGCAAAGAGGGCATCGGTAACCTGCATAATGCATCTGTGGTGGCGGCCGACTGGGAGATGCCGCTAATGTCTGCTGCTGATCCCTGGAAGGACCCTGACACAAACAAGTTGAGGGCAGTGGTGACATTGAATGCCACTGGTAAGGCGTGTCAACCTGCTCCTCCGGGCTGCAAGTCTTGGTCCAGCATTGTGCAGATGTCAGCGTCTACCTCTCGCAAAAGTCTCAGCCTCCTTTGGCACTGCTGCTCACTCATGTTGAGGAAGCTCACCCTCTGCCTGTAAACCCTGTGTTGGGGTTATCTCCTGCGGCACGGGCCAGCCAAGCCCTGATGGCCTCTGCCCTGTGCAGCATCCGGTGGCTGAGGAGAAGGTTGGCGCTCCTGTTCTTGGTGCTGCTGCTGTGCCTAATTCTGCTGCTGCCGCAGATGATCCTCTTCCGAATCTGAGGTCCAGGATGAGTAAGTATAAATGGTTCCCATTCTGCTGTTATATCTGGCAGTTTAGGATGAGATGTTATCAGGAGTAAGTCAATGGGGAGAAACCTTATTCCAAGGAAGTGACAGTGCGTATAGATTTCACAGCACACACTCACAACCTCAATACAGCTCAAAGGTCTCCTCAAAATCATGAATTAGAACATAAGAACATAAGAAATAGGAGCAGGAGTAGGCCATTCGGCCCTTCGAGCCTGCTCCGCCATTCAATGAGATCATGGCTGATCTTCTGCCTCAATTCCATTCACCGGCCTTATCGCCATATCCCTTGACGCCCTTACTAGTCAGAAATCTATCGACTTCTGTTTTGAATATACCCAATGACTGAGCCTCCACAGCCCTCTGGGGTAGAGAATTCCAAAGATTCACCACCCTCTGTGTGAAGAAATTTCTTCTCATCTCAGTCCTGAATGGCCTACCCTTTATCCTGAGGCTGTGGCCCCTGGTTCTAGACTTCCCAGCCAAGGGAAACATTCTCCCAGTATCCACCCTATCAAGCCCTGTAATAATTTTGTATGCTTCAATGAGATGCCCTCTCATTCTTCTGAATTCAAGAGAATACAGGCCTAGTTTACTCAATCTCTTCTCATACGACAGTCCTGCCATCCCAGGAATCAATCTTGTGACCCTCCATTGCACTCCCGCTATGGCAAGTATCTCCTTCCTTAGTTTTGCCATTTCAGTCCTATGGAGTCATAGGCCGGGACATCGCAGACTCTGTGGTCTCAATCCGAGATGCGATAGAGCTCATGGACGAGAGTGGGCGGGAGGCTTATGTATTGAAGATAGATCAAGAGAAAGCCTTTGATAGGGTCTCTCATGAGTTTTTATTGATGCTTTTGGAAGCATTTGGTTTCGGGGAAAATTTCATTGAGTGGATAAGGATTTTTTATTCAAACATATTTAGCTGTGTTAAACGTAATGGTTTTTTATCCAAGTATTTTCCGATACAGAGGTCAGTGAGACAGGGTTGTCCCCTGTCCCCATTGTTGTACACACTGGTAGCAGAACCATTAGGTTACATGATGCGAAAGGAACAAGGTGTAGTTGGGATTGCGGTTCCCAGTTCCGGGCTGGTGTCGGTGATACACCAAGATGCAGATGACACAACCTTAACATTGAGAAATGGGGAGTCAGTGAGGAAAGCTATGGACGTAGTGGAGGAGTATTGTAGAGCTTCAGGAGTCAGAGTGAATTATAGTAAGTCCCAATGCCTGGTTGCAGGAAGGGGTAGGGAGGAATGGTTGGAGGAAAGTCCCTTTAAGGTGGTGGAGGTTTTGGAAGTTCTGGGGGTGCATATGGGGTGCAATAAAGACAGGGATGATGTAGATCGATTAAATTGGAAACTGAAGGTTATGAAAATTAAAAGATTTTGGGAAGATGGGAAAGAAGGTGGTTGAAAGTGCAAGGAAGAGCGACAGTGGTGTCCGCTCTCCTGCTATGTAAGCTATGATACTTATTGACGGTGGAGGATATTCCTGAGTGGGTGGAAAAGTCCATCCGAGAGGCTTGTGTGAGGTTTTTATGGGAAGGGAAACCAGCCTTGGTTGCTTACAATACCATCATTGGACGGAGAAATCAGGGAGGACTCAATTTCCCAGATATTGATTTGAAGAAAAAATCCTTCAGAATCAAATGGGTGAAGAAATTTCTTCAGAAGTCAAATACAAGTTTTTGGAAGAGTTGTTTTGAGCATTTTTTTTTAATGAAGTGGGATAGGAGGGCAGGGGATATCGTATATAGAATATAATATGTTTTTGAAATCGATTAAACCTCTCCCTAGGTTTTATAAGGGGGTTGTAGAGACTTGGGCCCAATTTTTAAAAAGTGTGCAGTTTATGCCCAAGGGTGCTGAGGAATTTTTAGAATAGCCCTTATTTTTGATCAAGTGGGTCAACAATGAAGGAGAGGTATTATTTAATCAAGCTTTTATAAAAGCTGGTATTATACATGTGGAAGATCTATTATACGAGGTAATTCCAGGTTGGTTGCCGGAAGTGATAGTGAGGGACATGGTGTGGGAGGAGGATCAGGAGGTAGAGGAAAAAGCAATTATGATCATGTATGAGAAGATTGTGAGGGCAATGCCACAGGATTGGATGGAGAAATAAATGCGGAAATCTCCAAAGGAAGTAAAAATGCGTCCCGCTTTTCCAAGCTTTCTGCTGGAGAAAGTGGAAGAGTTGGTCCAATTTGACAACTGTAATACTCGAGATTTCTATGGGGTATTTAGAGAATGGAGATTCAAGACACCTGCTGGTCAGGAGTTTTGGCAGAGTATATATCCACAGCTGGACTTCAACAGGATTTGGAAGGGAGTGTGGGCGAATTTTAAGTGTCCAGAGTGGATTGAACTGGATTTCAAATTGGCTCATAACCAGATTTATACCATGACGGCCTTATGTAAGATTGGGCGAGTGGAGGGGGCAAGTTGCCCAGTGTGTGGGACACGGGATGAGACTCTGTCCCATTTACTGGTGTCATGTCCGCAGTTAAATGATTGTAAGTACTATGTTCGACAGTTGTGTGAGTTTTTTTTGCTGGGTGGGGACCAAAGAGCGAGAATGGGAATCCCGTGGGACTCAATTTTGAGATGGGAATTGCAGGAGAGTCTGCCCGAGTCTAGCAGAGCGGCAATTAATTTAATGTTCAGTTTGGCTAGATTCATGATTGTGCAAAGAAGGAATGCTCTGTTTTTTAAGGGGAAGAGAATCAATCTAAAAGAGTATTTTAAATATAAGCTAAAAGATCATTATAAGGCTCTGTGGATGTTTTATTCAGAAAGTAATTTAAAGATAGTATTTTACGATCAATTTTTAAAGTACAATCGATTAATATATGTTACAGGAGACAAATTAAACTTCAGGTTTTGATGTTAACATGTGGTGGAGGAATGGCTGTGCAGAGCGGCGGAATGGATTTGAATGATGAAATGGAATGATCATGATGTTGTAAATGTTCTTAATGTTCAATAAATAATATAATTTTAAAAAAGTGGGTAGCACACTCGCCTCTGAGTCAGAAGGTAGTGGATTCAAGTCCCACTCCAGGGACTTGAGCACAAAAATCTCGACTGACACTCCAGTGCAATGCTGAGGGAGTGCTGCACTGTCGGAGGTGCCATCTTTCGGATGAGGCGTTAAACCGAGGCCTCGTCTGCTCTCTCAGGTGGATGTAAAAGATCCCTGGCACTATTTCAAAGAAGAGCAAGGGAGTTATCCCTGGTGTCCTGGCCAATATTTATCCCTTAATCAACATCACTAAAACTGATTATCTGGTCATTATCACATTGCTGTTTGTGGGAGCTTGCTGAGTGCAAATTGGCTGCCGCATTTCCCACATTACAACAGTGACTGCACTTCAAAAGTACTTCATTGGCTGTAAAGCGCTTTGAGATGTCCGGTGGTCATGAAAGGCGCTATATAAATGCAAGACTTTCTTTTTTCTTTCAACTCGCCTCTAATAATTTTTACCAATTACTTTCAATCTATGCCCCCGGTTATAGACCTCACTTCTCAGGGGAAGCAAATCCTTCCTGTCCACTCTATCTAGGCCCCTCATAATTTTATACATCTCAATAAAGTCTCCCCTCAGAAAACAACCCCAGCCTATCCAATAGCTTTTCCTTATAGCTAAAATTGTCCAGTCCTGGCAACAACCTCGTAAATCTCCTCTGTACCCTCTCTAGTGCAACACATCTTTCCTGTAATGTGGGGACCAAAACTGTACACAGTACTCTAACTGTGGCCCAACTAGTGTTTTATACAGTTCAAGCGTAACCTCCCTGCTCTTGTATTCTATTCCTCAGTCTGTAAAGGAAAGTATCCTGTATGCCTTCTTAACTACTTTATCTACCTGTCCTGTTACCTTCGGGGATCTGTGGACAGGCACTCCAAGGTCCCTCTGTTCTTCTACACTTCTCAGTATCCTACCATTTATTGTGTATTCTCTTGCCTTGTTAGCCCTCCCCAAATGCATTACCTCACACTTCTCTGGATTGAATTCCATTTGCCACTTTTCTGCCCACCTGACCAGTCCATTGATATCTCCCTGCAGTCTACAGCTTTCTTCCTCACTACCAACCACATGGCCAATCTTTGTATCATCTGCAAACTTCTTAATCATGCCCCCTACATTGAAGTCTAATGCTTGATGTATACTACAAAAAGCAAGGGACCTAGTACTGAGCCCTGCGGAACCCCAATGGAAACAGCTTTCCAGTCACAAAAACATCCGTCGACCATTACCCTTTGTTTGCTTCCTGCCATTGCACCAATTTTGGATCGAACTTGCCACTTTCCCTTGGATCCCATGGGCTTTTACTTTTCTCACCATTCTGGCACGTGGGACCTTATCAAAAGCCTTGCTAAAATCCATGTAGACTACATCAAATGCACTACCCTCATCAACTGTCTTTGTTACCTCCTCAAAAAATTCAATCAAGTTAGTCAGACAGTACCTTCCCTTAACAAATCCATGCTGACTGTCCTTGATTAATCCATGCCTTTCTAAACCACGATTAATACTGTCCCTCAGAAATTTTCCAACAATTTGCCCACCACTGAGGTTAGGCTGACTGGCCTGTAATTACTCAACAGTACAACGTTAGCAGTCCTCCAGTCCTCTGGCAACACCTGCAGCCAGAAAGGATTGGAAAATGATGGTCAGAGCTTCCGTTATTTCCTGCCTTGCTTCTCTAAACAGCCTGGGATACATTTCATCCGGGCCTGGCGATTTATCTACTTTCAAAGATGCTAAACCCCTTAATATTTCCCCTCTCACTATGTTTATCTCATCTAATATTTCACACTCCTCCTCCTTATCTAAAATGTCTGCATTGTCCCTCTCTTTACTGAAGACAGACACAAAGTATTCATTAAACCATACCCAAGTCTTCCACATCCACACACAAGTTTCCTTTTTGGTCTCTAATAGGCCCTACTCTTTCTTTAGTTATCCTCTTGCTCTTTATGTATTTATAAAACATCTTTGGATTTTTCTTGATTTTACTTGCCAATGTTAGGGAGAAATTATTTCACTCCAGTCTGTTGATAGGTAAAAGCAAAAACAGTTTATTTAATATTCAGAGATCCCTGGGAGAAGCGTCACAGACCTTGCTCAGCCTGGTGACTACAACTTCTCGACCTCCCGTTGTCAATGACAACCTTTTATTGAAGAGTTGTCCAATCACATAGTTACAAAATATCACATGATTACAAGTATGTCAATTCAAACTTAAACAATTAATTTGTTATATTCTAAACAATTTATGTCAGTTCAAACTAAATCATTAATTCGTTATATTTCAATTCAAACTAAATAATTATGTTGATTCAAATTAAACAATTATGTCGATTCAAACTAAACCATTAATTCGTTATATTCTTATCTCTGTCAGTTACAAACTAAAAGCATTAATGACGTATATATGCAGTCTGTGTAGAGGCCCTGTGTCTGGCTTTTATAGTCTTCTATTGTGTTATGGCCTTGGATGTTGCTAAGTATCACAATGCTCAACCAGGCCTTATCTTCCACCTGGGCTCTTCTATTTCATACAGAAACGAGAAATTATTATTTTAATTTAACATGAGTTCAAATTAACTCTTTCACTCCCATTAACTCTTTCACTCCCCTACAAAATCCTCCCTCATTCTCACAGTGGATGTGGAACGGCTTTTCCATATTGGGTAGTCCGAGACCGGGGGCTGATACTAGCACCTGTTTGAGGTTCCCATATGCTTCCTCTTGTTCCGGACCCCATTTAATAAGGGCATTGCCCGGATTTCCCCCCTTTACTAACCTTTGGATTGGTTCTGCTATTGCTGCGAAATTAGGTATAAAGTTCCTACTGTAATTAAAGAGGCCCAAAACTTTCCTAATCCTTCTAACTGAGACCGGTCTGGGCATCTCTTGTATTGCCTTCCGACGGTCACTGTGCATTGTTCTGACCCCCTGGGATATTTGTTGTCCCAGGTATGTAACCTCCCCTTGCCCAATTCGGGCCTTCTTAGGATTTACCTTAAACCCCCCATCTTCTAGTGTCTGTAAAATTACAGTTAGGGCAGCTGCATGTCCGCGCTCGTCTTCTGAGGCGATTAGCAGATCATCCACGTATTGCAGCACAGTGCTGCGATACAGGAGGAGGTCTGCTGTTTCCAGCAGTGAACTCATTACCCGGTGGAATATTGCCGGACTATTATGGAACCCCTATGGCAATCGAGTCCATGTGTATTGTCTATTCCCTACGGTGAAAGCAACTTTATTTTGGGATTCAGGATCTAAGGGTAAGGACCAGAACCCATTAGCAATGTCCAAAACTGTGAATATCTTATGCTTTGGGTTCAATGCGTGTAAGATTGTGGATGGGCTTGCCACTATTGGGTGTAATTTGGGCGTTACCTTGTTTAATTCAGTGTAATCAATAGTCAGTCGGAATGAATTATCTGGTTTGAGAACTGGCCATACGGGTGAATTAGTTGTGCTTTCTGTAATCCTAATTATGCCTTTCTCCTCCAGCTCTCGTACTATATCTTGTACTGCTTCCCGTGCTTCGGGTTTAATGGGGTATTGCTTATGGGGCTTGTGTTCCGGGCCTGGAACCATGTTTGGCTCTACTTTTACCCGTCCAGTGTCTTGTTTTGTTTTTGCCCAAACTCCGTCCATTATCTGGCACATGGCCCCGTATGGTGTCCGTTCTAATTCCCAGTTCCTGCTTAAGAATGTTGCGCTCCCTACCTTTGCCAGGTTGGTGCATGGTTTATCTGTGCTGACTTTGGATCCATCTCCTCGAGACCAAACAATCTTATTTTGCGCGGAGTCCACCAATATATTGAATTCCTTTAGCAGATCTATTCCTAATATGGTACCTTCGTTGTTTTGGCACACATAAAACTGTGCAGGAAAGAGTTTCCCGGCTAACTCTAAAACTTGTACTTCACTTTTATAAGCCTTAATTTTTGTACCCCTTAGTCCTACTATATATATATATTCCTTGGTTGTCGGAAGGGCCAAATCAGTTAAAGATACTGATGCTCCTGTATCAACTAGCATTTCACACGATTGGCCCCCTAGTAATGCTGCAACATAGACTCGGTTGTCCGAGCTTCCTGTGACTGGGGCCGCCTCCCATCATTGACTCTTTCCCTTAAACTTAAGATACTCCATAAAGTCCTTTCTTTCCTCCGGTCTAAGATAAGTGCCCTGTGTCTGGTCCACCTCTCCCTTCTTCCAGCAGTTGTAAATCCGGTGTCCTAGCTTACCACAATTGTCACATCCCCCTTTCTTTCCACTCCTGCAATCCTTTGCCATATGTCCCACTTTTCCACAACTATAACAGCTCCCTTGAATTTTCTTGTATTGTTGCAATGCCCCCCCTGCTGCTACCTTTTCCTGTTTAATTTTTGTACCTCCCTTTTCGGTGGGTTCGGATTCCTCAGCATCTATCTGACTTGCCCATTGAACTGCGAGATCATACGTAGGGGCAATCAACACTCCTAATTTTAGGATGGCTTGGTGTGCCGGTGAAAGACCGTCCTTAAACAGCTGGATAAATGACTGGTCTGTTCGTTGTGGGTTTACTTGTCCTGATGATTCGCAATAAGCGTCAAACAGTCGTTCTCCATAATCACTACTGGATTCCCCCTTATCTTGCCTTACTGATTGAATTTTTCCCCAATTTATAGTAGGACCCCCAAGCGCTGTTTCTACTGCGGTCTTAAAGGGTCCATATGCTGCCCATTGAACTGCCCGTCCGGCACTCGGAGGTACTACATCTGCCCATTCTCCATCCTGCATCCCTGCAGCGGGGTTTATAGTTCTCCACTTGTCAGCTGGGCATCTTGCCCTGACTAACTGGTGGATGTCCCTACAATGTAAATTGTGGATGTCCCACATTCCCTCTAGATTTCTCCAGAACTCTGCGTTCTGGCTACGAGGTTTGAGGGTTACCAAATCTTTGAGAATAGCTTGTTTCTCAAGAGGCGTGAAAGCCCGGTATTGATCTTGTGCTGCCCTCTGGTGGTGTAATACGGGTGCCATCGGTACTACCGGAACATCCCCTTTAATCCCGATTGGGGCTGAGGCATACGGAGGGGGCCTTTCTTTATCCTCATCATCCCTGTTCCCTTTATCTGTCTTTTCCATTCGTTCTAGTGTGCTTTCTAACTTGGCTATTTTCTTTTCTTGTTCTTCCATCTTACTAGTTTGTGTCACTATTTTCTTTGTCAACATTATTAACTGATGTGTCAAAATTACTCCTGCCTTTCTAGTTTTCGTATGTTTTTGCTTCTCTGCAGTAATAACCCAACAGCATGGGGATAAAAGACGACCGGTAGCATATTACTCCACTCAACAGTCACCTGTAGTTGCAGGCATGTCACGATGTGTGGCAGCACTAGACTGTGCAGCGTGGGCTGTGAAAGTAAGTGAACCCACGGGACCCCTACCAATCTCAAGGGGAAGGGTATACTGCCTAGTGGTAATAGATCAATTCACACGATGGGTGGAAGCTTTCCCCACACGAAACTGCACAGCTGCCACAGTGGCCCGGATAATGGCAGAGGAAATAATACCGAGATGGGGGGTTCCTACTCAAATCGACTCTGACCAGGGAACCCATTTCACGGGAAAGGTAGTAAAGAATATCTGCGCATGGATGGGAATAAAACAAAAATTCCACATTCCCTACCGTCCTCAGAGCTCTGGGATGGTGGAGCGAATGAATCGGACCCTAAAAACTGCATTAGCAAAGGCTCTGAGTGAAACCCACCAATTTTGGGTAGATGCTCTGCCCGCAGTCCTGATGAAATTGCGAGCTATTCCTAATCGAACGACAGGCTTATCTCCCTATGAATTAATGACAGGGCGAGCAATGCAACTCCCTTATGGAATTATAACGGGAGGAGAGGAACTAGGACCCTTACAGGACAGGATCCGCCGATATGTCCTTGAATTAAGCAAGCAGTTAAAAGAAATGAGACAGCAGGTTAGAGAAAGACAGGAAGAAAAGGATAAAAATTTAGACTTGACTGCGTTAACAAACGTTCCCTCTGCAGGAACAAAAGTAATGGTTAAGGTCCTGCCTGCAAAGCAGGGGTTTGCCCCAAGATGGTCCGGTCCTTATCAGGTCCTTATCAGTGGGGACACGTGTGCCTGTATTGATATAAAGGGAATGGGAAGGTGGAAACACTGGACCCAGCTAAAGATCTATAACCCTTCACCATGGTAGAGATGGACGCAACAAAACAAATACCGAGTATAAGGAATGAGAGAGTGGATACCGTACACAGGATGGGAATGGCCCCTGATAAGGGGATTGGTCTGGGCATTTTGCATCATTCTGATTTGCTTCACACTGGGTTGGATTTTGAAGTATATATGGAACCAATCCCATCCATCTCGACAACAAAGGGAGGCGATGGAAAAAGGAATCCGACTGGGAATGATGGGACCACCAATTTAGTAATTATGTGCTTTTCCTTCCTCCAGAATAATAGAATCTACAAGCAACAAGAAAAGTAGTTAGATTGGCAATATAGCCTTTGGGACATTGTTAACATAGAGTGATAAAATGAAGTTAATAATGTGTATTAGTTTAGCTGCAACATACGTAGTAAACGCGGCTGCATTAGAATACGAGTGCCTTCCCTGGAGATGGGATACCATAAGACTGTGTAACCAAGACACAGTTCGCTGTTCGACTGCCAGAGACGGGAGCCAGAAGAATAGGACGTTAGAACGAGAGACTGGAAGTACAGCCTGGCTGTTTAAAGATAAAAGGACTTATTTAACTGGTAAAAGTAATTGGACTATAGAATGTGGAGGGACCCCGTGTCATGCGGATTTGCAATGCTCATCAGTCCAGACATATCGCGAAGCGAGACGAAGGCGTGAGCTGCACGTAAATACCTTTGTGTATATGTCCTATGTCTATGCAAAAAATATGAACTTGAGTTCGTGTTGGGTCTGCTCCCATATTCCAATACATAGTAAGGGAGGGATTCCTTTAAGACCGATACCCTTTAGTGCTCAGGAAATGGCTGAATGGTTAATCCGTAAAAATGATACCTGGGGAACTCTAGTAGGTTGGGGATTCAGACAAAAGATGGAAACGGAAGACTGGAGGAGTGCGGGTTATAACCTTACTGCCTTCCGAGGGTGGTATCAACCGAATTACAATCACGCTCAACCCCCGCCGTCCCTTGTACTCACTAACACCTCGGGAAGTGGTAGACCGAACGGAAGTCTGTGCTTAGTCAGCAAAGGCACAGGAGGGCTGGCTCTGGGTTGGAGTAGATGCGAGCAGAAATATGAATTAAAGAGGACCAGGAGTGGGTACAGTGGTGCAACCTTCACGTATGGGACGTGGAATCTCGGCACAATTCCAAACATAACCAGTGGGGGCCATGGAAGGGTAAAATCAAAGGTGGATAAGTGACCTACTGATGGATAAGCGTCCGCTAGACGCAGCCATCAAATGGACAGGCAGTAAAGAGCATAAGAAGTCGGTAGAGAAAGCGATCTGGCTGATGTGCTACAAGAAGCAAGTCCAACTTTCGGACCAGGTCATTGTAGCACAGGCAGCTCAGATCAGGGATTTGGAAGTTGAGATGGAAGAAAAGATCACGGGAGGACAGAAACTCATTGCATCATTGAATGCGTTACATCAGGAACGCCAGATAGTAGCCAACCACCATGAGGCTAAAATTGATTACCTAGAATGTCAGGTCACGGAATCAAAGTTAAACGAGGGTAGGATTAGAGAACGGTGTATCCGCCTAGCTAACCAGATAAAAGCCCAGGAAGAAAGCTTGAAGGGAGTTAGGGCGGCATATAAGATGGCCCTCGAGGATAGGCATGAGGGAGCCGACCACAGTGTTTGCCAGAAGGAGATAGGGAACCTAAGAGAGGCCCTGAATAAGGCAAACGGCTTGGTGTGCCTCATCAGCCCGTCAGCAAACCAGCCACAGGTGGGTAGGGAATTCCCAAAATCCCTACCAGACAAAGCAGAGGAGGTATTTGCCACTGCGCCCTCCGCGCCACCCAGCTATTCGGCAACCTGGGTAAGGGAGGAAGTGGTGGAAATAGAAAAGGAGGTTCCCGAGGTAGGACAATCCCCGGAGGTAGAGTCGAAACCGGGACCAATGTGTCCGCTCCGAGGTCACAAGAGAGGCCCGAATGCAGACAATGGGGCAGAGGGGGATGTCCTGAACCAGCTTATATTGCCTCACAGCTCACACCAGCTGAGAGCAATGATTAGCCATGTACGGAAGCTGTCCGAGTCAGACGACCCTTCCGTACACTTTAGGGAGGTAGAACAGACCGCAGCGATTAATGGCTGCAACGATGAGGAAAAGACCAAAATGTTGCTGTTCTCGTTAGATAGCTCGATCCTCCAGTGTCTCTCAGACGAGAGCAAGAAGGGAAATAAAACCTATGAGGAGTTAAGGGATGAGGTCCTAGAAGTGTTAGGGGCGGATGACGAAGGTCCGTTCGTCAGATTGAGTCAAACCCTACAGATGGAGCGAGAACCCCCGAAGGTTTTCGCCGAGAGGCTGTGGCCAGTATACCAGCGTAGCTGCCCAGGTGCGCCAGCGCGCAACTTTCTGAACGGCGCCGGGAAAGCTCATTGGCTCAGGTGTTTAGTAGCCAACAGCTTGCCAGCCGTCAGGGAGCAGACCAGAGCGTGGTTTGATCCCACTAACCCCGCCACAACGGAGGAGTCTGTTCTAAATCGACTCACCATAGGTTATCGGAATACTAGGAGCACGGGAGCGCGTCCCCTTAAGGGAAAGGTGCATGAGGCAAAGCCCGCAGCTCCGGCTCAGAAAGAGTGGCATCAGGAGGGAAATCGCGCCCCACAAACCAGTGGTGTTTGTTACGGGTGCAGAAAGACAGGTCACTGGCGTAAAAACTGCAGGAATCCCTGGAAGGACTCCAGGGACAAAGCTCCCGCAGCCCGAACCCAAGCGCCTGTCTCTGAGAAAGGAGCTGGTGTGCCTATCCATCCCGATGCGATAGAATCAATGTTAGGAGCCATGCGGTCTCTTATGATTTCGCACGGGGAAGTAGCAACAGCCCCATACAACCCAGGCTTCTGACTGGAACCGGTGCAGCCTGCCTACCTGTGTCCCCTTGAAAGACGCGCACAGGAGGGAGTCTCCTGTAAGGAGGCCAGGTTAAAAGAGCAGGCCTTGGGGAGGAGAACGCCCGTTTAATGGGGAAGGTAGACGGGCTGGAAGGGCAGCTTAGAGACATAAAAGCAGCCTATAGGGTAGCCAGGAGCAGGGAGTATGAGGATTTAAAACAGAATAGAAATCTGCAGCCTCCAGCAGGCGAGATTTCACAGAAGGCACAAGCAGGGGCGGTGGCCTGTCTCAGGGGAGGGGCCAAACCTGCGAGTGGGGACTCTCAGCCCCGGGTAGGACCGCAGGGCACACAGACCGGTAAAGCAGCCTGCTTGAGGGGAGAGGACATTCTAGAAAAGTGTAGGATCTTTTCTTGGGGTTGGGATTCAGATGAGGAAGAGCTCGAGGAGCTCGACCAAGGTAGTGACCCGATCGGAGAGGTGCTGGGGTCGGAGGATGAAAGTTTCGTCCTCGACCCAAGCTCAGGGGAGATAGGGGCTGCGAGTGGAGATCCACACAGGGTGGAATCAGAAACTGCAAATCCCGAGCCCAGGGGGGCGGGGCCAGGGGAGACGGAGCCAGCGGCTGTGGTAGGACCACAGGCCGTGACGGTGGAAGTCTCGGTACCCGGTCCGTCGGCCCTGGAAGTCTTGCCCTTGGGGGAGGTAGGGATTGCGAGTGGAGGACCACATACTGGGCCAAGTAGGGTGGAGCCAGAAACTGCAAATCCCGAGTTCAGGGGGGCGGAGCCAGGGGAGACGGAGCCAGCGGCTGTGGTGGAACCACAGGCCGCGACGGTGGAAGTCTTGGTTCCTGGTCCGTCGGCCCTGGAAATCTTGCCCAAAGTAGCCCTCCGTAGGTCAAGTCGGACACCCCAGCCCAGGAAGTCGTGGTCAGATCCCCCGTGCACCCCCAGGCGTAAGTTCAAGGTCAAGGCAGCCCAGGGAGATCCCAGTCCCAGCGCAGCGACGACAGGCTGCGGCAGATCAAAGGAAGGGGTCAGTGCCCTCCCACCACTGGGAAAAGCTCGTGGCAGCCTTCGCAGAATTTAGGTAGGCCGCCCTGGGAACGGGCGGCACTGTACAGTTTAAGTTTAGGATAAGTTTATAAGTTTAAGTTTATAGTTTTTAAGTCAGGTTAAATTTGTAGTTTAATTTTAACAGAAAATGGTAAAATGATGGGAGTTAAAGATAGGAATAGTTAAAGTCTATCCAGCATACATGTCTTTTTACGTGAGACGAGTTCAAGGGACCCGCTCACCCTTCACAAAAGCCAGAGACTCTTGGGAGGCTGGCTACATCATTTTATCTGATCACAGGAACCAGAAAAGATGGAAAGGATTCTGATAGTGCTCGCAACGATCGGATATGGATTGGCCTATCGGGGCCTCACCAAGGATGTCGTTGTGTTTGGTTGCTCCGGGGACACGGGTCCCATCGCGACAGATGGGACCGGGGAGCGAAAGGCTGAGGAAACCGCCACTTATTTCCACAAGGGAAGGTGGCCGGGATGGCTGGGAACGAATTCGACGGAATACTCCAGCGCGTCCGGATTTGCCTATAAAGAGACTTCTTTACTGTGCCCCAGAGTGAGGATCATTGCACCCAGAATCAGCGTCACCGTCGGCAAAAGGATTTGTTTGACATGCAATGGGAAGGTCCCATTGAGCCGATGGTGGTGGTTACGGAAATCGAACAAGAATATGAGAAATTCCTCGGTCGAGTGGGAGCGATTGGGTAACAATACCCATCGGACAATTACGGGGACTAACGGACAATTTAAAGTCTGTTGGGACAAATGGTGGGAACCGGATGAGGGAATATATGTTTGTATGTGGGGATCGAAGTACGTTTGCCCCAAGGGTATATCCATATTTTTCGTACACCAGTGGCAGGATAACGGGAAAGGGATGAGGTGGGATGTCAGCACAAAGGGGTGCGGAGCTCCATTCTCCCCGATCCCGGTAAACGCCACTGAACTCATCACGCACCCACGCAAGGCTCCGCCCACGATTCCGGTGGTTTTGGCTCAGGAGGAAGGGTGCCCTAAAACCACTAAGGGGCCCGGGAATGGTTTGGTACTGGTCCCAACAGACCAGATACTATTTCAAGGGGTTCATTACGCGGTGGCTTCGGTGATTCTAAATCTCACCGAAGTGCGGTTACCAGAGTGGTGTCCCAAAGAAACGGAACAATTGTACCAGGTCCTGTTGACAAACATGTTCAGACAATTCTACGAGTTTGATTTTGCAGAGATTGACAAAACAAGCTTGTACACCACACCACACGAAGTTTTGGGTCAGGTGGCGAGACAAAGAAGGGGTGTTGTGAACGATATGTTCACTGCCTTTAATACGGGAACATCTGTGGTCAACGCTCTAGACGACGTGGAGCTGCAGACCCAGATCAATGGTTTAAAAACACAATTAAAAAGCATCCTCACAAGCGAAAACAAGGTAGTAGGGTCTGAGTTACACGAGGACCAGGCCATGACACTACACTTAAAAGAGATTATAGCAGAGCTGGAGAAGCATGCGAGAACGGTAAATGCCCTGATCAGGGAAGATCGGAATGCATCCGATCAAGCTGCGCAGAACGAGGTGTGCGTACTATACGGGGTGTGGTTACTGGGCGAGGGCCGCAGTAATTTGGAGGATTTAAAACATGGTTTGGTCCCGTCCTGGATAAGTAACAAACACCTGCAGGCGCTCCACCCTTTCCAGAACGCATTAAGCCCGTGCCAGCTCAGGCTAGCCTCAGAGGCATACCCAGTCCCCGTGGACTGCGGACGGTCAAATCATACCATCATGGGTATAGTACTACGTATGCCGGTTTTGGGCGACACAGCAAAGCCCGCCCCAGTGTATCGGGTAGAGAACATTGGTGTCATTCAGGGGGGAGCCCACATTCGCTACGCAGCGGTCCCACCTTATGTCATCCGCTGGGAGCAAACGATGACAGGTACCGACCTATCGGGTTGTCGTGGCCGGGGAGCACACATAATACTGTGTCCCCAGCACTTGAATGCCTTTTTAACACCACAATGCGGGTTCAGAGCGGCTGGCGCCAAGCCCATGAATTGTACCATGGAGGCAATGACACAAGATCATGTGCCTCCGCAGGTGGCATACATAGGGGCTGGAACATATTGCGTTACCACTGCAGCGCAACACTACCAGCATGGAAACCACAGCCGGTGTCCGGTGAGTGACAGCAGTTTCTGTTTTAAACCCAGGGCTGAAGTTCAAGTGGCGCAGCAGCGAATTGTCCCGATCCCTGAACCATCCACTGTTCACCTCACAGTAAAAGAGAATTTCACAGACTTGCAGCGATTCGTCGCGCATTTCGGATACATCATTCCCCCTCTCCCTGAACACCTCACCAAGCTTTTGAAAGCCGTCGCGGTATCACAAAAACATTTTTACACCCTGGAACAGAAAACAGTAGAAATAGGGACAGAAATTTTGGACATAGTGATCCCACCGTGGTGGGATCTGTTCACTAATATTGAAGTTCCGTCATGGATCAGGATAGCCTCCCACATTTTAGTTGTGTGCCAAGTTATAATAGTAGTGTACTTATTGGTCGTGCACTGCAAGAGAGGCAGACGCCTCACAAAGCAGGAGAACACAGGGGAGTGGAGAGAACGTTACGTGCGCGTGAACAAGGAAAGTTCCGCGTGAACGGCCAGGATGACGCCGCTCCATTTTACCATGTGTATCTTGTAATGGAGTGTTTTAGTAATGTAGATGTGTAACTAAGTTTGGAACTTTTGTATGTTAAAAGAGTTGTTTTGAAGATTGGAACTTTTGTATTTTTAAAAGAGTTGTTTTGATTATTTTTTTCCTTGTATAATAAAACATGCACATACAGGTGGTGCGAGAGGCATCGGCCTGTTGCATTTGGAAGGCGTATACGCAGTGTAAGTTTAAAGGCAATACTGCCTACGGTTGGTCCAAGTTTTAAACAATGTAATTTCCCTGGGAAATGAGGACGGCATGGAGACCATAGATAGTTTCTAAGTTAAGGGAGTGTTTGGATGTGGAGAATCGGGATAATTTTGCTCACTACCACTTTTAATTGATACGATAAGCGGAGTTATTCGCATCAACAGGAGGGACTGTAAAGTTTCGCAATTATCGCGATTCAAAATAACGAAAGAGAAGCAGATTCGTTTGATCAGTTTATTTAAACGAAATGCTGTCATGATTATAAAGGACACAGAAGCCTGTAAAATGGCTGCCGCGCATCGTGGCAGAAGCTTCCAGAATTTCAGTGGGCAGACAAGATGGCGTTCGAATATACATTTCAAATATAAGACGGGATCATACTCGATGAGCACTGATAAAGACAGGATGCAACCTGTTTGCATTTGTGACAATAGCAAAAGATATAAGTGCTGGAATCGTTTTCCATGCACAAGTAAGGACCATTGTACTGGGCAATCGAAGGCCCATCCAGACAGATCAATACACAAATACCCCCACGGCTCTACAATGAGAGAGACATCGACGGGTGATTAAGCAAGCATTCGGGGGCCCCCAAAACCAGTCAGGGAGACGATTCGTACACATCCTGGCTGGGTCAACAATGGGGAAAACATTAACGGGTAGTTGGCCAGTTTCAGGTGCTACCGAAACCCGTTAAAGAGAAGAATCGCCCCATGCTGGGAGTTTTGAGCGCCAATATTACACAAAGGACAAACATTAAGATTTGAGCGGGAGATAAGGGAACACAGCACTATAACTATAGTGAACAAATGTCCATCGGCCTCTCATTGCTCTTATTCTCTTGATTCGACTCTTATCTCTGCGGACTCTTGACTCGGGCTGACCGTTTATTCTCCTATTCTGATCCTCGGGGATCGCTCTGCTGGACGAGCAGCCTTCTGTGTTTTCTCTGGACTCTGTTGACTATGTTGGGTGGAGCTCAAACGGAACGAGCCGCCTCAAACGAGGGCAAGTGACCGGGTGCACCATCCCGAGGGTCGGTAAACGGTGTCTGGACCCGAAGGCCCGAAGAGACGAGACGAGACGAGAAGAAGAGGAGAAGAATCCACGTGCCGCCACGGTCAGTAAACCCCGACCGCGCCCGAAAATATACGACCCATTTCTTGAACTTTACAGGTTACTCCACGAACCGGTGTCGGTCCAGGAAGACTTTTCTTTGAGTTCTACAGCCGGGCCCGAGTACTGTCGAGTTCTTCATGACAACGGGGAGCCCAGCCTGCTTGCCGCAGCAGCGAAGATAAACAAGTGGGGTACAGAGACCCCTCCAAACACATGACAGTCAGGCGCTGCGGCGAAACGAGCCGAGTGCCTCACTTTTAAAATTCTCCGAAGTATCACGAGTGGTGAGCATGTTTCCCGATCCTACAAATCTAGACGTAGTGTAGGTATTGATAGGGGAGGGTGGTTTTTATTAAATATAAAGTATAATGTGTTCCCCTTTTTACGATGTGCCGTGCATTCTTCATTACCATAGACCAAGCTTTATGAATGTATGTATACTTGTACTCTCATTAATTTGCGCCTATGACATGTATTTCATGATTTTGGACGCTATGCAATAAAGATTTCCATTTCGTACTATTCAACCGGGTCTATTTGAGTTTTTCTCTGCATTACTGCTCTCGCACCTAAGTCCAGTGTTAGAACCGTAAGGGCGAGTGGGTTGAACCACTCACAGGTGCTTATTGCAACAAGGCTGGCCGGAGACCAGAGCAAGCAATAGTATTAGGCAACAAAGGCCTAACCTCGCACCAGCACCGTCTGCGATACAAGCACGACACAAAACCCCTTACAGACGATCTCCTGCGTTCTGGAAAAGTGAGTATAAAAGCAAACTTACCTTCATTCTGCTGTGCCTGTCATCACATCCCCATCACTCTGCATTACCAACCCGAGTCCTGCACATCCTAACTCACCCCAACATCCCTTGCACCATCACCCTAGTTGCATGTAGACGCTGAGCCTCGGGGACCATCCAGAAAGAGAGCGGTGCTGGAGCTTCAGGAACAAGTGAAGGAGGCCCTGACTGGGTTTGCAACCACGGTGACTGTAAGTGTGTAGAAAATGGAGGAGTCCATCTCAAATATGAGCAATGCCATGGCGCACGCAATGGCAAATATAGGTACCGCCATGGAAAGGATGGCAACCTCCAGGGAGAACATAAATCGCCAGACACACAACAACATGGTAACACTTCTAAATAGATGATCAGCTATGGAGGATAGATGGGCATCTATCGCGGAGAGGAACCAGAGGTGCATGGATGTCCCGTTATGAGGAATGTCAGTACAGACACGGGTCCTCATGGCCCCACTGATGTGCAGCAGGGTGCTCTCCAGCTACTTGCTAGCAGAGAAGTGTGGGTGGCCCATGAGAGGGATGACGGTGGGAGGGGACATGCAAGTGGGGGCTCCTCTCCAAGTGCTCAAACTGCCATCCCCTTGCCAACCCCTCGGTCAGAGCCCCAGATGTCTCCCCGAACAGCAATGGCCGAGTCTTCCCCTGCGCAGCCGCAGGAGGAGCAGACTTTGGCGGGGACTTCACAGGCTCCAAAACCCAGAGGACGACCGCCAAAAGCGTCTAAGCAGGTGCAGCAGGGAAGTGAGCAGGCTGCCTCTACATCTGCTGAAGCCACAGGGGTAGCAGCACATAGAACCACACGTAAGAGAAAGCTGCCACATAAATAGTCACAAGGGTACGCACTTGGGCGTTCTGCTAGAAATCAATGTTAAGTTTCCATTCTTGTATTCTGTTGTAATAAATTAATGTTCTGTGAATGTTTGACTTCGTTGCCATATGTGTGGTCACAATTTGAAGTGGCACAGTGAAGGGTGAGGGTGCCTTTTATGTCCAACAATGGTGGTGACAGTGCAAGGAATGCACAGATCATTGTAGAGATGCTCTATGGTGTTGAAGTGTGGTCAGGGCAACCTTCATGTGGATGTGGCAGCCACATGTCTGTGCTGCATAAATGTAGGTGAATCTGGCATTGATCAGGCCATCCCTGGCATGATGGGCAGCAATGTGCTTGCATGCTGGTCACAATGGGTCAGCTGCCTCCTCCAGGTATTCCTCATCTGGGACCTCATTCTGCTCCTCCTCCACCTCCTTTGACGAGGCTGTGCGCTCTGCACCTTGTTCCTCATCCCGCGCTAATCCTCGCTGCAGTACGATGGTGTGCAGGGCACAGCAGACAACGATGAATCTCGAGACCCTGGCTGGTGCATACTGTAGGGCTCCACCAGATCTGTCCAGGCATCTGAAGCGTTTTTTGAGCAACCCTATTATTTGCTCTTTGTCACTTCTGGTGGAAATGTGCCTTTGATTGTAATGCTCCTCAGACTCGTTTGATGGCCTCCTAAACGGTATCATTAGGCATGTCTTCAGGGGATAGCCCTTGTCTCCAAGGAGCCAGCCAGAAAGTTCGTTTGGTGGGGTGAAGAGCTGAGGGACAGTGGACTGGCGCAGGATGTAAGAGTCATGGCAGCTGCCAGAGAACTTGGCACACACATGCATGATGCTCTTCCTATGGTTGCACACCAGCTACACATTAAGGGAATGGACGCCCTTGCGGTTGACAAATACTGCTAGGTTCTGATTGGGTGCCCTGATGGCCACATGTGTGCAGTCGATGACGCCCTGCACCCATGAGAGAGCAGCCAGATTGACAAAGCCGAGCGCCCGATCGGTAACACTTGCCTCATCAGTGGAAAAGTGGATGTAATTTGCGGACTTGGGAAAGAGGGTAACCTGCGTGATGCATCTGTGGGCGGCCGACTGGCAGATGTCACTAATATCTGCTGATGATCCCTGGAAGGACCCAGATGCAAAGATGTTGAGGGCGGTGGTGGCTTTGACAGCCACTTGTCAGGTGTGTCCACCTGCTCCTCTGAGCTGCAGGTCTTGATCGAGCATTCCTCAAATGTCTGCGACTACGTCTCGCGAAAGTCTCAGCCTCCTTTGGCACTGCTGCTCAGTCATGTTGAGGAAGCCCATCCTCTGCCTGTAAACCCTGTGTTGGGGGTGTCTCCTGTGGCACGGTGCAGCACTGCGCTGACAGCCTCTGCCCTGCGCAGCATCAGGTGGTTGAGGAGAAGGTTGACGCTCTTGTTGTTGCTGCTGCTGGTATGCCTGATTCTGCTGGTGCTGTGGCTGATCCTCTTCTGATTGTGAGGATCAGGATGAGAGAGTATAAAGTCTTCCCATTCTGCTGTTATATATGGCAGTTGAGGATGAAATGTTATAAGCATTCAGTCAATGGGGGGAGAGGTTATTCCAAGGAGGTGACAGTCCATATAGAGTTAACACCACACACTTACAGCCTCCAGACAGATCAAATGTGTCTTCCAAATTCTGAAATCAGCAACCTCTGACATTTGAAAGTGAACAGATGTGGGAGTTCAGCTTTTATACTGCAGTTGCAGCTGTGAACTATGCAGCTCGCTGCTGCTCCCGACATACTTACCTGACATGATCTCTGAAGGTCATGAAACCTGTTGAAAATGCGGGAAAATAGGAAAAGGCTGCAAATAACAAGCACCTCACCCACCGCTTGATGTCAGGTCAGTTCTGAAATCGCAGACCCGACACTTTGGAAACTCACACGGAGGCGGGATCGCGGCGGGTTTCCTACCCGCCATCAATCATTGCGAATTTAACAGCTGACCCGCCTCTGAACCTGCCCTCTGAGCGCCGGCAAAATCGCGGCCACTGATTCTATCCCAGTTAAATGTTAGGGTGGTGGAAATAACCTACTATTACTGCCCTATTGTTTTTGCACTTCTCAGAAATTTGCCGACATATTTCCTCTTCTATCTCCCTCTGACTATTTGGGGGTCTATAGTACACTCCCAGCAGTGTGATTGCCCTTTTTGTTCTTCAGTTCAACCCTTAGGGCCTCATTTGATGATCCTTCAGAGATATTGTCCCTCCTCACAGCTGTAATTGTTCCTTTAACCAACATTGCGACCCCCTCCTTTTTTTATCCCCCTCTCTATCTCGTCAGAAAACCCTGTAACCAGGTATGTTGAGCTGTCATTTCAGCCCTTCTTACATCCATGTTTCAGTAATAGCTATGGAGGCAGAAATTCCGTTCCCTACGGGTGTGTACGCGCTGTGTACTCACCCGTCAGGCCAATGGAAATGCTGGTTTCAGACATGCGCTGGAAATGGGCATTTCCGATCTGTCAAGAAAGCTCTTGACAGATCCTCCGCCTGCCCTGGAGCAGGGCCTCTGCGGTGGAGAGTTCCGTTTTTTGTAGACCCTCCGCCCGCAGAAAACACTTACAATTCTTGCGCCTGGTAAAAGCAGGCGTAAGGCCTGCTTTTACCAGGATAAGAGTTGAAAGAAAAGTAAAAAAAAAAAATTTCCACTGATTTATATTTAAAAATACTTTAAAGAAAGGTAAGTTTATTTTTAGCCCTGTTAAAAACTTTAATTATTTTTTTCAAAAAATAAAATTTTTGTTTAAAATACTTAATTTATTTTAATTTAAAGTCATTTTAAAATGTGATGTTTTTTTTAAAATTTATTTAATGTTTTCCTATGTTTTCGGGGCGATCTCTATTCATATATTTGACAGGTCTTCCTGTCAAATGTATGAAGGGAGATTCCCTTCTCTGATTGGCTCCCCATGGCCCACGTGATCCCAGGGACGCTGCGAACCGCCTGCGCCTCTGAGATACGTGGGCCCTGCGCACCGGCAGTTTGGAGAGGCCCAGCAACGGAACTCTGCGCCTCCCGGGAGCCCTCTGGTCTTGGCGCAGATCTTTCCGGATTGCAGCCCTCCGCCCGCGGGAGGCCTGCGATCGGAATTTCTGGGCCATTATATCATACTTCCACATGTCTATCTGTGCCCTCAGCTCATCTGCCTTTTGACTAGTCTCCTTGCATTGAAGTATATACCATTAAGCACTGCCAAACACCTTTGTTGTCTATTTTCTAGCCTTTGTTACCTCTGCCTTCCAAACTCACTCACTTTCTAATTTACTGCTTTCCATTTCCAGTTTTGCTTCTCTCCCTTCTGAATCTACGCTCAGGTTCCCATCCCCCTGCCAAGCTTGTTTAAACCCTCCCCAACACCACCAGCAAACCTCCCCGCGAGGATATTGGTCCCGGCCCTGTTGAGGTGCAACTCGCCCGGATTTTACAGGTCCCACCTCCCCCAGAACTGGTCCGAATGCCTCAGGAATCTAAAGCCCTCCCTCCTGCACCATTTCTCCAGCCAAACATTCATCTGCTCTATCCTCCTATTTCTGTACTCACTGGGGTGTGGCTTCAGAAGTAATCTGGATATTACTACCTTTGAGGTTCTGCTTATTAATCTCTTTCCTAGCTCCCTAAAATCTGCCTGCAGGACCTCATCCCTCTTTCTACCTATATCATTGGTACCGATATGGACTACGACCTCTGCCTGTTCACCCTCCCCCCTCAGAATGTCCTGCAGCCGCTCAGTGACATCCTTGACCCTGGTACAAAGGAGGCAACATACCATCCTGGAGTCATGTCTGTGGCCGCAGAAACACCTGTCTGTTCCCCTAACTATTGAATCGCCTATCAGACCAATTAAATACATACTTTGGTTCTGTCTTCACAACGGAGGACACAAATAACCTCCCAGAGATGTCGGGGAACATAGGGTCTAATGAGAGGGAGGAATTGAATGAAATCAGTATTTGTAGGGAAATGGTGTTAGGGAAATTGATGGGATTGAAGGCCGATAAATCCCCAGGGCTTGATAATCTACATCCTAGGGTACATAAGGAAGTGGCCCTAGAAATAGTAGATGCATTGCTGGTCATCTTTCAAAATTCTATGGATTCTGGAACAGTTCCCATGGATTGGAGGGTAGCTAATGTAACCCCACTATTGAAAAAAGGTGGTAGAGAAAAAACGGGGAATTATAGACCGGTAAGCCTGACATCGGTAGTGGGGAAAATGCTAGAGTCTATTATAAAAGGTGTAATAGCAGAGCACTTGGAAAACAGTGACAGGATCGGACAAAGTCAACATGGATTTACAAAAGGTAAAACATGCCAGACTAATCTACTGTAATTTTTTGAGGATGTAACTGGTAGAATAGATAAGGGAGAACCAGTGGTGTGGTGTATTTGGACGTTCAGAAGGCTTTCGATAAGGTCCCGCATAAGAGATTAGCGTGCAAAGTTAAAGCACATGGGATTGGGGATAAGGTACTGATTTGGATAGAGAACTGGTTGGCAGACAGGAAGCAAAGAGTTGGAATAAACGGGTCTTTTTCCGAGTGGCAGGCAGTGACTAGTGGGGTACCGCAGGGATCGGTGCTAGGACCCCAGCTATTCACATTATATATTAATGATCTAGACGAGGGAACTAGATGTAATATCTCTAAGTTTGCAGACGACACAAAGCTGGGTGGGCGTGTGTGCTGTGAGGAGGATGCAGAGAAACTGCAGTATGATTTGGACAGGTTGGGTGATTGGGCAGATGCATGGCAGATGCAGTATAATGTGGATAAATGCGAGGTTATCCACTTTGGTGGCAAAAACAGGAAGACAGATTATTATCTGAACGGCAATAGATTGGGAAAAGGGGAAGTGCAACGAGATCTGGGTGTCCTTGTGCACCAGTCGCTGAAGGTAAGCATGCAGCTGCAGCAGGCGGTTAAGAAGGCAAATGGTATGTTGGCCTTCATAGCAAGAGGATTCGAGTACAGGAGCAAGGATGTCTTGCTGCAGTTGTACAAGGCCTTGGTGAGACCACACCTTGAGTATTGTGTGCAATTTTGGTCGCCTTATCTAAGGAAGGATGTTCTTGCCATGGAGGGAGTGCAGCGAAGATTTACCAGACTGATATCTGGGATGGCAGGAATGACGTATGAAGAGAGATTGGGTCGATTAGGCTTCTATTCGCTAGAGTTTAGAAGAAAGAGAGGGGATCTCATTGAAACTTATAAAATTCTAACAGGACTAGACAGACTAGATGCAGGAAGGATGTTCCCGATGGCGGGGGAGTCCAGAACCAGGGGTCACAGTCTAAGGATAAGGGGTAAGCCATTTAGGACAGAAATGAGGAGGAATTTCTTCACCCAGAGAGTGGTGAACCTGTGGAATTCTCTACCACAGAAGGCAGTTGAGGCCAATTCATTAAATATATTCAAGAAGGAGATAGATATATTTCTTAAGGCTAAAGGGATCAAGGGATATGGGGAGAAAGCAGGGACAGGGTACTGAATTTGAATGATCAGCCATGATCTCATTAAATGGCGGAGCAGGCTCGAGGGGCCGAATGGCCTACTCCTGCTCCTATCTTCTATGCTTCTATGCTTCTATCACTGTTGCTTTTCTGACCTTCCTCCTGCCCCCTTTACAGCTGAGCCACCCAAGGTGCCGTGGACTTGGCTCTGGCTGTACTCCCCAGTGGAACCATCGCCCTCACTAGTATTCAGAATAGAATACCGGTTGGAGACCGAGATGCACTCAGGGGACTCCTGCACTACTTGCCTGGTCCTCCTTGTCTGACTGGCAGTTACCCATTCCCTCTCTGCCTGCAAACTCCTAAGCTGCGGGTGACCACCTCCTGAAACGTGCTATTCATGAAGCTCTCAGCCTCGTGGATGCACTGCAGTGACACCAGCCGCTGCTCAAGCTCCAAAACCCGGAGCTCGAGCTCCTCCAGCTGACGACACTACCTGCTCATGTGGTTGTCCAGGACACGAGAAGTATCCTGGACTTGCCACATGGCACAGGATGTGCATTCGATGGGACTGAGGTGCCCTGCCATGCCTCTATTTAATAGACTATTAACTAAACTTTAGTTTAACCCACTGACCTAACTTAGAGAGAAAAAAGACAAAAATTTACTCAAGTTTAACAAGAACCACAGAGATACTAAACTCAAGGAAACTATATATTGGGCCAGAAATTCGGCTGTTGTCGGGTGAGTACGCGCTGTGTACTCACCTGTAAAGCCATCTGAAGTGCCGGTTTCCTGCATGCACTGCGCATGCGCGGGAAACCGGAACTTCCGTTCCCCTGAAGGGAGGGGTTCAGAAGTCGAACGCGTACGTGGGAGAGGCTGCACGCACGCAGCGAACTTCAATTTTTTTTTTCAGGTTTCTCCGGGAAGGTAAGTATGAAGAAGCTGCGCTTTTAAAAAGAAGGCGCAAGGCCTGTTTTTAACAAGGTAAGTGGTTAATTAATTACAATTTAAAAATTTTTTCAACAGGTTTTCTTTTTTAGATACTTTGAAGAAAGGTAAGTTTATTTTTTAGCACCGTTACAAAGTATAATTAATTTTTTCAAAAATTTAAATTTTTGTTTAAAGTAGTTAATTTATTTAACTTATAGTTATTTTAAAAAGGTGATTTTTTTTTAAAATTTATTTGAAGTTTAAGTGTAGTTTTGGGGCCGATCTCTATTCATAGATTTGACACGTCTTCCTGTCAAATCTATGAATGAAAATGCCCTGCTAGGATTGGCTCTCCATGGCCCACGTGATCCCAGGGGATGCTTCGAACTAACTGCGCCCCTGGGATACACAAGCACTGCGCGCCGGCAGCTGGAGGAGGCCCAGGACCCGAAGTCCTCGTGGGCCCAAAGCACAACTGCAGGTGCGGTAGGCAAGTACGCGCGCGATGCTTGGACCCGCAGGAAGCCGGAAAACCGAATTTCTGGCCCTATATATATCGAGGTGGTGAAATTAGGTGCCATTGTACCTCCCGTTAGTGCCCATGGGTGGCGCTAACGGGGCACGAATTGCTTTGCAACCGGGCGCTGTGCTGACATCGACTCCAACCATATTCAGCGGGAGTTTTGCTGCGGCGGTAAGGCGTTGCGCCCCGATCTCCTTCGCCCAGAGATCGTGACGTCATCGCCGTGCGCATTGCCCCGTTAGCGCCCCAGACACAAAATTGACTTCCGTCTCCTGCAGCAGCGCCGGGGACAGCTGCAGGAGGCGTGCATCAGTAGGCCGGCTGCTTCAGGGGCGCTAATTAAAGGCAAGGTGGCCGAGGTAAGTAAAAGAAATACTTACCTTTGTTGTTCCGCTTTTTCTCGCGGGTTCCTGCTGGATCGCGGCTGCCTTGGTGGTCCAGGTAGGTAATTTTTCTATTGCAGAGCCTGCAGCGATGGCCCTACACTTTAAGGGAGGGAAGGAGCCTTTGAACACGGCAGCGCTGCACGGCCCAGTGTGCAGCACTGCTGAAGTTTCCGCTCTACCTGCTGCCAATTGTGCTCCAAGAAGGAAGTGGAACGCTAAATCAAGCACTCCGCTTCCTTATTGGAGTGCAAAACTGACATTTTTTAAAGTTTAGAATCATTCGCGCCTGCCGATAATTTTCCAAACTTTTAAAATTTAGCGCCCCAAACGGGGCTATAATGAATTTCTCCATCCTCGCTACTTAACTGAAATTCCTCCTTTAGAGTTGGACATGAGAAACCGACTTCCTCCTCTCCACTGAATTCCTATTATCACCAAATTCTTCCACTCTGCTTGCGATCCACTCCATTTACGATTTACCCAGCTCTGTCTCCAAGCTCTGTGCACAAGCTCCCAATGGCAGGTGATGACCATCTTCAACAAGAAGAGGTCCAACCAACTCCCCACTGACTTTCAATGGCACCACCACTGACGAGTCCCTCAACCTCAGCATCCTGGGGATCACCATTGATGAGAAGTACAACTGAATCAGACATATCAACACTTTGGCTGCAAGATTTGGGTAGAGGCTGGATACTCTGCACCGAGTGGAACACTTCCTGACCCCTCAAAGCATCTCCACCATCTGCAAGGCTCAAGTCAGGAGAGTGATAGAATACCCACCACTCAACTGATGGGAACAGCTACAACAACATTCAAGAAGCTCAACATCATCTAGGTCAGAACAGTTCGCTTAATTGGAGCCCCTGCCACTTAACTCAATATCCACCACCTCCACCACCAGCACACTGTGGCTGCAGTGTGTACGATCTAGAGGATGGACTGCAGCAACTCACCAAGGTTACTTCGACAGCACCTCCCTCCCCTGTGACATATGGGAACACCATCACCTCATGTTTCCCTCCAAGTCGCACAACATCCTGACTTCGACATATAGCGGAGTTCCTTCATCATCACTGGGTCAATATCCTGTCATTCTCTATCTAACAGCATTGTGGGAGCACCATCACCACAAGCAGTTCAAGCCCACCACCACCTTCTCAGGGCAAGTCGAGATGGGCAATAAGTGCAGCCATGCCTGTGATGCCCACATCCTAAGAACAGATTAAAAAATGTGTTCCCTCCACAATCGGGAATCGTATCTGGAATTTGAGTTCCAGCCATTCCCCTCACACAATCTATTGGACAGACCTGGTCTGCCTTAAAACAGTGGCTGTAAGTTGCAACAATTCTGCACCTTCTGTTTTAGAACAAGTGAGAACTGAGGAGTGAAAGTAACTTTCTGTCCAGTCTCGGTCAGTTAGTCAGTGATGTCGCCATCCTCAAGTGTCCCCTGTTCGGGAGCATTAGCGTGTGGAGGTGTTCACCAAGGTTTTTAGACGCTGGACTGGAGGTCTTGGTGGAAGAGTCTGACTGAGAAGCTGCAGAGGGTGTAAGCATGCAGCTCTTACTTTCTCCTCTCACCTCACCACAACCCAACATTTGTCCCTTTTTTGTTTCAGATACTCAAGAATTGGAACCTGTCCAGGCAGTGGAGGAAGAGGAAAAAGAAAGTGAAGGAAGAGGAAAAAGAAAGTGAAGATGAAGGTTCACTCGATTTCATAGTCGCAGCCATCAGCTCAGATACTGACACTGCACGTAATATAGAGGATAGAATAGAGGCGGGATGTACACATCACTCGAGCCTTGGTTCTCCACTATTTCCGGGAAGTTTTTTGCATCTTCTTCCGTGAAGACAGACACAAAGTATTTGTTTAATTTCCCTGCATTTCCTTATTCCCCATTATAATTTCTCCTGTCTCAGCCTGTAAAGGCCCCATGTTTACTTTTGCTAATCTTTTCCTTTTTACATACCTATAGAAGCTTTTAATGTTTGTTTTTATGTCTCTCACTAGTTTACTCTCATTCTATTTTCCCTTTCTTTATCAATTTCTTGGTCTTCCTTTGCTGAATTCTAAAACCCTCGCAATCCTCAGGCTTACTATTCTTTTTGGCAACATTATAAGCCACTTCTTTTGATCTAATACTACCTTTAACTTCTCTCGTTAGCCACGTTTGGACCACTTTTCCTGTGGGGTTTTTGTGCCTTAAAGGAATGTATATTTGTTGTAAATTATGTATTAATTCGGTAAATGCTAGCCATTGCTTGTCTACCATCATACCTTTTAAAGTAGTTTCCCAATCTACCTTAGCCAACTCGCCCCTCATACGTACGTAGTTTGCTTTGTTTAGGTTTAAGACCCTAGTTTCAGATTTAACTAAATCACATTCAAACTCAATACAAAATTCTATCATATTATGGTCACTCTTCCCTAAAGGCTCTTTTCCTGCAAGGTTATTAATTAACCCTTTCTCATTGCACAATACTAGATCTAAAATAGCCTGTTCCCTAGTTGGTTCTTCAACATACTGATCTAGAAAACTATCTTGCATACTTTCCATGAATTTGTCCTCCACACTATTACTGCAAATTTGGTTTGCCCAGTCTATATGTAGATTAAAGTCCCTCTTGATTACTGTATTACTCTTGTTACATGTGCCTCTAATTTCCTGATTGATACGCTGCCCTACATTACAACTACTGTTTGGGGATCTATAAACAACTCCCACCAATGTTTTCTGCCCCTTGTGGTTTCTTAGCTCCACCCAAACTGATTCTACTTCTTGATTTTCGGAGCTAAGATCCTTTACTGTCTTTATCCCATCCTTTATTATCAGGGCTACCCCTCCCCTTTTCCATTTTGCCTATCTCTTCTAAAAGTTATGTATCCTGGAATATTAAGTTCCCAACCATGGCCACTTAGCAACCACGTCTCCGTTATGGCTATTAGATCAACCCTGTTCATTTATATCTGCGCTATTAATTCAGCTATTGTGTTGTGAATGCTTCG
The DNA here is from genome assembly GCA_030390025.1 of Squalus acanthias. Classification (NCBI taxonomy): domain Eukaryota; kingdom Metazoa; phylum Chordata; class Chondrichthyes; order Squaliformes; family Squalidae; genus Squalus; species Squalus acanthias. Next base: position 1,216,014 of record JASTWF010000077.1, on the reverse strand, counting down.
CGCATTCAGACATAGTACCTTTAGCTTTGACTTATTTCTATTTTTCCCTGATGTCACCTTCGTCACTGATGCCTTATTACCTTTGTTACTCTCTCTGTCCTGACCCACTCTGTTTATTTTTACCCAAAACTCTGCTCTGCTCTAGAGCCTTGACATTTCTCTCACTGCTTTTAAATTTAGTCTTTCCTGAATCCTCCCACCCCACCTTCATTAGTTTAAAGCCCTGTCTACTGCCCTAGTTATTCGGTTCGCCAGGACACCAGTCCCAGCCCAGTTTAAGTGGAGGTCATCCCAACGGAACAGCTCCCTCTTTCCCCAGTACTAGTGCCAGTGCCCCATGAACTGAAACCCCTTCCTCCCACACCACTCTTTGAGCCACGCATTTAAACCTCTAATCTGTTTGTCCCTATGCCAACTTGCGCGTGGCTCAAGTAACAATCCAGAGATTATTACTTTTGAGGTTCTGCTTTTTAATTTGGATCCTAGCTCAGGGAATTGGGGGAGGAGATAGCGGAAGGGCTTGCCATAATTTTCCAATCTTCCCTAGATGCGGGGGAGGTGCCTGGGGATTGCAAAGTGGCAAATATGTCACCATTGTTAAAGAAAGGGTGTAAGGACAATCCTAGTAACTACAGGCTGGTCAGTTTAACATCAGTGGTGGGTAAAGTTTTAGAAACAATAATCAAGGAAAAAATTAACAGGCATTTGGAGAGGTTTAAGCTAATTAAGGAGAGCCAACATGGGTTTGTAAAAGGAAGATTGTGTTTGACTAATCTAATTGAATTTTTTGATGAAGTAACAGAGAGGATTGATGAAGGAAATGCAATGGATGGTTAACAAAGCATATGGGATCTTGGGCTTCATAAATAGAGGTATTGAGTACAAAAGTAGAGAAGTTATGCTGAACCTTTATAAAGCGCTGGTTAGGCCACAACTGGAGTATTGCGTCCAGTTCTGGTCACCACACTTTAGGAAGGATGTGAAGGCCCTTGAGAGGGTGCAGAGGAGATTTACCAGAATGGTTCCGGGGATGGGGGATCTTAGCTACAAGGACAGGTTGGAGAAGCTGGATTTGTTTTCATTAGAGCAAAGGAGATTGAGGGGTGATTTGATAGAGGTGTACAAGATTATGACAGGTTTGGATAGGCTAGACGGGGATAGGCTGTTCCCACTAGTTGATGGTACAAGGACTAGGGGACACAGATTTAAGGTTTTGGGCAAGAGATACAGTGGGGATGTGAGGAAAAACTTTTTTACACAGCGAATGGTGAGGACCTGGAATTCGCTGCCGATGGAAGTGGTGGGAGCGGAGACACTCGGGGAAAAATTGAGTCGCGCTCCCTTTGGGGCACTAACTTCGTGACCGAAATTGAGTGGTAGCGCCCCAAAAGGGATGCGGTGCACTAATGGAAGCGCCCCGCCTCCCTCTTGGGGCGTTGCAAGGGAATATCGCGACGCTACGTGCCGCGGTATTGCAGGCTTTCCTCACCTGCTTAAAGGTGAGGAGCCTTGCGCAGTGTGATCCGTGGCCCAGCTGGGCCACCGGGGTTCGGGAGTGCCGGCAAAAGAGCCTGGCACTCAAGAGAAGTGCCGGGCTCAATGAGAGCAGCCGGCATTCCGCGGGGGTGCGGGCAGGAGGCCGGGGACGGCAGTGGAGGCAGGTGCTGGCAGGCAGCCAGCAAGAAAAATGTTCGCCCGGCACCTCGTCTTTAAATAGCGCCGCCACGGCCGCAGGTAGTCCCCCCTGACCCTGTCGGACATAGCGTCCGGTGGTAAGTGAGGGGGCGCTACCAAAGATGGCGACCGGGGCGCAAGTGGGGCGCCATGCATGGCGATGATGTCATTGCCGGCGGCGCAGCACTGTGGGGCGCTAACAGTTACGGCCGCCGATAACCTCCTGCTGAATTTCGCAGGAGGCGTTGGCGGCGACGCGCCCGGGCGCTAGTTGCATTGCGCCCCGTTAGCGCCCTCTTAGGTTGCTAACGGGAGGCGCAAAACAACCGAATTTTTCCCCCTCAATGTTTTCAAGGGGAGATTGGATAAGCACTTGAGGGAAATAAACTGGGAGGGCTACGGGGATAGAGCGGGGGAATGAAACTGACGTGATTGCTCTACAGAGAGCCGGCACTGACTCGATGGGCTGAATGGCCTCCTTCTGTGCCATTATGACTCTATGGTGAGACACCGGGCACAAGTGCACTGGAGCCAGGGCTGGGGGAAATGATATCGCAGGTTGCAGCTCGCAAGAGGGTGAAGTCGCACACTATTTCTGCTGCAGTGGACTCAGATGAGGACTTCGATGGGCCAGGCTACAGAAGAAGTATAATAGGTGCACAAACCCAGAAGCTTGGCGCACTGGGAAGCCTGTCAGAAAGCCTGGGGAGAATTTTGCAGGGGGTCAGCGGGCACGATCGGTGGTGAGTCAGGTGGGAAAATGTTTTTTTTTGACAGCGGGTCGAGACTCCGCTGTCAACCTGCTGCCACGCGCCTTTCCCAAATGTCGGGTCTGTCATCGCTGAGCAGACCCGACACACAGCGGCGGGGGAGGCAATTCAGGTCATTATGACCTTGATAACAAAGGGTTAAGAACTATGTTCAGCTCACCTTCAGAGTTTACCACGTCACCCACGGGGTCCACGACGCTCGGGGATCATGTCAGGTAAGCAGGGCGGGAGTTGTGTAACGATAGAATCATCTCATTACTTGACAGCTGCAAAAGTGCTATAAAAGCTCCCATCTCAAGCTGTTTACTTTCCAAGCTCAGAAGCTGTTGCTTACTGCATTTGGAAGACAGATTGAGCTTTATGCAGGCTGCAAGTGTTTGGAGCAAACTCCCTATCCAGTGTCACCTCATTGGAACAACCTCTCTCACCATTGACAGATTGCTTCTGCCATCTCAAGTTGACCTGCCATCTATTACATCAGAATGGGTACAGTTTATACTCTCTCATCTTGGTCCTCAGAATCTGACCACGATCAGCCCCAACACCAGCAGCACCAGGCACACCAGCAGCAGCAATAATGACACCAACCTTCTCTGCAATCAACTGATGCTGCACAGGACACAGGGCATCAGCACCCGACCACATTGCTGCCCGGGACGCCAGTAATGGCCTCACCATGGCCAGATTTACTTCACTTGACGCTGTACACCCTGGCTACCACATGAAGCACCAGGTTGGCACCACCCCACACCAACACCATATAGCATCCCTACAATGCCCAAGCCATTCGTTTCACACTCATCAGCATTGCGGGGGGTACCGTTATGTCTCACCATTCACTGCAACTCACTAAGCCACGTCCAAAGGTTCACACAAATCTGTCCAAGAACGCAAAGTGTTGAAAATAAAGATTTCAATATTTTACAGCACATTAACAGAAACTTCACATAAACATTGGCTAAAACACCCAAGTGCCTACCCTTGTGTGTTGTTAGTTGGTATGATTGGACTAGGATGAGGGTGAGTGTGAGGGGTGGCCAGTTAGATGGGGAGGTGATAATGTAGATAGAGAGGGATAGGTTGAGGTGCAAGGTAAGTTGGTGTGAGCAAGGATGTGCAGGAGTAGGGTAGGGAAGGCCGAGAGATGGGGATGTGATGAGTGGCAGTATGAGGTTGAGTGTGGCTTTGCAATAAAGTTTTGTGATCTACTGAGATCATTGAAAGGTTTCCGCCACTGCAGCCTGGTCCTCCTGACGACATCCCTGCTTGTGTCCTCCTGTGCAATGTGCAACCAGGCTGCATTGATCTCCTGGGGAGGTCTCTTCCGCCTATTGAAAGAGAAGAGAACCTCCCTGTGTGCTGTGACTCCCTCCATAAGCATATGGAAGGAGTCATGGGCGAGCCTGGGTGCAGCTCTGCATCTTTGTGCAGTGCTTGTCAGAGTTTGAATCACCTCAATGCTGTAGAACACTGACAGCTCAATTATCAAAATTAATTTGCGCATGGTCCCTTTAAGGAAACTGGCTGATGATGTGTCATCGAATGACGTCATTAGACCCACTTACTTCAATTGGCCGGCAAAGGCGCTGGGCGGGCTTAACAAGCCCAATCTGGGGAAAATCATTTTGGACAGTGGGCTGGAGCCAGCAGCGAGGCCGGGACCTGCCACTGACGCCACCCGCCACGGACCCACCGAGGTTGGAAAATCCAGGACCCTGTGTTCAATGTCAAGGAGCATGGAAGAGTCCAGCACCAACTTGGCACTGGGCTTTGTGTGGAGCTTGGAGCCCATCCTTCAGAGCATGGAATGAGTAGCCAACTCCATCAACACACCTGTGGAACCGACCATGATGCAGCGTCTAATGGCCGATGTCTCAGCTTCCATTGCAGCACAAGCAGCATCCACCCAACGTCTGAGTGCGGCAGTGGAAGTTCAAACTGCTTCCACCATGGTTCTGGATACCAGTGTGCAAAGGGGCTTCCAGGGTGTCACAGCACTCCAGAAATCTGTTCTCCAACAGAGTACTAGGATTGCTGAGGTTCCGGCCCAAGAGAGTGGCAGTGTCTCCATAGAGTATGAACCTGCTGTCCTCTCTCAGGATGACAGCATTCGTGATCCCACTCCTGCCACTCCGCCAGTGCCCTTGATGTCGCATGTCAGTCAGTCAGCCAGCCCAGAGAGCTGCAGCCCAGGCCGAGATGCTGCATCTGGTGCCTGCCCTTCTAAGCCAAGAGTGCTTGATGTCGCTCTACAAGGCCATCTGCAATCTTCTCCACTGAAAGTCAGCAGCCTTCAACCTGCCATGCTGTTACCACAGGGAAACCATCTCTTTGGAGCACGAGGACAGGCAAAGGTACACGGAGAGGCACTAAGGGATTGCACAATGGTGATTAGTTTATTTTTGTATGCACTATCGCATGATTGAATTTATAAATTTGGATTGGAATGTATAATTGTGATGACTTTTATTTTTGCATTGTGGGAAAGAGCATTCATGCCAGTTAACACTGTGTCCAGCTGTGCAAGGTTAAGGAAGGGCGTAGGCTGGAGCATGGAGCTCCAAAATGGCAGCACTGGTGTGAAATCAGTGTTACATGTTGATTGACGTCATAATCTATCTTTTCCGCATGCTGTCGGCGTCCGTTATTTAAGCACGCACTAACCCCTTCACGAAGGTGTCGGAAGTAAGTGCGGGCATCGCGGACGCCATTTTCCTAGTTTAACAGGCCTCGTCACACCCAAAAAAAGGGCACTACAGAGCCCAATTTCAAGCCCCCATGCTTCCACATCTACTGCAATGTCCTTGTCTACTCTTCCTGTTACTTCTTCAATTGCTGCTTTCTGCCAATTCCACGGGTGCGCAGCAGTTCGTACACGAGGGAAAGATAAAAGCCTGAAGTTACCATTGGTGAAATTAGTGGGACAATCGGTTAACACGTTCCTCTCCCCACAATATTAACACAGGAGATAACCCATTTATTTTAACTGGGTCAAGACAGCAGTGAATGGTGGAGTGTGATAGAAACAGGTCCAGTGTCTGTCCCGCTGATATCACCAACAGTTATTTCAGCTATTAAGTGTGAAGGGTTCATTGTGGGAGCAGGTGGAAAGTGTTAGGCAAAGCTCGTGGAGAGTCGAGTGGACAGACTCTGAGCTGGTTTGAGCCGCTCTGCAGTGGGTGAGTTTGTTTTGGGAAAGACCTTGATTCCCACTGACAAGTAGACAGACCAAGACTGATCTTTATCTGTTGTACTAACATCAGCTGATTTGCATAAGGTTTTTCTGTGTAACTCACCTCCTGATGACACATGGTTATCAGTTTGTTTATTTGTAAATGGTGAAAAACTGTGGTCCCAGCAACAATCACGGGTGCCAGGGTCCGTGACGTCTCGGACCGTGTTTTCAGAATCCTCAAAGGGGAAGGGGAACAATCACAAGTCGTGGTACACATCGGTACCAACGACATAGGTAGGAGAAGGGACGGGGATTTAAAACAGGAATTTAGGGAGCTAGGTTGGAAGCTGAGAGCCAGTACAAACCATGTTGTAACTTCTGGTTTGTTGCCGGTGCCACGTGCTAGCGAGTTCAGGAACAGGGAGAGAGTGCAGATAAACACGTGGCTGCAGGGATGATGTAGGGGGGAGGGTTTCAGTTATGTGGATAATTGGAGCACATTCTGGGGAAGGTGGGACCTGTACAAACAGGACGGTTTGCACCTGAACCAGAGGGGCACCAATATCCTGGGAGGGAAATTTGCTACGGCTCTTCGGGCGGGTTTAAACTAATTTGTCAGGGGGATGGGAAAAAGTGCTGTAGTCCACGAGCCAGTGGTGAGTGTAGGGAGGTACTGAGGAGGGTATCAAGGTCGCAGGAATGTACCGGCAGACAGGAAGATGGCTTGAAGTGTGTCTACTTCAATGCAAGGAGCATCCGGAATAAGGTAGGAGAACTTGGAGCGTGGATTGGTACTTGGGACTACGATGTGGTGGCCATTACGGAGACATGGTTAGAACAGGGACAGGAATGGTTGTTGGAAGTTCCGGGGTATAGATGTTTCAGTAAGAGTAGGGAAGTTGGTAAGAAAGGTGGAGGAGTAGCATTGTTAATCAAGGATAGTTTAACAGCGGCAGAAAGGCAGTTCGAGGGGGATCTGCCGTCTGAGGTAATATGGGCTGAAGTTAGAAATAGGAAAGGAGCGGTCACGTTGTTAGGAGTTTTCTACAGGCCCCCAAATAGTAATAAAGATGTGGAGGAAGAAATTGCAAAGCAGATTATGAATAGGTGTGGAGGTCACAGAGTAGTTGTCATGGGTGACTTCAACTTTCCAAATATTGATTGGAACCTTTATAGGTCAAACAGTTCGGATGGGATAGTTTTTGCACAGTGTGTGCAGGAGGGTTTCCTGACACAATATGTGGATAGGCCGACAAGAGCTGGGGCCACGTTGGATTTGGTACTGGGTAATGAACCGGGCCAAGTGTTTGATTTGTATGTGGGAGAGCACTTTGGAGATAGTGACCACAATTCGGTAACTTTCACTATTGCAATGGAGAGGGATAGGGCCATACGGCAGGGCAGGGTTTATAATTCGGGGAGGGGTAATTATGATGCGATTAGGCAAGAATTAGGGAGTATAAGATGGGAACAGAAACTATCAGGGAAAGGCACAAACGAAAAGTGGAGCTTTTTCATGGAGCAATTACTGCGTGTCCTTGATAGGTATGTCCCTGTCAGGCAGGGAGGAAATGGCCGAGTGAGAGAACCATGGTTCACAAAAGAGGTTGAATGTCTAGTCAAGAGGAAAAAGGAAGCGTATGTAAGGATGAGAAAACAAGGTTCAGTTGGGTCGATTGAGGGGTACAAGGTAGCAAGGAATGAGCTAAAAAAAGAGCTTAGGAGAGCTAGGAGGGGGCATGAGAAGTCCTTGGCGGGTCGGATCAAGAAAAACCCCAAGGCTTTTTACTCTTATGTGAGAAATAAAAGAATGACCAGGGTGAGGGTAAGGCCGGTCAAGGACAGTAGTGGGAACTTGTGCATGGAGTCAGAAGAGATAGGAGAGGTGATGAATGAATACTTTTCGTCAGTGTTCACCGAGGAGAGGGGCCATGTTCTTGAGGATGAGAGTGTGATAAAGGTGGATAGGCTGGAGGTGGTAGATGTTCTGAGGGAAGATGTTTTAGCAATTTTGAAGAACCTGAGGGTCGATAAGTCCCCTGGGCCAGATGGGATATATCCTAGGATTCTTTGGGAGGCAAGGGAGGAGATTGCAGAGCCTCTGGCTTTGATCTTTGGGTCCTCACTGTCCACGGGGATGGTGCCAGAGGACTGGAGAGTGGCGAATGTTGTTCCTCTCTTCAAGAAAGAAAATAGGAATGACCCTGGTAATTATAGGCCGGTTAGTCTTACTTCGGTGGTTGGTAAGATAATGGAAAAGGTCCTGAGGGATAGGATTTATGACCATTTGGAAAGGGGCAACTTAATCAGGGAAAGTCAACACGGATTCGTGAAGGGTAAGTCTTGCCTAACAAATTTGATTGAATTCTTTGAGGAGGTAACTAAGTGTGTAGATGAAGGTAGAGCAGTTGATGTCGTATACATGGATTTTAGTAAGGCGTTTGATAAGGTTCCTCATGGTCGTCTCATGAAGAAAGTAAGGAGTTGTGGGATAGAGGGAAATTTGGCCGATTGGATAAGTAACTGGCTATCTCATAGAAGGCAGAGGGTGGTGGTGGATGGAACATTTTCGGACTGGAGACCAGTTACCAGCGGTGTGCCACAGGGGTCGGTGCTGGGTCCTCTGCTGTTTGTGATTTTTATCAATGACTTGGAGGAGGGGACTGAAGGGTGGATCAGTAAATTTGCTGATGACACCAAGATTGGTGGAGTAGTGGATGAGGTGGAGGGCAGTTGTAGGCTGCAAAGAGACATTGATAGGATGCAGAGCTGGGCCGAAAAATGGCAGATGGAATTTAACCCTGATAAGTGCGAGGTGATTCATTTTGGTAGGGCAAATTTGAATAAGGATTACAGGGTCAACGGCAGGGTTCTGAGGAACGTGGAGGAGCAGAGGGATCTGGGGGTTCATATCCACAGATCTCTGAAGGTTGCCACTCAAGTGGATAGAGCAGTAAAGAAGGCCTATGGTGTGTTGGCGTTTATTAACAGGGGGTTTGAGTTTAAGAACCGTGAGGTTATGCTGCAACTGTACAGGACCTTGGTGAGACCACATTTGGAATATTGTGTGCAGTTCTGGTCACCTCACTATAGGGAGGACGTGGAAGCATTGGAAAGAGTGCAAAGGAGATTTACCAGGATGCTGCCTGGTTTGGGGGGGAGGTCTTATGAGGAAAGATTGAGGGAGTTGGGGCTTTTCTCTTTAGAGCGGAGGAGGATGAGAGGCGACTTAATAGAGGTTTATAAGATGATGAGGGGGATAGATAGAGTGGATGTTCAGAGACTATTTCCTCGGGTAGAGGCAGCTGTTACAAGGGGGCATAACTATAAGGTGCATGGGGGGAGATATAGAAGGGATGTCCGAGGTAGATTCTTTACTCAGAGAGTGGTTGGGGTGTGGAATGGACTGCCTGCTGTGATAGTGGAGTCGGACACTTTAGGAACTTTCAAGCGGTTATTGGATAAGCACATGGAGCACACCAGAGTGATAGGGAGTGTGATAGCTTGATCTTGGTTTCGGACAATGCTCGGCACAACATCGAGGGCCGAAGGGCCTGTACTGTGCTGTACTGTTCTATGTAATCCTTGTGGAACCACTTCCCACCTTTTGCCAGTCTGAGTAACTACCTTTAACCCCTACTCTCTGTTTTCTATTTTGTAGCCAGCTTGCTCTCCATTCTGCCTCTTACCCCCTGACTCCACATGTTCTGACTTTAGTCATGAGTCTATTACACTATTCTTTACAAACAGATTACAATCTCACTGCAGCCAGTACATTGAGGAGACCTTCCGCCATGGTGAGAAACGGGGGAATAGATGGGGTTCAGATCTATTACAAAAGGGATTGGATTGTTCTATATAAACATTTTCAAGTTTTTGTGAATACTATCACTTTATTTTTGGGGTTTTCACCTCAATATAATGGTCACCAACTCCTAAATGTTCTCATTGATAATATTCAGGAAATCCTAATATCATAAATGCATTCACTTACAGGCTGATTACTGGGTCAGGAAGCGTGACTGCAGTTTCCATTTCTCAGTGAGCAGTTACAGTGCCACCTTGTGCAATCTCATGCGTAGCTCACAAAATATTCCTGTGGTTTCCAGCCCCACCTGTTCTGAGCTGCAAGTCACTGATTGGTCAGCAGTAATTTTGACATCATTAATGGTTCAGCCAATTGGATCTAATTACAATGGTCCCAAAGGTCTCCATAATCTGCTATATATACACATGCAGCAGCACTTGAAACCTCATCACATCAGACAACTGGGAGAGAGAAAGAGAGGTAGGAATGGGAGCAGGAGAACCCTCCCTTTACTTGAAACCTTGAAGCTAATGTTGAATCATTTTGTTGTGTTTCAGGTTCGAGGAAAGGAACTTCACTGCAGACATGATGCTGGTGACAGTTTTGTTGCTGAGTGCATTGCTTGTCAGTGATGTGGCAGGTAGGGTCAAATGATTCTAATAGCTTTAGATATAAATTACTGCAACAATAAATAAATAAATACATGTTAGAAATGGCAGCACAGGCAGTATATCAGGACTGTAGAATATGGGAATTTGTGGACTGTAAGACAGTCCCAGATTACTACACCTGTGGGAAATGTCTCTTTCTTGAGACACTCACGCTTAGATCATTGAGGTAGAAGGGCAGGTGTTGTATCTTCTGCGCTTGCATGGGAAGGTGCTGTGGGAAGGGGAGCACGTGTTTGGGGTGATGAAAGAGTGGACCAATGTGTCGTGAGGATACACTCCTTTCAAAATGCTGAAAGGGAAAGGGAGGGAAAGATGTGTGAGTCAGTGGGTTTATGATAGATATTGGTTGACAGCTTATCTCCAGAAATGCAGATGGAAAAGCTGAGGAATGGAAGAGTTGGAAATGGACCATGTGAAGACAAAGGAGGTGTAGAAATTTGAAGCAAAGTTGATGAAAATTTCCAGTTTGAGTCATATTTGAGATAGTCACCAATAAATCCAATAAGGATTTCAGGTGAACCTTCTCTACCCTGAGAGTGGTGAGAATCTGGAACTTGCTACAATATGGAATAGTTGAGGCGAACAGCATAGATTCATTAAGGTGAAGCTAGATAGCACATGAGGGAAAAAGGAATAGAATGATATGCTGATAGAATTAGAGGAAGTAAATAGAGAGGGAGGAGGCTCCTGTGGCATTGACTAGTTGGGCCAAATGTCCTGATTGTGCTGTAACTTCTATATAATTCTATGTAAACAAACATGGTGTGTGAGGACAGGTTTGTGCAGGAAGGTGAAAAGCCGTGCCCCCTGTGCAAGCCCCGCCCCCTGTGCAGGCCCCGCCCACCATCTGCCCATCAATTTCTAGACTCACACATCAGAAACTTTGAAGGGTTGGGGATTGCTGTTGTGATTATTGCAGCTTGTTTCGTCTAATTTCCTTTAACTGCAGGTTTTGATACTCTGAGTAACACATTGGAGAATGGGCAACTGGAGACAGAGCCAGAGACGGATCAGGACCTCGAAAAACGTGACGTCCTTCGGAGCGGATATTGTTTGGACGGCAGGTTTTATTTTGGTTCTTGTTACCAGTTTGTCCCTCAGAAAAAGACTTGGATAGAAGCTGAGGTAAGTCCCTGGAGTCTCCATTTTAAGTTATTGGCTTTGTTCCTCAGTGTTTCTAAATATGACCAGACACAGAGAATGAAAGAACCTTCTTTTTTATATCTGGACAGTTCTGATTGACTCTGTGTTCCATCAGTGGGTAACATGGTCTACATTGTATTCTACATTAAACACTGAGGGCACTAAACTGTGACATTGAAGCCTACAGACAAGGAGGGTCCCAGGTTCATCCATGGACAGTGATGAGGGAGTTACAACTGATCTGACTGTCTGTGGATTAGAAAAGAGTAAAATCAGTGCGACCCCCTGGTCCTGATCACCATCCAGTGAAACCTTCTGCAAAATGCATTGTGTGGAAGTTTGGTGGGGACAGGATTGGGCTCCAGATCCTGCTCTTCAGATCAAAGATGACAAAGTCCATTTAAAGGATCTGCTGTCAGCCCATTGAAAGGGCAGATAGTGTGAAAAACCTGTATCCGTTCAGCTAAGTTTTCAGACATTTTCAGAAACCGACAAGATGCATCCAATGTTTGTTGGTTTTACATTGAATGGTTTTCCCAGGTCACTTTCATTGAATGGGTCTGTAATGTCTCCCCAGGTCAATTTATTTGCTCCCTTCCTATTGGGTAATGTTTGTCTATTTGCATTTAAATACTTAAATTCCCCCATGTTCCTTTAGCAAGATAAATTGTATACCTGGGGCTAATTTATTTTGAGCCCTTTTAGACTGTTTAGGACTTCCATGATATTTATTCTACTTGTATTACTGCTTTTGGGAGAGTATGTTGGCCACACATTCCCTTTTAAATATTTGAAGGAAATAATGATCCTTACATGACTAAAACCATGTATATATATTGCACTTCCTGTCCACACTTTTTATGTCAACATTTATAATGTGAAAACTGTTAAAATATAGGTAAAGAAAAATGAAGGCCATTCACTTAGCTTTCACAGAGTAATGTTCAAAATCCAGAATGCCATTAAATAAAAATGGAATTTAATTTATTGGGGGAGAAAGTCAACTCACACCTGTCCATTTTGCACTTAAGAAACAGGCGGTAGGGGGACACCTCGATCGCCCCTTTGATGCCCAAAGCCTGCCCGACGCAATATTTAGCCGGGCCTGAAAATGGGTGAGCAGCCCGCCCGCCTGAAACAGGCCTAAATCTACTTAAATATGCAAATAGGGTCCTACGCCGATTGTAGGACCTCATGCAAAATTCAGCTACAAATGGGCAGAGCTTGCATCGTACAGGGTCCACCCAGTTACACCAGGGTAGGCAACCAAAAGCTTGGTCAATGATGTAGGTTTTAAGGAACAGCTTGAAGGAGTAAAGAGAGTCAGAGAGGTTTAGGGAGGGAATTAGAGCTTGGGCCGAGGCAGCTGAAGGCACGGCCACCAATGGTTGAGCACTGAAAATCAGAGTTGTGCAAAAAGCCAGACTTGGGGAGTGCAGAGATCGTGGACGGTTGTAGGGCTGGATATAAGACATAAGAAATAGGAGCAGGAGTAAGCCATTTGTCTCTTCAAGCCTGCTCTGGCATTCAGTATGATCATGGCTGATCTTCTACCTCAACTCAACTTTCCCACACTGTCTCCATATCCCTTGATTCCCTTAATATTCAAAATAAAATCTATTGCTCTCTGCTTTGAATATACTCAATGACTGAGCATCCACAGACCTCTGGGGCAGTGAATTCCAAAGATTCACTACCCTTTGAGTGAATACCTTTCTCCTCATCTCAGTCCTAAATGGCTGATCCCTTATTCTGAGACTGTGACCCCTAGTTTTAGACTTCCCAGCCAAGGTAAACATTCTCCCTGTATCCACCCTGTCAAGCCGTGTAAGAATTTAGGGGGAAAAATTCGGTTGATTTGCGCCTCCTGTTAGCGCCCTAAGAGGGCGCTAACAGGACGCAAAGCAACTAGCGCCTGGGTGCGGCGCTGCTAACGCCTCCCACGAATTCAGCGGGAGGGTACTGGCGGCAGTAACCGTTAGCACTCCACGGCGCTGCGCCGCCGGCGATGACGTCATCGCTGTGCGCAGCGCCCCGCTCGCACACCGGCTGTGATCTTCGGTAGCGCCCCCTGACTTAGCGCCGGACGCTATGTCCGACGGGGTCAGGGGTGCCTACCTGCAGCCGGGGCGGCGCAAATTAAAGGGAAGGTGCCGGGCAGCCATTTTTGTGTGCTGCTGCGGCACTTAGTGCCGCGATATTCACTTGCAGCACCCCAAGAGGGAGGCGGGGCACTTCCAGTAGCGCCCGTCCTCCCTCTTGGGGCGCTACTGGTGAATTTTGGGTGTGGGGGTGCTAACTTTTTCGGGGCACTAAAAGTAGCGCCCTGGCAAAGTTAGTGCCTCAAAGGAGGCGCGATTCAATTTTTCCCCCTGAATGTTTCATTGAGATCACCTCTCATTCTTCTAAATTCTAGGGAATATAGGCCAAGTCTCCTCAATCTCTCCTCATAGGACAATCCCCCTCATCACAGGAATCAGTCGTTGTGCTCCCTCTAAGGCAAGTCTATCCTACCTTGGGTAAGGAGACCAAAACAGTAGACAGTACTCCAGGTGTGGTCTCACCAAGGCCCTATATAATTGCACTAAGAATTCTTTCCTCTTACACTCCAATCGTTTTGAAATAAATGCTAACATACCATTTGCTTTCCTAATTGCTTGCTGTACCTGCATGTTAACCTTCAGTGATTTGTGTACAAGGAAAACCAGGTCCTTCTGAATACCAACATTTCTCAATCTCTCACCATTTAATAAATATTCTGCTTTTCTGTTTTTCCTATCAAAGTAGATAACTTCACATTTCTCCACATTATACTCCATCTGCCATGTTCTTGCCCATTCACTTAACCTGTCTTTATCCCTTTGCCGCCTCTTTGCATCCACCTCACAACTTACTTTCCCACTTAGCTTTGTATCGTCAGTAACCTTGGATACATTACACTCGGTCCCCTCATCTAAGTCATTGATGTAGACTGTAAGTAGCTGAGGACCAAGCACTGATCCTTGGGGTACCCCTCTAGTTACAGCCTGCCAACCTGAAAATGACCCGTTTATTCCTACTCTCTGTTTTCTGTCCGTTGACCAATCCTCAATCCATGCTAATATATTACCCCCACTCCCATGAGCCCTAATTTTGTGTAATAACCTCTTGTGTGGCACCTTATCGAATACTTTCTGAAAATCCAAATACATTACATCCACTGGTATCCCCCTTATCTAGCCTGCTAGTTACAACCTTAAAACTCAATTAGATTTGTCATACACAATTTCCCTTTCAGAAATCCATGTTGACTCTGCCCAATCATATTTTGATTTTCTGAGTGCCCTGTTACCACATCCCTAATAATAGATTCTAGCATTTTCCCGACTACTGATGTCAGGCTAACTGGCCTATATTTCACTGTTTTCTCCCTCCTTCCTTTCTTGAATAGCGGGGTTACTTTAGCTACCTTCCAATCCGCAGGGACCATTCTAGAATCCAAAATTCTGGAAGGTCAAAACCAATGCATGCACTATCTCTGTAGCCACCTCTTTTAAAACCCTAGGATGTCGGCCAACAGTTCCAGGGGATTTGTTGGCTTTTCATCCCATTAATTTCTGCAGTACTGTTTCTTTACTAATGCTAATTTCTTTAAGTTCTTCATTCTCACTAGACCCTTGGTTCCCCACTATTTCCAGAATGTTTTTTGTGTCTTCTTCGTGAAGACAAATACAAAGCATTTGGAGGAGGTGAGCGAGATTGGGGAGGGGCGAGGCCATGAATGGATTTGAAAACGAGGATGAGCATTTTAATATCGAGGCATTACCGGACCGGTAGCCAATGTAGCTCAGCGTGCACAGGGGTGATGTGTGGAACATAGGAACACAAGTAGGCCATTCATCCCTTCGCATCTATTCACCATTCAAATAGATCATGGCTGATCTGTATCTTAACTCATCTACCCGCCTTGGTTCCATAACCCTTAATACCCTTGCTAATTTTCCATTAACTCCAGCCTCAACAGCTTTTTGGGAGAGAGTGCCAGATTTCCATCATTTGTTAACAAATGCTTCCTAACATCACCCCTGAACGGCCTAGCTCTAATTTTAAGGTTATCTCTATCTACCCAAGCAATTCCTTTAAATATCTTAAGCACCTCAATTAGATCACACCATAATCTTCTATACTCAGGAAATACAAGCCTAGTCGGAGCAACCTGTCCTCATAATTTAACCCTTTTAACTCCAGTATCATTCTGGAGAACCTGTGCTTTTAGCCTTTAATCTTTTTAATTTTTTCCCTACCTGTCCACTAGCTTTCAGTGATTTCTGTATTTGGACTCCTAAATCTCTCTGCTGCTCCTCCATAGTTCCTAGCTTCTCACCATTTCAGATAATATTCTGATCTATCTTTCTTCGGACAAAGTGGATGACCTCACACTTCTCCACATTGAATTCCATTGGCCACAGTTTTGCCCACTCACCTAATCTAACAACATCTCTTTGCAACTTTCTACTTTTATCTACACTATTTACTGTGCCACCTAACTTAGTGTCATCAGCAAACTTAGATCTACGGCTCTCTATTCCTTCATCTAATTCTTTTATAAATACAGTACCTTCACCACAAGGACTGCAGCGGTTCAAGAATGCGGCTCACCACCACCTTCCCCAGGCCAATTAGGGATAGGCAATAAACGCTGACCTTGCCAGTGATGCCCAACTCCCATGATCAAATAAAAAAGGAAAGTGAAAATCTGAGTCCCCAGTACAGATCCCTGGGTGACACAACTGGTCACATCCTGCCAATTTGAGTACATACCCATTATCGTTAATCTGTGTTCTACCTCAAACAATTCCCTATTCAAGCCAACAGGTTGCCTCCAATTCCATGTGCTCTAAATCTTGTTAGCAGCTTCTTATGTGGAACTTTATCGAATTCCTTCTGGAAGTTTTTATAAATAACATCCAGAGACCCTTCCTTATCTGTCACATTCCTTACCGCCTCAAAAAATTCAACTGAGTTCGTTAGACATGATTTGCCCATCGTGCCTGTGCCGGCTGAAGAAGAGCTATCCAGCCTAATCCCACTTTCCAGCTCTTGGTCCGTAGCTGTGTAGGTTACGGCACTTCTAGTGCATATCCAAGTACTTTTTAAATGAGATGAGGGTTTCTGCCTCTACCACCCTTTCAGGCAGTGAGTTCCAGAGCCCCAGCACCCACAGGGTGAAAAAGTTCTCAACTCCCCTCTAATCCTTCTACCATCTATGACCCCTGGCTATTGACCTCTCTGCTCAGGGAGATATCGCCTTCCTATCTAGGCCTCTCATAATTTTATATACCTCAATTAAGTCTCCCCTCTGCCTCCTCTGTTCCAAAGAGAACAACCCCAGCTTATCCAGTCTTTCCGCAAAGCTGAAATTCTCCAGTCTTGCCAACATCTTTGTAAATCTCCTCTTTACCCTCTCGAGTGCAACCACATCCTTCCTGTAATGTGGTGACCAGAATTGTATGCAGTACTCTAGCTGTGGCCAAACTAGTGTTTTATACAGTTCAAGCATAACCTCCCTGCTCTTGTATTCTATGCCTTGGCTAATAAAGCAAAGTATCCCGTATGCCTTTTTAACCACCTTATCTACCTGTCCTGCTACCTTCAGGGATCTGTGGACATGCACTCCAAGGTCCCACTGTTCCTCTACACTTCTCAGTATCCTACCATTTATTGTGTATTCCCTTGCCCTGTTAGCCCTCCCCAAATGCATTACCTCACACTTCTCTGGATTGAATTCCATTTGCCACTTTTCTGTCCACCTGACCAGTCCATTTAATCTTCCTGCAGTCTACAGCTTTCTTCCTCACTATCAACTACACGCCCAATTTTTGTACCATAGAATCATAGAATGATTACAGCACAGAAGACAGACATTTGGCCCATCGAGTCTGTGCCAGCTCTCTGCAAGAGCACTTCAGCTAGTCCCACACCACCGCCCTTTCCCCATAGCCATGCACATTTTTTTTCCCTTCAGGTACTTATCCAATTCCCTTTTAAAAGCCACGATTGAATCTGTCTCCACCACCCTTTCAGGCAGTGCATTCCAGATCCTAACCACTCGCTGCGTAAAAATGTTTTTCCTCATGTCGCCTTTGGTTCTTCTGCCAATCACCTTAAATCTGTGTCCTCTAGTTCTCAACCCTGCCGCCAATGGGAACAGTTTCTCTCTATCTACTCTGTCTAGGCACCTCATGATTTTGTACACCTCTATCAAATCTCCTCTCAACCTTCTCTGCTCTAAGAACAACCCCAGAAGTTTAATCTGCAAATTTCTTAATCATGCCCATACATTGAAATCGAATTCATTGATATATACCGCATAAAGTGAGGGACCTAGTACTGAGCGCTGCGGAACCCCACTGGAAACAGCCTTCCAGTCACAAAAACACCCGTCGACCATTACCCTTTGCTTCCTGCCACTGAGCCAATTTTGGATCCAAATTGCCACTTTCCTTTGGATACCATGGGCTTTTACTTTTCTGACCAGTCTGCCATGTGGGACCTTGTCAAAAGCCTTGCTAAAATCCCTGTAGACTACATCAAACGTGCGAACCTCATCGACCCTCCTTGTTAACACCTCAAAAAATTCAATCGAGTTATTCAGACACGACCTTCCCTTAACAAATCCATGCTGACTGTCCTTGATTACTCCATGCCTTTCTAAATGACGATTAATACTGTCCCTCAGAATTTTTTCCAGTAATTTGCCCACTACTGAGGTTAGGCTGACTGGCCTGTAATTATTAGGTCCATCCCTTTCTCCCTTTTTAATCAACAACAACAACTTATATTTATATAGTGCCTTTAACATCCCAAGGAACTTCACTGGAGTGTTATAAAAAAAATTGACGTGGGGCCACATAAGGAGAAATGTGAGCATATGACCAAAAGCTTGGTCAAAGAGGTAAGTTTTAAGGAGTGTCTTAAAGGAGGAAAGAGAGGTGGAGAGGTTTAGGGAGGGAATTCCAGAGCTAGGGCCTTGGCAGCTGAAGGCACAGCCACCAATGGTTGAGCAATTTAATTCAGGGATGCTCAAGAGGCCAGAATTCGAGGAGCGCCGATATCTCTGGGGGTTGTGGGGCTGGAGGAGTTTAGAGATGGGGAGGAGCAAGGCCAGGGAGGGATTTGAAAACAATGAGAATTTTAAAATCGAGTCGTGCTTAATTGGGAGCCAAAGTAGGTCAGTGAGCGCAGGGGTGATGGGTGAACGGGACTTGGTGCGAGTTCAGACACGGGCAGCAGAGTTTTGGATGACCTCAAGTTTACAACGTTAGCAGTCCTCCAGTCCTCCGGCACCTTGCCTGTAGCCAGAGAGGTTTGGAAAATGATGGTCAGAGCCTCCGCTATTTCTTCCTCTGCTTCTCTTAACAGCCTGGGATACATTTCATCCGGGCCTGTCGATTTATCTACATTCAAAGATGCTAAATCCCTTAATATTTCCCTCTCACTATGTTTATCTCATCTAATATTTCACATGCCTCCTCCTTAACTACAATGTCTGCATCGCCCCCCTCTTTTGTGAAGACAGAAGCAAAGTATTCATTAAAAACCATACCCACGTGTTCTGCCTCCTAACACAGGTTACCTGTTTTGGTCTCTAATAGGCCCTACTCTTTCCTTAGTTATGCTCTTGCTCTTTATATATTTATAAAACATCTTTGGGTTTTCCTTGATTTTACTTGCCAATATTTTTTCATGCCCTCTCTTTGCTTTCCCAATTTCCTTTTTAATTTCACCCCTGCATTTCCTATACTCCTCTCGGCTTTCTGCAGTATTGAGTCCTCGGTATCTGGCATAAGCTTCCCTTTATTGTCTAATCTACCCTGTATGCCCCTTGACATCCAGGGGTCTCTAGATTTGGGAGTCCCACCCTTTTTCTTTGTGGGAACATATTTGCTCTGAACCCTCACTATCTCCCCCGTGAATACCTCCCACTGCTCTGACACTGATTTACATTCAAGTAGCTGTTTCCATCCACTTTTGCTAAATCACATCTCAGCTTGGTAAAATTGGCCTTTCCCCAATCGAGAACTTTAACTCCTGATTTATCTTTGTCCCTTTTCCATAACTACGCTAAATCTAACTGAATTATGATCACTACCCCACCAAAATGCTCTACCACAGATGCCCCTTCCACCTGCCCAGCTTCATTCCCTAAAACTAAGTCCAGGACCACCCCCTCTCTTGTTGGGCTTGCTACGTACAGGCTAAAAAAAAGTTCTGAATGCATTTTAAGAATTCTGCAACCTCTAACTTTTACACTGATTCGATCCCAGTTAATATTCAGGTAGTTGAAATAACCTACTATTACTGCCCTATTTTTTTGCACTTCTCAGAAATTTACCTACATATTTCCTCTTCTGTCTCCCTCTGACTATTTGGGGGTCTATAGTACACTCCCAGCAGTGTGATTGCCCTCTTTGTTCTTCAGTTCAACCTGTTTGGCTTCATTTGATGATCCTTCTAAGATATTGTCCCTCCTCACAGCTGTAATTGTTTCGTTAACCAATATTGCGCCCAGTCCCCGCCCTCACCCCTTTAAAATCCACCGCCCTGCGTCCTTTTATATCCCCTTTTTAACTCGTTTGAAAACCCTGTAACCAGGAATGTTGAGCTACCATTCCTACCCTTCTTTCAGCCATGTTTCAGTAATAGCGATGATATCATTCTTCCACATGCCTATCTGTGCTTTATTCACTAGACTCATTGCATTGAAGTATATACCATTAAGCACTGCAAAACACCTTTGTTGCCTATTTTCTAACTTTTGTTACCACTGCCTTCCAAACTCAGTTACTAATTTACTGTCTTCCATTTCCAGTTTCGCTTCTCTCCCTTCTGAATCTACACTCCGATTCCCATCCCCCTGCCAAGCTAGTTCAAACCCTCCCCAACGCCACCAGCAAACCATCCCGCGAGGATATTGGTCCCGGCCCTGTTGAGGTGCAACCTGGCTTGTACAGGTCCCACCTCCCCAGAACTGGTCCTCATACCTCAGGAATCTAAAGCCCTCCCTCCTGCACCATTTCTCCAGCCAAACATTCATCTGCTCGATCCTCCTATTTCTGTACTCACTAGCGTGTGGCACCGGGAGTAATCTGGAGATTACTACCTTTGAGGTCCTGCTTAATAATCTCTTTCCCATGTACATAAAATCTGCCTGCAGGACTTCATCTCTCTTTCTACCTATGTCATTGGTACCGATATGGACTACAACCTCTGGCTGTTCACCCTCCCCCCTCAGAATGTCCTGCAGCCGCTCAGTGACATCCTTGACCAAGGAGGCAACACATCATCCTGGAGTCACATCTGCGGTGCAGAAACGCCTGTCTGTTCCCCTAACTAATGAATCCCCCATCACTATTGCCTTTCTGATCATCCTCCTCCACCAACCCCCTGCCGTACAGCTGAGCCACCTATGGTGCTCTGGCTGTACTCCCCAGAGGAACCATCACTCTCTCCAGTATTCACCGGTCAGAGAGCGAGATGCACTCAGGGGATTCCTGCACTACCTGCCTGGTCCTCCTTGTCTGTCTGTCCGTCACCCATTAACTCTCTGCCTGCCAACTCTTAAGCTGCAGGGTGACCACCTCCTGAAACGTGTTATCCACATAGCTCTCAGCCTCGTGGATGCACTGCAGTGACGCCAGCCGCTGCTCAAGCTCTGAAACCCGGAGCTCGAGCTCCTCCAGCTGACGACACTTCCTGCTCATGTGGTTGTCCAGGACACGAGAAGCATCCTGGACTTCCCACATGGCACAGGATGGCCAGATAAATCTGTTAGTGTGGGCGTGGTCACTTTGCAGTGATGTGGACTGCAACATCTGTATTGACAGCAGCTGTATGGATAAAGGTTGGGGAGAAGAGGGGAAACAACGCCCGATAGCCCACAGAACATTCAACCACAAGCCCAGCCCAGTGTCAGCTGATGCACAGAAGCTGCTGAAACTTCAATCTGGTGGTTTGAAGCCATTGAACCCCCATGAGATTGTTCCCCAGTATCCAGTGCCAGCGTCCCACTATTCACTTAATCCACAGTGAAGTTTGGAGTCAGTCCATATCGAGAGCTCATGGACATATAACAGCAGGTTGTATGTTTTATTGTTCACCTTTAGCAAAAGAACAGAATGTTTCAACATTAAACATATTACATGGAGCGACAGAACTGAATATAGTCAATGTAAAAAGGTGAAAAGCAACAAATGGTCTGTTTTATTTTTATTTAAAGCTGCACTGCCAAAAACTGGCTCCAGGCGGCCATCTTGCCTCCATACACTCACAAGAACAGAACGAGTTCATTGGACGGGTGATTCATGCAAAAGACGCATCAGATCCTTATACTTGGTTCGGTTTGAATGACATCTACAAGGTAACGTTGTCTGAGAGGTTATATCACAAATTGTTTATTGTCACAGAAATATACATGTTTAAATTATGATATATTTCCACAGGAGGGGACTTTCCTTTGGACTGATGGATCAGAAACAGATTTTAAAAACTGGTATAAGAGTCAACCCGATAATTCTCAAGGAAAAGAGGACTGTGCCCATTTTATTTTCTATAACTTGATGCTGCAAAGTGTGACAGTGATTTTTTTGGAAAATAATTCCAGACACATGAATCGATCGACTGATGAGATTAATGAGCTTCTAACTGGACTCAGTGTGGTTGTGTTTTAGACTTCGGCAGGGCTCTACTTCCTGCCCCTTTCACAGCAGTTTGCAGCCACCTTCCAGGCAAAGCTGTTTAATGGAGGAACGAATACAGGTCACACACTGTAGATAGAGGAACGTACACTGGGTGCAACACTGTAGATAGAGGAACGTACACTGGGTGTAACACTGTAGATAGAGGAACGTACACTGGGTGTAACACTGTAGATAGAGGAACGTACACTGGGTGTAACACTGTAGATAGAGGAACGTACACTGGGTGTAACACTGCAGATAGAGGAACGTACACTGGGTGTAACACTGCAGAGAGGGGAACGTACACTGGGTGTAACACTGCAGATAGAGGAACGTACACTGGGTGTAACACTGTAGATAGAGGAACGTACACTGGGTGTAACACTGTAGATAGAGGAACGTACACTGGGTGTAACACTGTAGATAGAGAAACGTACACTGGGTGTAACACTGCAGCGAGGGGAACGTACACTGGGTGTAACACTGCCGATAGAGGAACGTTCTCTGGGTGTAACACTGCAGTTTCTCTCTCCTCTCAATTGACCATGTCTGTGGATTCTGCAGTTATGAGACTAAACTGAGACCAGCCTTCTAATTGGCTCACATTTAATGAGCTGTTCCTGACATGTGGCGGGATGGAGCCGTGCTTCCAGTGGACAGAAATCCACTCTGTGTTTACACAACATTCCCAGAAAATTATTGAACCTTCCTGTATCTGGCCCTCACTATGTTGGTGTTAATATATTTCCATTGATAGAGGATTGGCTAACTAACAAAAAACAGAGAGTCGGGATCAATGGGTCATGTTCAGGTTGGCAAACTGTAACTAGTGGGGTGCCACAGGGATCAGTGCTGGGGCCTCAACTATTTACAATCTGTATTAATGAATTGGATAAAGGGACCATGTGTACTGTAGCCAAATTTGCTGATGATACAAAGATAGGTGGGAAAGCAAGTTGTGAGGAGGACATAGGGCTGGATTTTGAATGACCCATGGAGTCGGGTTTGGAGGCGTGTGGGGGGTTAAATTTGCGGGGTCGGGGTTTCCAACCCTATCCCGACTCCATCCCGCCTCCACGCAATTTTGACAAAATCAGTCGCGGGTTTCCCGACTCCGTCCCGCCTCCAAGAGGCGGGAGAGGCCATTAAAGCCCTTAACAAGCCCTAAATTGGGTCTGTAATGCTATTTTGAAACGTTGTAGCTAGTTTAACCCTTTTCTGACGTGAAGCACGCCTGATGTGAAACACTCCAGTGAAACCTGACGGGAGCACAAGTGGATAGCTGACTATCGGCTGCAAGTCCACTATTACAGGCAGTAACAAGTGGGGTACCACAGGGATCTGTCCTGGGTCCCCAGCTATTCACAATTTACATTAATGACCTGGATCAGGGAGTCGGATGCAGCATTTCCAAATTTGCAGACGACACTAAACTAGGAGGGGGGGTGGGCTCAGAGGAGGAGACCAGGAAGCTCCAGAGCGATTTGGACAGACTGGGTGATTGGGCGGATAAATGGCAGATGCACTATAATGTGGACAAGTGCGAAGTTATCCACCTTGGGTGCAGGAACGGGAGGGCAAATTATTATTTAAATGGCAATAAATTGGGAGAGGGGGAAGTACAGAGAGACCTGGGTGTTCTTGTACACCAGTCACTGAAGGCGAGCATGCAGGTGCAACAGGCGGTCAAGAAGGCAAACGGTATGCTGGCCTTCATAGCAAAAGGGTTGGAATACAGGAACAGGGATACCTTGCTGCAGCTGTACAGGGCACTGGTGAGACCACACCTCGAGTACTGTGTACAGTTTTGGTTGCCTCATCTGAGGAAAGATGTTCTTGCCATGGAGGGGGTGCAGCGGCGATTCACCAGGCTGATACCAGGAATGGCGGGATTGACCTATGAGGAGAGACTATGTAGTTTAGGGATGTACACACTGGAGTTTAGAAGATTGAGAGGGGACCTCATAGAAGTGTATAAAATTCTGACAGGTCTAGACAGACTAGATGCAGAAGGAATGTTTCCCTTGGCGGGTGAGAACAGAACTAGAGGACATAATTTAAGGATAAGGGCTAAACCATTTAGGACAGAAATGAGGGGGAATTTCTTCACTCAGAGGGTGGTGAACCTGTGGAACTCATTGCCACAGAGGGCAGTGTACGCCAGCTCATTAAATATATTTAAGAGGGAATTAGATATATTTCTACAGGCAAAAGGGGTTAAGGGTTACGGAGAGAAGGCGGGGACGGGATACTGAATTGGAGGATCAGCCATGATCTCATTAAATGGCGGAGCAGGCTCACTCCTGCTCCTATCTTCTATGTATCTATGTATCTATTACAACAGAGATGTGATGAAAGTAGCAGTATTAGGTCTGAAAGGAAAGTAGCAGTATTAGGTCTGAAAGTCACCTCTGAGATATCTATCTCTCTCTCTCTCTCTCTCTCTCTCTCTCTCTCACATCCAGATCCACTCACATCAGAAGCAATGTAGAGAGGTCCTCTCTCACCAGTAGCCAGACAATCTCTGAGAGCAGGCAGTCAGCAATGATGACATCATCAGAGGCGGGTTTCAGACTGAAACCACTAATTAGCTCATGAGTTCCCACATGCTGCAACTCAATTGCCCAATTAAGTGAAAATTGCATCAGGCATCCACATTAATCTGGAGTCGGGGGGGAAACACGAAATGCGGATTACACAACCCCAACCCGACCCCAAGACAAAATCCAGCCCATAGAGTCTGCAAAGGGATATGGATAGGTTAAGTGAGTGGGCAAAAATTTGGCAGATGGAGTATATTGTGCGAAAATGTGAGGTTATCCACTTTGGTAGGAAGAATAAAAAAGCAAAATATTATTTAAATGGAGAGAGACTACAAAATGCTGCGTACAGAGTGATCTGGGGGGTCCTTGTACATTTTTTAAACCATTTGTTTATGGGATGTGGGCATCGCTGGCAAGGCCGGCATTTATTGCCCATCCGTAATTTCCCTTGAGAAGGTGGTGGTGAGCCGCCTTCTTGAACTGCTGCAGTCCATGTGGTGAAGGTACTCACACAGTGCTGTTAGGTAGGGAGTTCCATGATTTTGACCCAGCGACGATGAAGGATCGGTGATATACTTCTAAGTCAGGATTGTGTGTAACTTGGAGGGGAACTTGCAGGTGATGGTGTTCCCATGCGGCTGCTGCCCTTGTCCTTCTAGGTAGAAGAGGTGATGGGTTTGGAAGGTGCTGGCGAAGAAGCCTTGGCGAGTTGCTGCAGTGCATCTTGTAGATGGTACACACTGCAGTCACTGTATGCCGATGGTGGAGGGAGTGAATGTTTAAGGTGGTGGATGGGGTGCCAAACAAGCGGATGCTTTGTCCTGGATGATGTTGAGCTTCTTGAGTGCTGTTGGAGCTGCACTCATCCAGGCAAGTGGAGAGTATTCCATCACACTCCTTGCTTGTATCTTGTAGATGGTGGAAAGGCTTTGGGGAGTCAGGAGGTGAGACACTCACCGCAGAATACCTAGCCTCTGACATGCTCTTGTTGCCTCAGTATTTATGTGGCTGGTCCAGTTAAGTTTCTGGTCAATGGTGACCCCCAGGATGTTGATGGTGGGGGATTCGGCGATGGGAATGCTGTTGACTGTCAAGGGGAGGTGCTTAGACTCACGCTTGTTGGAGATAGTCATTGCCTGGCACTTCTGTAGCACATATGTTACCTGCCACTTATCACCCCAAGCCTGAACGTCGTCCAGGTCTTGTTGCATGCGGGCATGGAATGCTTCATTATCTGAGGAGTTGTAAATGGCACTGAACACTGTGCAGTCATCAGCGAACATCCCCATTTCTGACCTTATGTTGGAGGGAAGGTCATTGATGAAGCAGCTGAAGATGGTTAGGCCTAGGACACTGCCCTGAGGAACTCCTGCAGCAATGCCCTGGGGCTGTGATGATTGACCTTCAACCACCACAACTATCTTCCTGGAGCGTTCTCCTGCAATTCCCATTGATTTCAGTTTTACTAGGGCTCCTTGATGCCACACTCAGTCAAATGCTGCCTTGATGTCAAGGGCAGTCACTCTCACCTCACTTCTGGAATTCAGCTCCTTTGTCCATGTTTGGATAAAGGCTGTAATGAGGTCGGGAGCCAAGTGTTCTTGGCGGAACCCAAACTGGGCATCAATGAGCAGGTTTTTGGTGAGTAAGTGCCGCTTGATAGCACTGTTGCTGATACCTTCCATCACTTTGCTGATGATTGAGTAGACAGATGGGACAGTAATTGGCCGGGTTGGATTTGTCCTGCTTTTTATGGACAGGACATAACTGGGCAGTTTTCCACATTCAGATAGATGCCAGTGTTGTAGCTGTACTGGAACAGCTTGGCTAGAGGCGCGGCTAGTTCTGGAGCACAAGTCTTCAGCACGATAGCCGGGATGTTGTCGGGGCCCATAGCCTTTGCTGTATCCAGTGCGCTCAGCCGTTTCTTGATATTACGTGGCGTGAATCGAATTGGCTGAAGACTGGCTTCTGTGATGGAGATGACTTCAGGAGTAGGCCGATATGGATCATCCACTCTGTTGCAGCTTCCCCAGGTTGGCACCTCATTTTTAGGTACGCCTGGTGCTGCTCCTGGCATGCTCTTCTACACTCCTTATTGAATCAGGGCTGACAGACCCGACATTTGGTAAAGGCGCGTGGCGGTGGGTTGACAGCAGGGTCCCGACCCGGTCAATAAAAACACTTTCCCACTGATTTATACTCTCTCACCTTAGTCCTCAGAATCTGACCACGATCAGCCACAATACCAGCATCACCAGGCACACCACCAACCACAGAAACTCGTGTGCTGTGAGAGTTGGAAAGCCTGGGTACAGCCGTGCACCTCTGTGCAGTGTTTGCAGCATCTTAATGCTGTAGAGCACTGACAGCACAAATGTCAAAGTAAATTTGCGCATGGATCCTTTCAGGAAACCGGCTGATGACGGTCATCAAATGATGTCATCAGACCCGCTTCCTTTAATTGGTCAGGAAACTCGCTGGGTGGAGCTCAAGAAGCCCAATCAGGGGAAAGTCATTTCGGGGGCCGGGATGGAGCCAGCAGCGAGGCCGTGACCCGCCACCGACCTCACCCGCCACGGACCCGCCCAGGGAGGGGAAATCGTGGCCTGACTCTCTCAAAAGAGAACGTTTGAAACAGTTCAACAAATCGCTGTCTGATTCACTGATGGGTAAATGTTAGATTCAATTTTTCTTTCTCCAGCTTCTCGAGATCTTTGGAATGATGAGGACTGTAATGAACAATATCCTTTCATTTGCTCCTACAAACTGGGCTGAAGTTAGAAGAATCCGGCGATGCTCCACAGATCCTTTCCAGGAGTGGATTCAGTGCCTCGATTTGTTTGTAGCCGCAGTCACTGCCTGTGGTGACTGTACTGACTTAGTCTCTCAGCCAATAATAAATGTAATTGCATCTTGAGCTGTGTGTTTGATGCTGTGTGAGTCTAGTTTATAGCAGCCTTCCTGTCCCACTGTAGCTTCTGTAAGGGATTCTGACCCTACGTGTCTCGCAGCCTGTGAGATTCACGCGGCTCTGTGCAGCCTGTATGTCAGTGCGGGTCTAGGCCTTGTTGCCTGTTCTGGTCTCCAGCCAGTCTGGGAACACTAGACACACCTGTGAGTGGTTCGAATCACTCGCCCTTACGGTTCTAGACACTGGACTTAGATGCGAGAGCAGTAATGGAGATGAAACTCATGTAGACTCGGTTGAATGGTACGAAATGGAAAATCTTTATTGCATGATACTTAAGATTATGAAATACATGTCATAAGCACAGATTAATGACAGTACAATCTTACAAGCAGTTATATAGTCGATCTTAGGGAAATGAGGAACGAACGGCACACAGTAAATAGGGGCACACATTACAAATATCCTTAATCCTTAAACCCTCCCCTATCAATATCTATCCTAACTAGATTCGTAGGATTTCGAGACTCATGCTCACCACTCGTGATAACTCGGAGAAATTCCGAATAGCTGATCGGATGTTTTTCACCGCAGCACCCACGTGTCGGTCAGGAGATCTCCTGGTCCCACTTGTTTACTTGCTTCTGCTGCTCCGGCTAGCAGGCTGGACCGTCTGCTGTGATGAAGACCTGTGTTGGTTGGTTTAACAGGTACTTTCCGAGCACAGTTCAGTTAATATCATCGATGTGATATGTTCTTTGCAAGTTCGAAGAAGTCTTCCTGGCAAGGAAAACTTGGCTATTCGACCTACAGGCGCGGTCGGGATTTACTGACCGTGGCGATGGATATGGTCTTCCTCTCTTCTCATCTCATCTCATCTCATCTCGGGCCTTTGGTTCCGCTGCCAGTTACCAACATAGGTCTTCGTTACGCGACACGAGGTAGATCCGAACGGATCAGAACGTTCAACAGTCTTTTTCAAAAAGGCAACAGGCAAGCAGGAGCCCGACTACGAGTACACAGGAGCAGCCACGATGATAAGAGTCGATCGGATAAGAGAATAAGAGAAAGATGGACGGTTTGGAGCCTGCAATTATAGTGCAAAATCTTCCGTTTCCCGCCCAACCTTAATGTCCATTCTTTTGTTTAGGGTCTGGCGCTCAAATGTCTTGTATGGGTGATCTCCGTTCTTAATGGGTTTCGGGGCTACTCGTAAATGTCTGAGTACCTGTTAATATTTCTCCCATTGTTAAATCGGTCGGTGTTCTCCCTGGAGGGGTTGTGGGGCTTCCAAGTGTTTTGTATAACTACCTGTTAACGGCTCTCTCATCGTAGAGTCGTTGGGATTTTACATATTAATGTCTTTTGGATGGGCCCTTGATTACTCGGTACAATAGCTTTCATTCGTACCTGGGAGGCCGATTTCAGTATTTATGTGTGTACTGCAAACCCATCATGTCTCGTGTATTATCTTCACTGTGCTGAATCTTAATCGATCTTGCACAAATGTTTATTGGAACGCCATCTTGTCTGCCTGTCGAAAAGTCTAGAGTGTTCTGTCACGAGGTGCGGCAGGCCATTTTACAGGCTGCTTGTGTCCACTTTAAACCTGGCAGCATTCTGCTGAAATAAAAGCTGTTTGAACGAAACTCTGTGTTTTCTCCTTATTAATAAAATCGCGATATATTGCGAATTCTACACTTCCGACCCACCTCTTCACTCAATACTGCATCGGGGAGAAGGCGGCACAGACTTTGTAAAATTAACTTTCAATATCTGTGCCTTTTTGTTCTAAGAAGACAAACTTTAAAGGGATGAGATGAACTGAAAGAAATGAACTGGGAAATATTACTGAAAGGAATCTGTGAAAGGAAATTGGTTCTGATTTAAACCTGCACTAATGTAGATTATTGAAGATAAATATAGATTCCCAAAAATAACTGTAAACTAAACAAAGTCCCAGAATGAGTCAATGGGGCAAGGGAAATGGGAATAAGAAATATCAACAAACAGTACAGGAATGCAGGGAAAAGGGAGCCCTGGGAGTAGAGGAATTTACTGAAACAGATTAAAAAAATATTAGAGGGAAAAAGAGATACAGCAAAAGATGTTAATAACAAACATTCATCCAGTGTTAATTACATCGGGAATATATTCAAAGTCTTCCATATAAACACACTTCCTGTAAGTATTACTCTTGCTTCCTGTCTCACAATTCCTGTCACGCTTCAATCTTCCTATTTATTACACTGAGCCCTGATTCAGTTTTCCAAGCTGACAACGAGGTGGCGCTGCAGTATTCATTATACTCATTGCTGATTGGCTGACTGGGTCACGTGATCAACTCCAGCCGTGGTGCTCCCAGTTCCCGGGAAGGACAACAGGCCAAACTCCACCAGCAGGTCTCACCAGCTACATTTTGCTCCTTCCCCATTTCCTGCTCCAATGTGCCCAGGTAGTCCCACTCTCACTGGGTCTTGTATAAGGCCCAGGCCCTGCCTGCTGCACCCCCCGACCCTGACAGCAAACCAGATCCACACCCGCCCACAATGATCCCCAGCCACAGTCCCTGCATCCCGGAACTTACACTACCGAAGCTGGGCTCCTGCTGAGCGGGAATGGGAATGGGAAGAGGCTTCGGGTTTCTTAAGTGCTTTGAGTCCTTTGAACACAAATATTAAGATGGAGAAGAGCTTCAGAACCTTAGAGCCCATTCCTGCTTGTGGGAAATGGCTTTTGGTGAAGTGGGGTGGGATTGCCCACAGGGTTTATCCAGAAAGGAAATCTCTGTATTGTTCACTGTTTCAATCATATTGGGTATCAGTCGTGATTCAGTGGTCGCACTCTCACCTCTGAGTTAGAAGGTCATAGGTTCAAGTCCCACACCAGAGACTTGAGCACAAAATCCATGCTGAGACATCAGTGCAGGACAGAGGGAGTACTGCACTGTCAGAGGTGCCGTCTTTTAGACAAGATGTTCAAACCGAGGTCTTACCTGCCTGGTCAGGTGGGCATAAAAGATCCTATGGGAGAACTCAAAGAAGAGCAGGGAGTTCTCCTGGCCAACATTTATCTCTCAACTGTGCGCAGGAGGCCATACCCAGCACACAGAGTCTACAGACCGAGTCAGCTTCTTGGATCCATTTGCACAACAGTGCAGGAGGAGGCTGCGTTTCTCCGGCCAGGCTGTCTCAGACCTCTGCAGCTTCCTGCAACACAACCTGCTGCCTGCTGGACCAGGGGGACATGCCCTCAAAGTCACCACAGCCTGGAATTTTTACACCACTGGCTCCTTTCATGCTGCTAGACAGGACACCAGTCATGTTTCACAGTCTGCAGTTCACAGCTGCATTCAGCAGGTGACTGACAGCCTCTTTGCCAGGGCCGAGCAGTACAGCACCTTCCCCACTGACCTCAGCAGTCACCAGGACAGTGCTCGGGGCTTTGCAGCAGGGGCTGGCTTCCCTCATGTGCAGGGCGTGATTGACTGTCCACACGTGGCCATTAGGTCACTGGAACATGAGGGAATGATATCGTCAACAGAGACGTCAGTATCAGAAAGGCAGGGAGCCACCCTTCTACTCATGTCTGCAGCCAGCAAGTCTTCCAGCATTGTTCAATGAAAATCACAAGTAGGGATGCAACCTCGCTTTAAGAGGTCCATCTCCACTTTAAGTAGAGTCGGGGAATGTGCTGTAAATTGTGCAGGTCATGTGGACGGGCTGCCTAATTGTTCAAATATTAATGAGCTGAGTGTCTATCGATAAAACTGTGACAGCCAATGAGTTGCACTGTGCCAGTCAACGTGTTGGAGGTGGGGCGGGGCGTACGGGACGACTTACAGCAAACAGGATATCTTACAGCAAACAAAGTCTGTTTACTCAGCAAACAGAGTCTATTTAAACAGCGCACCACAGCAAACAGTCTACAGAATCTATTTCAAAAGAGTCCCGACAAACTGCAGCAAACAGAACTCATGACTAAAACTGCAGCAAAGTCTCCCGATAAAAGCAGGATAATTTCTCCAGTAAATTGCAGTGAGTGGAGGATAGTTACAGTCAAATGCTTTGCATAACATGAATTCAATCACTTACAGCAGTGCGGTCTCCAGGCATGATTGACGGGAGAATTACCCAATCATCTCTATTCTGGCCGGGAATAGAAGTGTCACTATATGCAGACATTAATGAGGCCTGGGAATTAAAATGGCCACAAGGGGCTTCAAGTCGACATCGTCACGGGGCCTGCTGCTCGCCCTGCTGCCCGCCCCACCCTCGTCACTACACACGCACAATCAGTTCAAATCAACATTACTTATGAGACAGACCTCAAGCGACAGTCTCATTGAACACAAGGTTTCACCTGACTGATCCATTCCATCACCTGATAATCCTCAATCTGTGGCCTTAATAATCTTCAATCACTGCCCTGATAATTTTAATATTTTCCTCGGATAATCCTCAATCTGTGCCCCTGATAATCCTCAATCTGTGTCCCTGATAATCCTCAATCTGTGTCCCTGATAATCCTCAATCTGTGTCCCTGATAATCCTCAATCTGTGTCCCTGATAATCCTCAATCTGTGACCCTGATAATCCTCAGTTGGAGGAGGGTTAATTGCAGTGAGTTGAAAAGGGATCTGGCTCAGGTCGATTGGAATCAAACGTTGGCAGGTAAAACGGTAAATGAGCAATGGCAGGCCTTCAAAGAGGAGATAGTTTGGGTACAATCTAGACATGTTGTTATGAGTGGAAAAGGAATGGAATCCAAAGCTGGAGTTCCCTGGATGACTAAAGATATAGAGGGAAAGATTCAGTGGTGACCCTTTGGGGCGCTAACTTCGCCGGGGTGCTGCTTTTAGCATCCTGAAAAAGTTAGTGCACCTGCATCGTAAATTCAGTGGTAGCTCCCCAAGCAAGAGGCGGGGCGCTACTGGAAGCACTCCCCCTCCATCCTGAGGCGCTACAAGTGAATATCACGGCGCTACGTACAACAGCGCCACGCGCGTCGGCACGTCGCACCGCGGTATTGCAGGCCTCCCTCCCCTGATTAAAGGGGAGGGGCCTCGTGCTGCGCACACGGGGCCCTGCTGAACCACCGGGGAGTGGGGTGCGGGGAAAGCAGCCGAGCACTCAAGAGCAGCGCCGGGCTGAGCGATCACGGCCGGCACCCTGAATAAAAAAGGGGAAGGGGGCAGGTGCTGGCTGGAGCCCAAAAAGAGATGTCCGCCCGACTCCTGCCCCTTTAAATAGCGCTGCCACGGCTGCAAAAACGCCACCCTGACCCTGTCGGACATATCGTCCAGCGATAGGTCAGGGGGCACATTCGAAGTTTGTGGCCAGGGCGCTGCACACGGCGATGACGTCATCGCCAGAGGCGCAGCACCGCGTGGCGCTACAGGCTACCGCCACCGCTACCCTCACGCTGAATTTCGCAGGAGGCGTTACCGGCACCGCGCCCGGGCGCTAGGGGCTTTGTGCCCCGTTAACGACCCCTGGGGGTGCTAACAGGAGGCGCAAAGCAAACCAATTTCCCCCCATCGAGATTAAAATGAAACATAAAAAGGTGGTTTATGATAAATGTTGTGTTCCTAATTCAGTAGAGAACCAAGATGAATACAAAAAGTACAGAGGAGAACCTAAAAAGGAAGTAAGAGGGGCAAAGAGAGTGTGTGAGAATAGATTAGAGGGCAACATAAAAGGGAACCCAAGTGTTTTATGAACATATCAACAGCAAAAGTGCAGTCAAAGGAAGGGTGGGACCGAATAGGGACCAAAAAGTAGATCTTGTGGAGACAGAGGGCATGGCTGAGCTACTAAATGAGTTCTTTGCATCTAAAAGGGATGCTGCCAATGTCGCAGTAAAGGAGCACAGATTGAGGATCATCAACGACACAGATTGAGGATTCTCAGAACAATAATGCTCCTGTGAAGCTCCTGGGACATTTTTACTATGTTAAAGGTGGTATATAAATGCAAGTTGTTGTGTGGTGAGCTCACTCACTTATAGCGGTGTAAGATTTGCAATATTTACAATATCCGAAATGTATATTTAAATTGTCTGTGACTATAACAGACCACTCCTGGTGCAGGTATATTGTGTATAAGTAAACCCTCTATCTTACTTTGAGACTTAACTAATGTTTTGTTCTTCACTGGCTTCTTGGTTTTAACATAACAGAACGTCGATCTACTTTAGCACTATTCTCACAGTTAACATAATGTTGGCTTAATTTTACCATCATGCTTTGCTTCTCAGCCTTGCGTCTTTTTAACTAAGGTGATACATATTGCAACAAAGGTTTTATGCTTCTAACATGCATTATTAAATATCATAGTAATTTTAAGAAAAGCATTACATTTAAAACATTATCAAATCCTACATATAAGCTCTATTCTACAATATCCCTACCTTGAGGCCGAGGCATTTTTGCCGACCCCTCAATTTAAATTCTTTAATATGGGTTTGCTCTCCCACATTTGCTTAGTTCCAAGAGGTTCTGTGCTGGGATTATGTCCAATTGTGATCTTGTCTTGCACATTAGGGGCCTTAAATAGCAGGTGTAGAGCAGTAAGCACAGTAATACCATAAGTTGGGTTATGACCAGTACGTGTGAAATTATTCTAATCCAAGGGGGAATTTCCTTTCGCCACTCCTATATTTTCTGCTCTAAACAGAGGGTTAGGTCTGGTTCGATTCATTAGACTCGGAATTTGCATTATTAGTCCTAACAATTTTTGACTCCCTACCTTGTGGCATTCGTGTTTAACTGGGTAGATCTTAATCAAACTTCTGATCTTACATAGTTCAAAGTCTTACTACACGGGTTACATATATCAAATACACTATCATTACAAGTTGGAGACTACCAGAGTGTGTGAAATAATACGAACCTAAGGGTGTGCTGATGTATTAAGCCCAATATCCCACCAGTGTGAGTTGTCCCCTATGCTTTCAATTTCAATATCTATTCTCGAGTTGTCTTGCTCCAAAACATAAAAATGCTTTAGGGAGGAGTTCAGTCACATTACGAGCTCACTGAAGCCCTTAGACAACAGGGGAATGTAGTATCCGAATTGTGCCACATAATTGTGCAGCTCATACTGAAGTATCTCATTTACTGTCAGTTTCACTTGAGCATTGGTTTTGATACTGAGTAAAATGTGTTGGTTGATGGGACAGGTCCTGTTAGACCCATAAAGCATGGTAGTTGCGGTAGTAGTGACACAGGAGGCACCACCAAAATCACCTCATATTGGATTCGTACTGGCTTTTCCCACGCTCTGTTATCTACAAAACACAATTATTACAGTTACAAGTTAGAATTCAGTCTTACAATCATTTCATGTGACATTACAGTTTAACATCTGATCAACAAATCATGGACTTAAAAGATTCTCCAGATCTCTTTTACTCGTATCCATCTTGTGGATAATTCTTGCTAAACACGATTTCTCCTTAGCTTCAATTGTCCCAATCCAAATTCCATGTAACTCTCCACTTAAACTTCAATTTCAATCCCTCTAACAGGTACCAATGTGTTTAACTCTATTCTGATTGTTTCATTAATTAGATAGTTTCTCGATAGAGTTTGTGTCAATGCTTTAAAAGTTGTCTCGCTCTCCTGAGCCACATTAACCATTTCATGTCTTGCTGTTGTCAAGTAACTGAGCATGTCTGAGACCCGTTCTTCAGTTCAAATTCACCACGCCTTTCCAGATGGTAATTGCTTCATACGTAACAAATCACATTTGCACACTCATATCGGTTTCTCTACATCATGCCACACGTGCCATCCGATACAAGCCATTCTCGGGCTTTCAGGTATCTTATAAAAAGATTGTAGTCGTCTGGAGATCTTTGCCCATCTTCCTCTGCATGGTCCCGATGGTTCATTATAGGCAGGGACACAAATGTCTCCAACAGAAAGCTATCAATTTACTATTCGTAGCTACACTTTCCTGACTTTCACTCAAAAGTTTAGAAAATTCCCATTTGATGGTGTAATTCTCCTGTTTCTATCTTACACCCTCAATCACTTCCTCTCTCCATTTTACACATCCCATTAATTACCATTCATATCACATTCATGAGCCCTGGAGGAACTTTACTGTCCAATACAATATTTAAGATTGAAAACATAGATCAAACATTCTCACTTGGTCCAAGTTATCGACACTTTTTGTTTATCATTACTTTAGAGGATCTTTTATTTTAGAGTCATAGAGTCATAGAGTTATACAGCACAGAAAGAGGCCCTTCGGCCCTTCGTGTCCACGCCGGTCATCAAGCCCTGTCTATTCTAATCCCATTTTCCAGCACTTGGTCCGTAGCCTTGTATGATATGGTGTTTCAAGTGCTCATCTAAATGCTTATTCAATGTTGTGAGGGTTCCTGCCTCTACCGCCCTTTCAGGCAGTGAGTTCCAGATTCCAACCACCCTCTGGGTGAAAAAGTTTTTCCTCAAATCCCCTCTAAACCTCCTGCCCCTTACCTTGAAACTATGCCCCCTGGTTATTGACCCCTCTACTAAGGAGAAATGTTCCTTTCTATCTACCCTATCTATGCCCCTCATAATTGTGTACACCTCAATCAGGTCCCCCCTCAGCCTTCTCTGTTCTAAGGAAAACAACCCCAGCCTGTCCAGTCTCTCTTCATAGCTGAAGCGCTCCAGCCCAGGTAACATCCTGGTGAATCTCCTCTGCACCCTCTCCAATGCAATCACATCCTTCCTATAGTGTGGCGACCAGAACTGCACACAGTATTCCAGCTGTGGCCTAACTAGCGTTTTGTACAGCTCCATCATAACCTCCCTGCTCTTATATTCTATGCCTCGGCTAATGAAGGCAAGTATCCCATATGCCTTTTTAACCACCTTATCTACCTGTCCTGCTGCCTTCAGGGATCTATGTACATGCACACCAAGGTCCCTCTGATCCTCTCTCCTTCCTGGGATCCTACCATTCATTGTGTATTCCCTTGCCTTGTTAGTCCTCCCAAAATGCATCACCTCACACTTTTCAGGGTTAAATTCCATTTGCCACTGTTCTGCCCATCTAACCAACCCATCTATATTGTCCTGTAGCCTGAGGCTTCCCTCCTCGCTATTTACCACTCCACCAATTTTCGTGTCATCTGCGAACTTACAGATCTTACCTCCGACATTCATATCTAAATCATTAATGTACACTACAAACAGCAAAGGACCCAGCACCGATCCCTGCGGTACACCACTGGACACAGGCTTCCAGTCACAAAAACAACCTTCGACCATCACCCTCTGCCGTCTGCCACTAAGCCAATTTTGGATCCAATGTGCCAAATTGCCCTGGATCCCATGGGCTCTTACCTTCTTGACCAGTCTCCCATGCGGGACTTTCCCAAAAGTAACCCAATATATGTGCCTGAGTCCATTTTGTCATTTCAAAATTATCACAAAATCCAAACAGCAGTATTGTTGAACTGACAGGTTTTGTCAATGTTCAATTTCATTTCTATCAAGTTATCCTATCATTCAGAAACAAGTGATTCCCAGGCTAGGTGGTTTACACAGTGTTTTAACATTAGAGACAGAAGAGCTGCAATTAGTTTACAAGGTAACTTCCATATAACAAAAGAAAGAAGATAATCCATTGTGGCTCTGCTTAAGAGCCCAAGGGGTTAATTTATCAAATCATCATTTTTCTTCTGTCACTGTGGGGAAATATTAACTTAAAATTAAGAAACTTAAATTTAATAATGTCCAATATCTTTAAATGTCATTCAGTAATACTAAAGTTGTTGCTTGGTGAATTTAAACAGCTGTCAGTGGAAAGGGTTAACTCCTTTGCAGGTTTTAAGAAGGCGGAGCGAAACATTGTCGGGCGCACGCAATTGCGTCACTTCACGTAAATTTTAAAACAAAACTTTCCCGATTGAAAAAGACAGTTGTGTTTTCACAATTTAATAGGTTAGTTACCTTTAATAATTCCAATCTAATTCAGATCACTATTTTATTAACTAAACACGAACCGAACAGATAAAACAAAACAAAATAGCACATGCTTGCAGAAAACAGTAAATTACATCATATTTCTTCTTGTCTTTTCTTCGGATGCCTTTCCAAATACCTATAAAAACATTGAATATAACTGCAGAAAAATTAGTTTTTCACATTTAAACAAATCAAATCAAACTGCTTTGGAAAATTTCACCATGGCAACCACAACTCCAAGGTTAAATCTTAGATTGGAATTTAATCTTTTGTTAAACAAACTTTTTGTTTTTCTCAGTTTTTCCACACCAGCTTATCTTAAATTGTAGTTCAAAGTTTTTTTTCATTCTGGGTGCACAATCTTTGCTTTGCTTCTCAGCCTTGCGTCTTTTTAACTAAGGTTATACATATTGCAACAAAGGTTTTATGCTTCTAACATGCATTATTATACATCATAGTAATTTTAAGAAAAGCATTACATTTAAAACATTATCAAATCCTACATATAAGCTCTATTCTACAGCGGTAATAGTGAACCAATTTCACAATTTTACAAGAACTGACAATGTTGTGAATTAAGGCGCTGCAGTTCCAGTATAGTCCTCCTGGTGGCACTGCTGAGCACAGTGTTCCTGTAGCTCACCACCACCACCTGTAGGCCTCTAGTGGAACTGCAAGTGCTTTGAATGAGAATCAGACACGATTACAGCACCGAAGGAGACCATTCGGCCCATTGTGACTGTGGCATCTCTCAGAAAGAGCCACACATAGAATTTTATTCCTCTGTCCTTTTCCCCATACAACCGTGTGCTGGCTCCATAAAGGAGCTGTCACCTTGTTTTAGTGGTAAGTTTGCCAAATCTAGTTGGAGTCATGCTTGGAGATTTGATCACGCGACATTCTCACCACATGACATTTGACCATGTGATGAATGATCATGTGACATTTTATCACATGACTTGTACAAATGTATAAAGCTTCGACCCCTGTAGTTGAGTCATTTTTCTCGTGGTTTCGGGTCAGCAGCTGTTGTGGGACAAGTTCCATGAACCAGGAGGCCTCCAGTGAGCAGACGAGGAGGGGACACCGAGGGCGGGGACACCAAGGGCCCGGAAGAAAGCAAGTTGAGGGTGGGGAAGAGGGGAAACCGCGGAAACCCCCATTTCAGAGACACCCACCTCATTCAGGAGCCCAAGTGACACCAGGGGCATATCAGGATATCACAGGAAGAGCCACCAGGATATATCAGGATATCACATTAAGCGGTGACCCTATTGGTGTCTGATTTACATTTTAGACAATTGCAAGAAGTGCTCACAAAAACCAGAATGTCCAGTCCAGAAGCTGACCGTTGCTAACCTGAGCTGATAGGAGAGTCCAGAGAGCAGAGCCTGATGTCTAAATCTCAGTGATTGAATCAACACCCGGCAGCCTGCTCTTGCTCTTGCCTCTGATCACAGCTCTATATAACGTTGCTTTAGCGGGAGGCAGCTGGACAAGTCCCATAAGTACAATGTTAAGTCCAGAAGGCTGTAAAGTACCTAATCGATTGCTTTGCGGAACACCTCCGTTCAGTCCGCAAGTGTGGCCCCAAGCTTTCGGTCGCCTGTCACTTTAATAGTCTGACCCACTCACTCTGATCTCTCTTGTCATTGGCCTCCTACACTGTTCCAATGAAGCTCAACATAACCTTGAGGAACCTCATCTTTCAATTAGGCACATTACAGCCTTCCAGACTCAATATTCAGATCATAACCACTGCCCCCATTTTGTCAGATGGCAGCAGCTGGTAATGATATTGCCATTCCCATTTACACCTCCTCCAGACCCATATTTTGTTTCTTTACTTGTGTCATTACTTTTGCCTTGCACCATCATCCCTTTTGTCATTTAATCTCTCTACCCTTCCACCGAATCACAGATCTGCCGTTTTGTTTAGAACATAAGAACATAAGAGACAGGAGCAGGAGTAGGGCATTTGGCCCTTCGAGCCTGCTCCGCCATTCAATAAGATCATGGCTGATCTGATCTTGGCCTCAACACGACTTTCCCACCGGCTCCCCATAACCCCTGACTCCCCTGTAGCTCAAATATTTGTCTATTTCAGAAAAAGGGGGCACCCATTTGAGACGGAGATGAGGAGGAATTTCTTCTCTCAGAGGGTCGTGAATCTTTGGAATTCTCTTCCCCAGAGAGCTGTGGAGACTGGGTCATTGAATATATTTAAGGTGGAGATAGACAGATTTTTGAATGGTAAGGGAGTCAAGGGTTATGGGGAGCGGGCAGGGAAATAGAGTTGAAGCCAAGATCAGATCAGCATGATCTTATTGAATGGCGGAGCAGGCTCGAGGGGCCAAATGACCTACTCCTGCTCCCACGTCTTATGTTCTTATGTTCTTATGTATGAATATT
Organism: Squalus acanthias; assembly: GCA_030390025.1. NCBI lineage: Eukaryota > Metazoa > Chordata > Chondrichthyes > Squaliformes > Squalidae > Squalus > Squalus acanthias. The sequence continues at coordinate 1,176,216 of JASTWF010000077.1, read as the reverse complement.
GTAACACTGTCATGGTAAACTTGACTGAATCTCCATTTGACTGAATCTAAAAGTGACCAAATGTACCGACAAGCTTTGAGGGCAAGAGACTGCTTGGCTAAAAACATTTGTTAAATAAGTGATGTGTTGGTACCTGTTCCTTCAAAAGATAAGATCTTGAAAATTCTGCGAGTCAACAACGCAGCAGATCTGAAAAACAACGACTCTCTCCAATCCTTGGATATCTGGCCTTGGTTAACTAAGCGTCAAAACAGAGAGAGAGAGAGAGAGAGAGGAAAACAACAATACCCACAGTGTCAAACATGAATGCTGGGGGCCAGTTGCCAAGTTTTGGGGTATAAGTGTTATTGGACACTGACATTCGGGGCTATAGTCGATGGTGATCTGGTCAGTTGCCAGTTAAAGTGAGTCATACATCTAGTCATCGTTGAATTGCCCTCTCATCTGGGGAATAGTATGTATGTGGTTTTGCTTAAAATCACCTGAGCTTAAAGTCAATGATTTTCGATGCTTGCTTGTAATAAGTACATGAATTGAGCACAGTTTATATTCTGGGAATTATTTGTAACCTCTTGTTGATTTTTAAGTAAAAGAAGTTTCACAAATTCATTGGGTTTTGTGTTGTCAGTTCCACGGGTCTGAACTCTATAAACTGTCAGACAATCAGAATGTCTTACAATATATTCAATGTCTCCGCCTCCACAGCTCTCTGGGGTAGAGAATTCCAAAGATTCATGACACTCAGAGAAGAAATTCCTCCTTATCTCCGTTTTAAATGGGCGACACCTTATTCTGAAACTATGCCCCCTAGTTCTAGATTATCCCACGAGGGGAAACATCCTCCCTGCATTTACCCTGTCGAGCCCCCTCAGAATCTTATATGTTTCAATAAGATCACCTCTCATTCTTCTCAACTCCAATGAGTATACACCCAACCTGTTCAACCTTCCCTCATAAGATAACACCTTCATAGAAGCATAGAAACATAGAAGATAGGAGCAGGAGTAGGCCATTCAGGTCCTCGAGCCTGCTCCGCCATTCAATGAGATCATGGCTGATCATCCAAATTCAGTACCCTGACCCTGCCTTCTCTCCATATCCCTTGATCCCTTTAGTTTTAAGAAATATATCGAACTCCTTCTTGAATATATTTAATGAATTGCCTCTACTGCCTTCTGTGGTAGAGAATTCCACAGGTTCACCACTCTCTGGGTGAAGAAATTCCTCCTCATCTCAGTCCTAAATGGCTTACCCCTTATCCTTAGACTGTGACCCCTGGTTCTGGACTCCCCGACCATCGGGAACATCCTTCCTGCATCTAGTGTGTCTAGTCCTGTTAGAATTTTATAAGTTTCAATAAGATCCCCTCTCATTCTTCTAAACTCCAGTGAGTATAAGCCCAATCGACCCAATCTCTCCTCATACGCCATTCCTGCCATCCCGGGTATCAGCCTGGTGAATCTTCGCTGCACTCCCTCCATGGCAAGAACATCCTTCCTCAGATAAGGCGACCAAAACTGCACACAATACTCAAGATGTGGTCTCACCAAGGCCCTGTACAACTGCAGCAAGACATCCTTGTTCCTGTACTCGAACCCTTTCGCTATGAAGGCTAACATACCATTTGCCTTCTTAACCGCCTGCTGCACCTGCATGCTTACCTTCATCTCAGGAATCAACCTAGTGAACCTTCTCTGAACTGCCTCAAAAGCAAGTATATCCCTCCTTAAATAAGGAGACCAAAACTGCATGCAGTACTCCAGATGTGGCCTCACCAGCGCCCTGTACAGTTGTAGCATGACTTCCCTACTTTTATACTCCATCTCCCTTGCGATAAGGGCCAACATTTAATTTGCCTTCCTAATTATTTGCTTTACCTGCATGCTAACTTTTTGTGTTTCATGTACGAGGACCCCCGAGATCCCTCCGTACCGCAGCATTTTGTAGACTCTCTCCATTTAAATAATAATTTGCTATTTTATTCTTCCTACCAAAGTGGATAACCTCACATTTTTCCAGATTATACTCCAGCTGCCAAATGTTTGCCCATTCACTTAACCTATCTATATCCCTTTGCAGACTCTTTGTGTCCTCCTCACAACTTGCTTTCCCGCCTATCTTTGTATCATCAGCAAATTTGGCTACAGTGCACTCAGTCTGTTCATCCAATTCATGAATACAGATTGTAAATAGTTGAGACCCCAGCACTGATCCCTGTGGCAACATCTCCTCTTCCTCCCCTCCCCCACTTTCGCTGGCTCTGTACTTGCTTAAAACCTGTTACAATCCTAGCTGGAGGCCAACATTGGGTGTGAACAAAAACAGAAAATGCTGGAAATACTCAGCAGGTCAGGCAGCATCTGTGGAGAGAGAAACAGAGTTAAGGTTTCAGCTCGATGACCCTTCGTCAGAAGAGTTCTGACCTGCTGAGTATTTCCAGCATTTCTGTTTTTATTTCAGATTTCCAGCATCCGCTGTATTTTGCTTTTTGTGTTGGGTGTGAACAATCTGGCCTGCCTGTGATGTCCTCCTTGGCAGAGCAAGACTGCTGACACTCAAGGTATAGGCTCGCAGTGGAAGAATGGATGAGGTTGGGCACCAAAGGGCAACTAGCAGCCTTGTAACTATACCACAGTGTGAGTCAACACTTTGAAGGCAGCAAGAGAGAAAATTGGGGGCGGGGGAATTAGAGAGTGCAGAATATTCAAATTAGTTTACAAACTGTTTCAGTTTTGCTGGTAACAAGTGTCAATCCTAATAATTTCCTAATATCGACATATTCCGCTCTTCTTCCTCCACGAAGACAGCGACTCACTGTTTGACCCCAGCAGCTCCTTTCCTCTTTCCAGCTGCCGTCTATTTCCTTGCCCTTATTTCATTTGATTGACAATCGCGACCGCGCGAATAACAAAAATAGAACAAAAACATCAAATCTGAAAGGGAACCGACGGAAGCGAGCGCGCAGGCTGATTTCAGTAGTGGCGGGATACGTGAACTGAATGGGTTCCCGTTGCCGCTGGTGATGTTGGGCAGAGCGAGGATTCAGGGAGCGAGGGGTGAAAGGAGAAGATCAACTGGCCCAATTAGCCCGGGGGAGGGAACAACAACCCACGCAGCGTGGCCTTAGGTCTAGTGTAGGGGGACAAAATATACAGCGAGACCTGGCGAGAGGAGAGCGGAGGACGGAGAGCTTGAGGCAGGGGATCTGCGCTCAACCACCGGCGCCTCTCTCCCTTCTCAGTGAGCGGGGGCCAGGGCTCAGCGGCAGCTGCCGCCCTCATCGCACAGATGATCGGGAGAGGGGAAACGGAGCTCCGAGACTGGGCCGGAGCCGCCAGTAGGGGGCGGCGGAACCCCGGGTGAGAACCCCTGCCGAAAGGACATTAGTCAACCAGTTGGGTTTTCCCAACAGTCCGACAGCTTTATGGCCACTTTTACTGGTTCAAATTCTCAAACTCGCTCTCTCTGGATTATTAGTCCAGTAGCAGAACCACTACACCACTGTAAACTACCGGACACAGTCCAATAGTCAATAGCATAGTACTGAGTGTCATTGAATTAGTGAAAAGTAAAATTCAAGCATATATCAGAAAATATTTCTTCTCAAAGGGTAAGAAACATTTTTTCGCACATGCGCAAAACGGCGTAACCCCGAGATTTAGGCGTTCCATGGTGAGATCACGAGTGATCATCATTTCACTGAGAAATTGTGGTTGGTGAGAGTCGGCAATACTGCTTTCACCCGCCGTTCAACCCGGGGAATCAGCTGTCGTCTCCGAGCCCTGTTGCTTGATTGGGACAATCCACACACGGTTCCACGCGGTTCTGCCAGCTCTTCCTAACGAGCCAGGCCCGGAGGAAATTGGCCACAGCTCGCCGGAGAGAGAAGCCTCCAGCCGGGGAGCCCAGCAGTGGGACCTGGTTCACTGGAAATCAGTAACCCGGGTAATTCCAGTGACCGCCCGCAGAGGGCAGCATCTCAGCCCCGGGGCCAGGAGGCGGAGAACGCTCTGGATCAAAGCGCTGCAGCTCTGCTCTCAGCATCGCAGAGCCTCCACCCCGGCACCGCTCGGCGGCTCTCCTCCAGCTCCCTCACCTCACCTTATCCGCCAAGAGATCGGAGGCTGAAAATGATCAGGGTCACAGATTGAGTATTATCAGGGACACAGATTGAGGATTATCAGGGATTCAGATTGAGGATTATCAGGGACACAGATTGAGATTATCAGGGACACAGATTGAGGATTATCAGGACACAGATTGAGGATTATCAGGGACACAGATTGAGATTATCAGGGACACAGATTGAGGATTATCAGGGACACAGATTGAGGATTATCAGGGACACAGATTGAGGATTATCAGGGACACAGATTGAGGATTATCAGGGACACAGATTGAGGATTATCAGGGACACAGATTGAGGATTATCAGGGGCACAGATTGAGGATTATCAGTACACAGATTGAGGATTATCAGGGACACAGATTGAAGATTATCGGGGACACAGATTGAGGATTATCAGGGACACAGATTGAGGATTATCAGGGACACAGATTGAGGATTATCAGGGGCACAGATTGAGGATTATCAGGGACACAGATTGAGGATTATCAGGGACACAGATTGAGGATTATCAGGGGCACAGATTGAGGATTATCAGTACACAGATTGAGGATTATCAGGGACACAGATTGATGATTATCGGGGACACAGATTGAGGATTATCAGGGACACAGATTGAGGATTATCAGGGACACAGATTGAGGATTATCAGGCACACAGTTTGACGATTATCAGGACACAGATTGAGGATTATCAGGGACACATTTTGAGGATTATTAGGGACACAGATTAAAGATTATCGGGGACACAGATTGAGGATTATCAGGGACACAGATTGAGGATTATCAGGAACACAGATTGAGGATGATCAGGGGCACAGATTGAGGATTATCAGGGACACAGATTGAGGATTATCAGGACACAGATTGAAGATTATCAGGGACACAGATTGAGGATTATCAGGGACACAGATTGAGGATTATCAGGGACACAGATTGAAGATTATCAGGACACAGATTGAGGATTATCAGGGACACAGATTGAGGATTATCAGGGACACAGATTGAAGATTATCAGGGACACAGATTGAGGATTATTAGGGACACAGATTGAGGATTATCAGGGACACAGATTGAGGATTATCAGGACACAGTTTGAGGATTATCAGGGACACAGATTGAGGATTATCGGGGACACAGATTGAGGATTATCAGGGACACAGATTGAGGATTATCAGGACACAGTTTGAGGATTATCAGGACACAGATTGAGGATTATCAGGACACAGAAGGAGGATTATCAGGAACACAGATTGAGGATCATCAGGAACACAGATTGAGGATTATCAGGACACAGATTGAGGATTATCAGGACACAGATTGAGGATTATCAGGGACACAGATTGAGGATTATCAGGGACACAGATTGAGGATTATCAGGGACACAGATTGAGGATTATCAGGGACACAGATTGAGGATTATCAGGACACAGATTGAGGATTATCAGGGACACAGATTGAGGATTATCAGGGACACAGATTGAGGTTAACATGGACACAGATTGCGGATTATCAGGGACACAGATTGAGGATTATCAGGACACAGATTGAGGATTGTCAGGGACACAGAATGAGTATTATATGGGGACACAGATTGAGGATTATCAGGGACACAGGTTGAGGATTATCAGGACACAGATTGAGGATTATCAGGGACACAGATTGAGGATTTTAGTTGCCCTTGAGAATGTGGTGGTGAGCCGCTTTCTTGAACCGCTGCAGTCCGTGTGCTGAAGGTACTCCCACAGTGCTGTTAGGGAGAGAGTTCCAGGATTTTGACCCAGCGACGATGAAGGATCGGCGATATACTTCTATGTCAGGATGATGTGTGACTTAGAGGGGAACTTGGAGGTGGTGGTGTTCCCATGCGTCTGCTGCCCATGTCCTTCTAGGTGGAAGAGGTCGCGGGTTTGGGAGGTACTGCCGAAGAAGCCTTGGCGAGTTGCTGCAGTGCATCTTGTAGATGGTACACACTGCAGACACGGTGCGCCAGTGGTGGAGGGAGTGAATGTTTACGGTGGTAGAGGGGATGCCAATCAAGCGGGCTGCTTTGTCCTGGATGATGTCGAACTTCTTGAGTGTTGTTGGAGCTGCACTCATCCAGGCAAGTGGAGAGTATTCCATCACATTCCTTACTTGTACCTTGTAGATGGTAGAAAGGCTTTGGGGAGTCAGGAGGTGAGACACTCACCGCAGAATCCCTAGCCTCTGACTTGCTCTTGTTGCCACAGTATTTATGTGGCTGGTCCAGTTATGTTTCTGGTCAATGGTGACCCCCCAGGATGTTGATGGTGGGGGATTTGGCGATGATAATGCCATTGAATGTCAAGGGGCGGTGTTTAGACTCTTGCTTGTTGGAGAAAGTCATTGCCTGGCACTTCTGTGGCGCGAATGTTACCTGCCACTTATCAGCCCAAGTCTGAACGTTGTTCAGGTCTTGTTGCATGCGGGCATGGACTGCTTCATTATCTGAGGAGTTGTCAATGGCACTGAACACTGTGCAGTCATCAGCGAACATCCCCATTTCTGACCTTATGTTGGAGGGAAGGTCATTGATGAAGCAGCTGAAGATGGTTGGGCCTGGGACATTGCCCTGAGGAACTCCTGCAGCGATGTCCTGGGCCTGTGATGATTGACCTTCAATCACCACAACCATCTTCCTTTGTGCTCGGTATGACTCCAGCCAGTGGAGAGGTTTCCCCCCGATTCCCATTGACTTCAGTTTTACCAGGGCTCTTTCATGCCACATTCGGTCAAATGCTGCCTTGATGTCAAGGGCAGTCACTCTCACCTCACCTCTGGAATTCAGCTCCTTTGTCCATGTTTGGACCAAGGCTGTAATGAGATCGGGAGCTGAGTGGTCTTGGTGGAACCCAAACTGGGAATCAGTGAGCAGGTGCCGCTTGATAGCACTGTCGATGACACCTTCCATCACTTTGCTGATGATTCAGAGTAGACTGATGGGGCGGTAATTGGCCGGATTGGATTTGTCCTGCTTTTTGTGGACAGGACATACCTGGGCAGTTTTCCACATTTTTGGATAGATGCCAGTGTTGTAGCTGTACTGGAACAGCTTGGCTAGAGGTGCGGCTAGATCTGGAGCACAAGTCTTCAGCACGATAGCATGATGTCAGGGCCCATAGCCTTTGCTGTATCCAGTTCACTCAGTCGTTTCTTGATATCATGTGGCGTGAATCGAATTGACTGAAGACTGGCTTCTGTGATGGTGGGGACCTCAGGATTAGGCCGATATGGATCATCCACTCGGCACTTCTGGCTGAAGATGGTTGCAAACGCTTCAGCCTTGTCTTTTGCACTCACGTGCTGGGCTCCACCATCACTGAGGATGGGGATATTCATGGAGCCTCCTCCCGTTAGCTGTTTAATGGTCCACCACCATTCACGACTGGATGTGGCAAGGCTGCAGAGCATTGATCTGATCCATTGATTGTGGGATCGCTTAGCCCTGTCTATAGCATGCTGCTTCTGTTTTTTAGCATGCATGTAGTCCTGTGTTGTAGCTTCCCCAGGCTGGCACCTCCTTTTTAGGTACACCTGGTGCTGCTTCTGGCATGCTCTTCTACACTCCTTATTGAACCAGGGTTGGTCCCCTGGCTTGATGGTAATGTAGAGTGAGGGATATGCCGGGCCATGAGGTTACAGATTGTGGTGGAATACAATTCTGCGGCTGCTGATGGCCCACAGCACCTCATGGATGCCCAGTTTTGTGCTGCTAGATCGGTTCTGAATCTATCCCATTTAGTATGGTGGTAGTGCCACACAAGACGATGGAGGGTGTCCTCAGTGTGAAGACGGGACCGTCTCCACAATAACTGTGCGGTGGTCACTGTTGCCATGAACAGATGCATCTGCGACAGGTACATTGGTGAGGATGAGGACAAATAAGTTTTTCCTCTTTCTTGTTGGTTCTCTCACGACTTGTCGCAGGCCCAGACTGGCAGCTATGTCCTTCAGGACTCGGCCAGTAAGTGGTGCTCCCGAGCCACTCATGGTGATGGACATTGAAGTACATTCTGCGCCCTTGCTACTCTCAGTGCTTCTTCCAAGTGGTGTTCAGCATGGAGGAGTACTGATTCATCAGCTGAGTGAGGGCGGTAGGTGGTAATCAGCAGGAGGTTTCCTTGCCCATGCTTGACCTGCAGCCATGAGACTTCATGGGGTCCAGAGTCAATGTTGAGGACTCCAAGGGCTACTCCTTCCTGACTTTACCGCCACCCCTGGACGGTGATGGAGGAGTTCGGGACATTGGCGGAGAGGTATGATTCTGTGAGTATGACTATGTCAGGCTGTTGCTTGACTAGTCTGTGGGACAGCTCTTCCAATTTTGGCACAAGTCCCCAGATGTTGGTGTGAGGAGGACTTTGCAGGGTCGATTGGGCTGGGTGTGCCGTTGCTGTGTCCGTAGCTGGTGCCGAGGTCGATCTGGTTTCATTTTTATTGTTTTGTTTTGTAGCAACTGAGCAGCTTGCTAGGCCATTTCAGAGGGCAATTAAGAGTCACATATTGGCCAGACCAGCCGATTTCCTTCACTAAAGGACATTAGTGAACCAGATGGGTTTTTACAACAATCTGATAGTTTCATGGTTACCATTACTAGTAATTATTCCAGATTTAGTTAAATAACTGAATTTAAATTCCCCAATTGCCGTGGTGGGATTTGAACTCACGTCTCTGGATCATTAGTCCAGGCCTCTGGATTATTAGCCCAGTGACATTACCACTACGCTACCGTTCCCATTACATCGGATATACAGCACAGAAACAGGCCATTCGGCCCAAGCAGTCCATGCCAGCGTTTATGCTCCAATCGAGCTTCCTCCCATCCTTCCTGATCTAACTCTATCAGCATAACCCTCTATTCCCTTCTCCCTCATATGCTTATCTAGCTTCCCCTTAAATGCATCTGTACTGTTCACCTCAACTACTCCCTGTGGTAGCAAGTTCCACATTCTCACCACTCTCTGGGTGAAGAAGTTTCTTCTGAATTCCCTATTTGATCTCTTGGTGACTATCTTATATTGATGGCCTCTAGTTTTGCTCTTCCCCACAAGTGGAAACACTCTCTGTGTCTCAGCTATGAAAACCGTTCATAATTGTAAAGGCCTCTATTAAGTCACCCTCAACCTTCTCTTTTCAAGAGAAAAGAGACCCAGTCTGTTCATCCTTTCCTGATCGGTATAATCTCGCAGTTCTGCTATCATCCCTGTAAATCAGTTTGCACCGTCTCAAGAGCCTCTTTATCCTTTTTATAATATGGCGACCAGAGCACTTGGAGTACTGTGGTTTAACCAAGGTTCGATACAAGTTTAGCATAACTTCTCTACTTTTCACTTCTATCTCTCTAGAAATGAACCCTAGTGCTGGCTTTGCTTTTGTTATGGCCTTATTGACCTGCGTCACAACTTTTCTGTTTTTCTTTGAATAGTGTGATGTGATATTTTACACCCATCTGAGAGGGCCTTAATTTCATGTCTCATCCAAAAGACAGAACCTGCCATAATGCAGCACTCCCTCAGTGCTGCACTGAAGTGTCGGGCTGGATTACGGGTTGGAGTCTCTGGAGTGGGCCTTGAACACACGACGTTCTGACTCAGTGACAAGAGTGCGACCACTAAACCAAGGTGACAGCTCCTTCACGGAGCCAGCACAGGCCACAAGGGTTGAATGGAGCAAAGAACAGGTAATGTGTTTATCTGTCTGGCTCTTTCTGTGAGCTGCCACAGGCACAATGGGCCGAATGGTCTCCTTCAGTGCCATAAACTGGTCTGATTCTGATTCAAAGCAGCTGCAGTACCGCGAGAGGCCTACAGGTGGTGGTGGTGAGCTACAGGAACACTGATCTCAGCAGTGCCACCAGGAGGCCTACCCTGGAACTGCAGCGCCTTCACTTCATGCATTGTAAATTTTTGTAACATCGTGAAATTGGAGCAACTATTACCTCGCTGAGTGAGTGAACTCACCACACAAAAAACAACTTACATTTATGTAGTCCTTTCAAAATACATCCCTAAGGTGCTTCACAGTAGCGTTATCAGACAAACTGTCCTGATAATCTTCAATCTGTGTCCCTGATAATCTTCAATCTGTGTCCTGATAATCCTCAAAATGTGCCCCTGATAATCCTCAATCTGTGTCCTGATAATCCTTAATCTGTGCTCCTGATAATTCTCAATCTGTGTCCCTGATAATCCTCAATCTGTGCCCTGATAATCCTCAATCTGTGTCCTGATAATCCTCAATCTGTGTCCTGATAATCCTCAATCTGTGTCCTGATAATTCTCAATCTGTCTCCTGATAATCCTCAAGCTGTGTCCTGATAATTCTCAATCTGTCTCCTGATAATCCTCAATCTGTGTCCCTGATAATCCTCAATCTGTGCCCCTGATAATCCTCAATCTGTGTCCCTGATAATCCTCAATCTGTGTCCCTGATAATCTTCAATCTGTGTCCTGATAATCCTCAAAATGTGCCCCTGATAATCCTCAATCTGTGTCCCTGATAATCCTCAATCTGTGTCCCTGATAATCTTCAATCTGTGTCCTGATAATCCTCAAAATGTGCCCCTGATAATCCTCAATCTGTGTCCCTGATAATCCTCAATCTGTGCCCCTGATAATCCTCAATCTGTGCCCCTGATAATCCTCAAAATGTGCCCCTGATAATTCTCAATCTGTGTCCCTGATAATCCTCAATCTGTGTCCCTGATAATCCTCAATCTGTGTCCCTGATAATCTTCAAACAGTGTCCCTGATAATCCTCAATCTGTGCCCCTGATAATCTTCAAACAGTGTCCCTGATAATCCTCAATCTGTGTCCCTGATAATCCTCAATCTGTCTCCCTGATAATCCTCAATCTGTGTCCCTGATAATCCTCAATCTGTGTCCCTGATAATCCTCAATCTGTGTCCCTGATAATCCTCAATCTGTGCCCCTGATAATCCTCAATCTGTGTCCCTGATAATCCTCAATCTGTGCCCCTGATAATCCTCAATCTGTGTCCCTGATAATCCTCAATCTGTGCCCCTGATAATCCTCAATCTGTGTCCCTGATAATCCTCAATCTGTGTCTTTGATAATCTTCAATCTCTGTCCCTGATAATCCTCAATCTGTGTCCCTGATAATCCTCAATCTGTGCCCCTGATAATCCTCAATCTGTGTCCCTGATAATCCTCAATCTGTGCCCCTGATAATCCTCAATCTGTGTCCCTGATAATCCTCAATCTGTGTCCCTGATAATCCTCAATCTGTGTCTTTGATAATCCTCAATCTATGCCCCTGATAATCCTCAATCTGTGTCACTGATAATCCTCAATCCACAACTCCTGCCGCAATGTCCAGGGGCTGTGATGATTGACCTTCAACCACCACAACCATCTTCCTTTGTGCTAGGTATGACTCCAGCCAGTGCAGCATTTTCACCCCGATTCCCATTGACTTCAATTTTACTAGGTCTCCTTGATGCCACACTCAGTCAAATGCTGCCTTGATGTCAAGGGCAGTCACTCTCACCTCACCTCTGGAATTCAGCTCCTTTGTCCATGTTTGGACCAAGGTTGTAATGAGGTCGGGATCCGAGTGGTCTTGGCGGAACCCAAACTGGGCATCAGTGAGCAGGTTATTGGTGAGTAAGTGTCGCTTGATAGCACTGTCGCTGACACCTTCCATCACTTTGCTGACAGGGCATAGTCTCAGGATAAGGGGTCGGCCATTTAAGACCGAGATGAGGAGTAATTTCTTCACTCAGAGGGTTGTTAATCTTTGGATTCTCTGCCCCAGAGGGCTGTGGATGCTGCATCTTTGATTATATTCAAGGCTGAGATACAGATTTTTGGACACTAGAGGAAGCAAGGGCTATGGAGATTGGGCGGGAAAGTGGAGTTGAGGTCGATGATCAGCCATGATCTTATTGAATGGTGGAGCAGGCTCTAGGGGCTGTATGGCCTACTCCTGCTCCTATTTTGTATGTTCTTGTGAAGTTTGACAGGAATTGTGTGACACGAAGCAAGAGTGACCCTGACAGGAAGTGTGTGTATATGGAAGACTTTGAATATATTCCCGATGTGATTAACACTGGATCAATGTTGTGTTATTCTTAACATTTTTTGCTGTATCTCTTTTGCCCCCCTAATATCTTTTTAATCTGTTTCAGTAAATTCCTCTACTCCCAGGCCCCCTTTTCCCTGCAGACCTGTACGGTTTGTTGATATTTCTTATTCCCATTTTCATTGCCCCGTTGATTCATTCTGGGGACTTTGTTTAGTTTACGGTTATTTTTGGGAGTCTATATTTATCTTCAATAATCTACATTAGTGCAGGTTTAAATCAGATCCAATTTACTTTCACAGATTCCTTTCAGTAATATTTCCCAGTTCATTTCTTTCAGTTCATCTCCTTCTTTTAAAGTTTGTCTTGAAACAAAGAGGCACCGATATTGAAAGTTAATTTTACAAAGTCTGTGCCGCCTTCTCCCCGATGCAGTATTGAGTGAAGAGGTGGGTCGGAAGCTACAGTGGGACAGGAAGGCTGCTATAAACTAGACTCACACAGCATCAAACACACAGCTCAAGATGCAATTACATTTATTATTGGCTGAGAGACTAAGTCAGTACAGTCACCACAGGCAGTGACTGCGGCTACAAACAAATCGAGGCACTGAATCCACTCCTGGAAAGGATCTGTGGAGCATCGCCGGATTCTTCTAACTGCAGCCCAGTTTGTAGGAGCAAATGAAAGGATATTGTTGATCACAGGGCTGATCATTCCAAAGATCTCGAGAATCTGGAGAAAGAAAAATTGAATCTAACATTTACCCATCAGTGAATCAGACAGCTATTTGTCTAATTGTTCCATCCTTTCTCTTTTGCGACAGTCAGGGCAGAATTTTCATTGACCCGTGGAGGCGGGTTTGGAGGCGTGTGGGGGGTTAAAATTGCGAAAACTGGCGGGTGGGCACAAGCCCGCCTCCATCCCGCCTCCACGCAATTTTCATTAAATCGTGTCTGCTGGTCCCGACTCTGTCCCGCCTCCAAGAGGCGGGATAGGCTGTTAAGGCCCTTTACAAGCACTAAATTGCCTCTATAATGCCATTTTGAAAGGCCTTTGTGATTTTAACCCTTTTTCCACGTGACGCACGCCTGTTCTGAACCACGAATGTGAAACCTGGCGGTAGCACATTTGGATCGCTGACTATCAGCTGCAGCTCAACCATGAAATAGGAGATGTGATCAGCCATCATTTGCAGTTGGCAGGACTTTGTTGTCTGAGGTCTGGGGGAACTGGCATAACCACAGCTGTGGAAGTTTGGAGCCTGACACCCATCTCCAGTGTGACCTCTTGGGAAACCCCTCTCGCCACCTTGACTGAACGCTTCCTCAACTGAGGCATATACCAGAAGCATGGGAACCATTTATTTCCTTTCCTCCTGGACATCAGATTCGGACGAAGACCAGCCGTGGCAGCAGCAGAACCATGAACAACAGCACCACCAGCAGCAGCAGCATCAACAGGAGTGCCAAGCTGCTCCTCACCCACCTGAAACTGCACAGGCCAGAAGGCACCAGCGCGCGACCACATTGCTGCCCGAGATGCAAGGGACGCACGTGACCAGATTTGCTTAGCCTGCACAATCAAACACTTTTGCCTCGCACCTTCTTATCAGACCATTGACAATGGCCAGGAACCTGCGGATTCCTATCACTCTGACCACCGTACTGACAATTGCAAGTCGCCCTAAGCCCTCAATGTGGAAGTCCCATTTGCGAAATGACAGACGCCACAACTTCAGCAGTTTGCCAGCAGAATTTTTAATCACACCAAGCAAGTGCTGGCATTTCAAGATTAAACACAACATTACACCCAAGTGACTACCCTTGTGACTACTTGTGCATTATTTTTCTGTAACGTGTGCTCTTAGTGGTGCTTCCCCTGTGGCTTCAGCAGATGTGGAGGCCCCTTGCTCACTTTCTTGCTGCTCCTGCCTCGACACCTTTGGCGGGCGTCCTCTGGGGTTGCGAGCCTGTGAGGGCTCGGCAACAGTCTGCTGCTCCTGCGGCTGTGCAGGGGTTGAGACGCCCATCTCAGTTGGGTGAGGACTCTGGTGGGGCTCTGACCAGAGGGCTTTGCAGTGGCTTGGTCATGTGAGCGCTTGGAGAGGAGCCCCCACTTCCTTGTTGTCTGCCACCAACATCCCTCTCATGGGTCAGCCCCACCTCAGCGCTTGCAAGTGGATTGAGAGCACCTTGCTGCACATCAGGGGGGCCATGGGGACCCGTATCTGCACTGGAAGTCCTACTCAGAAGGACTTCCATGAAGGTCTGGTTTCTGTGTTCAATAGATGACCATCGTTCCTCAAGCAATGCCAGTCTATTCTGAACAATGACCATGTTTTCTACACTCTGGCGACTTATCTCCTCCATAGCCGTAGCCATCCTCTCCTCTACTGTAGCCATCCTCTCCGTGGTGATGCATTCATGCGCCAATGACTCCACAAAGGCTCTGCTCATGTTCGCTATGGACTCCTCCATTCGCTCCACACTCGCAGCGACCCTGGAGACAAAACCTGCCAGAGACTCCTGCATCTGTTCCTGGAGTTCCAGCACCGCTGATCTTATGGATGGACCCAGAGGCAGAGGGTCAACATGCAGCTGAGCCGAGCTAGGAGAGTCCTGCGCCCTCCGACTAGGACTCTCCACTGCTGTCCCTGTCTCCACTATCTGCTGATGCTCACTTGTGAGCTGTGATACACCAGGTGACAACACTACTCTATCTCGCGATGTTCCCTCCGAGGTGTGAGTGTCTGCGCTGGTGCTGGGTGCGCTGAATTCTGCTGACACGGCGCCCTCAGAGGTTGCAGCTTCCTCTGAGGAGTGGTGAGGCTCATGCTCTTCCTCCTGGACGGTGGGGAGGCTGGTTGCGATGGTCCTGGGGGGAGTAAAGGAAAGAGTCAGAGATGTGATGCCAAGGTTACATGCACATTGCATATTGCAGATGATCATAAATCCATCTGTTAGAGCTTCAGATTCATTATCAGCGACTCATGCAATGTCAATGAGAGAGATGGAACACTATTCTGTCACCAGCTTGCTGTGATGCACCCGTCTGTCCGTCCCCCACTTGCGTATCGTCCTCCACTCCCACGATCTCCAGGACCGCATCCTCCCAGGGTGTGAGCTGGGCTAATGAAGGTGGCCCTCCTCCTGTCCTGGCTCTTTCCCTTTTATTGTGAGCTCTCTTTTCCTGCAATGAGAGAGACAAGTGGAGTTTGAGTGAGATTGAAGGAGTGAGTGCAGAGAATCCATAGCATCGATGCTTAGAAGGAGACAAAGATGGAGTGAGGTGGCAGGACCAAGGGCCCTCCCTGTGTGTTGTAAGTTGTTTTCATAGCATGACAGTGATAGGGAGTGTGAGGGCTGCATAGTCGAATAGTAAGGTGAATGTGACCATAGAGGAAGAGGGAATGGGTAAGGGTGCATGGATGTCAGTGTCAAGTGGGATATGGAGGAAGAGGTTGCTAAAGCTGAGTGCTGGTGAGGAGAGGCAATGGGGATCAGATTGAGGGTGAAGGGAAAGTCATACTCACTTTTGCAGTGCGTAGAAGGTCATGAAACCTCTTCCTGCACTGAAGCCAGGTTCTGCGGGTTATGGACAAAGAGTTGACCTCCTGGGCGACCTGGACCCACACAGCCTTGGTCTGCTGGGGAGGCTTCTTCCTCCCTGAGGAAGGGAAGAGCACCTCTTTGTTGGCTCTTGCTCCCTCCACTAAAGCTTGCAGGGCAACGTCATCGAACTTGGGAGCAGACCTGGGTCTTTGGCTGGCCATTCCTCCTGCAGTTGCCTCTAAGATACAAGTCCAAAAGGTTGGCAGTCTGCAGAAGAAGCAAGGCTTGTTGCAGACCTTAAATGCAGCAGCAATGATGACGTCATCGGAGGCGACTTTCAGACTGGAATAACTCATTGGCCATGGGTTCCCACACGTTGGAACTCAATTGGCCAATTAAGTTAAAATCGCATTATTCTCCCACATTGATCGAGATTCGGGTGGGCAACACGAAAAGCGGATAACACGACCCCAACCCACTCCAGTATCAAAATCCAGCCCTCAGTGTCTGTGATCCATTAATTTTACCTGTCTCTTGATCCATGAATTCACCTTGTAAATAAAGTGAGGCACTTCCTGTTGTGATGCCGTGTGCACTCAGTCAGTGTGTGTCTCACTGAAATCTGGAAACCTCACAATATTCAGTGGGGGTTTGGACAGTTCCTGACTGAAGATGCTGAGCTCACCCTGGGCTGGGTTTCCCAGTGTGGGGTGGACAGCAAGGCCTCACCACCAGGGCCAAACAGTCACCTTCCCCACTGCACGGACTTCACACGATTGGAGCAAAGGCTGTGATTTCTGGAGTTAGAATCTCTGTGTCCAGATTATATCACTTTAAATCTGGGAATTGAACCCCCTGTGGAAAGAGGGAGGGACACTTGGTGTATCAGTAAAGTGAGGTCCGGATACAGGAAGGTTAAATAATTTTCTGGGAATGTTGTGCAACCAAAGAGTGAAGTTCTGCCCAATGGGAGAACGGCTCCAGCCCGGTACGTTTCAGGATCAGCTCATTAAATGTGGGCCAATTATAACTAAGGTCTCAGTTTAGCCTCATCACTGGAGAATCCACAGAGATGGAAATTGAACAGAGGGAGAAACTGCAGTGTTACAGCCAGTGTACGTTCCTCTAACTGCAGTGTTACACCCAGTGTACGTTCCTCTATCTGCGGTGTTACACCCAGTGTACGTTCCTCTATCTGCAGTGTTACAGCCAGTGTACGTTCCTCTAACTGCAGTGTTACACCCAGTGTACGTTCCTCTATCTGCAGTGTTACACCCAGTGTACGTTCCTCTATCTGCAGTGTTACACCCAGTGTACGTTCCTCTATCTACAGTGTTACACCCAGTGTACGTTCCTCTATCTGTGGTGTTACACGCAGTGTACGTTCCTCTATCTGCAGTGTTACACCCAGTGTACGTTCCTCTATCTGTAGTGTTACACCCAGTGTACGTTCCTCTATCTACAGTGTTACACACAGTGTACGTTCCTCTATCTACAGTGTTACATCCAGTGTACGTTCCTCTATCTACAATGTTACACCCAGTGTACGTTCCTCTATCTACAGTGTTACACCCAGTGTACGTTCCTCTATCTGCAGTGTTACACCCAGTGTGCGTTCCTCTATCTGCAGTGTTACACCCAGTGTACGTTCCTCTATCTACAGTGTTACACCCAGTGTACGTTCCTCTATCTACAGTGTTACACCCAGTGTATGTTCCTCTATCTGCAGTGTTACACCCAGTGTATGTTCCTCTATCTGCAGTGTTACACCCAGAACACGTTCCTCTATCTGCAGTGTTACACCCAGTGTACGTTCCTCTATCTACAGTGTTACACCCAGTGTACGTTCCTCTATCTACAGTGTTACACCCAGTGTACGTTGGTCTATCTACAGTGTCACACCCAGTGTACGTTCCTCTATCTGCAGTGTTACACCCAGAACACGTTCCTCTATCTGCAGTGTTACACCCAGAGTACGTTCCTCTATCTACAGTGTTACACCCAGTGTACGTTCCTCTATCTGCAGTGTTACACACAGAGTACGTTCCTCTATCTGCAGTGTTGCACCCAGAGTACGTTCCTCTATCTACAGTGTTACACCCAGTGTACGCTCCTCTATCTACAGTGTTACAACCAGTGTACGTTCCTCTATCTGCGGTGTTACACCCAGTGTACGTTCCTCTATCTGCAGTGTTACACCCAGTGTACGTTCCTCTATCTGCAGTGTTACACCCAGTGAATGTTCCTCTATCTACAGTGTTACACCCAGTGTACGTTCCTCTATCTGTGGTGTTACACCCAGTGTACGTTCCTCTATCTACAGTGTTACACCCAGTGTACGTTCCTCTATCTGCAGTGTTACACCCAGTGTATGTTCCTCTATCTGCAGTGTTACACCCAGTGTACGTTCCTCTATCTGCAGTGTTACACCCAGTGTACGTTCCTCCAGCTACAGTGTTACACCCAGTGTACGTTCCTCTATCTGCAGTGTTACACCCAGTGTACGTTCCTCTATCTGCAGTGTTACATCCAGTGTACGTTCCTCTATCTGCAGTGTTACACCCAGTGTACGTTCCTCTATCTGCAGTGTTACACCCAGTGTACGTTCCTCTATCTGCAGTGTTACACCCAGTGTACGTTCCTCTATCTGCAGTGTTACACCCAGTGTACGTTCCTCTATCTGCAGTGTTACACCCAGTGTACGTTCCTCTATCTGCGGTGTTACACACCGTGTACGTTCCTCTATCTGCAGTGTTACACCCAGTGTACGTTCCTCTATCTGCAGTGTTACACCCAGTGTACGTTCCTCTATCTGCAGTGTTACACCCAGTGTACGTTCCTCTATCTGCGGTGTTACACACCGTGTACGTTCCTCTATCTACAGTGTTACACCCAGTGTACGTTCCTCTATCTACAGTGTTACACCCAGTGTACGTTCCTCTATCTGCTGTGTTACACCCAGTGAACGTTCCTCTATCTGCAGTGTTACACCCAGTGTACGTTCCTCTATCTACAGTGTTACACCCAGTGAACGTTCCTCTATCTACAGTGTTACACCCAGTGTCCGTTCCTCTATCTACAGTGTTACACCCAGTGTACGTTCCTCTATCTAGTGTTACACCCAGTGTACGTTCCTCTATCTGCAGTGTGTGACCCGTGTACATTCCTCCATTGAGCAGCTTTACCTGGGAGGTGGTCAAACTGATAAAAGCGGCAGGAAGTAGAGCTCGGTCAAAGTCTAAAACTCAACCACACTGAGTCCAGTTTGAAGCTCATTAATCTCAGTCGATCTATTCATTTGTCTGGAATTAATTTCCATAAAAACACTGTTACACTTTGCAGCATCAACTTACGGAAATGATACACACAGCTCTCTTTTCCTTGATAATTATCGGGTTGACCCATACTCCAGTTGGTAAAATCTGTTGCTGATCCATCAGTCCAAAGGAAAGTCCCCTCCTGAGGAAATTTACAATCATAATTTAAACATGTATATTTCTGTTACAATAAACAATTTGTGATATAACCTCTCAGACAACGTTACCTTGTAGATGTCATTCAAACCGAGCCAAGTATAAGGATTTGATGCGTCTTTTGCATGAATCATCCGTCGAATGAAGTCGTCCTGTTCTTGCGAGTGTATGGAGGCAAGATGGCCGCCTGGAGCCAGTGCTCGGCAGTGCAGCTTTAAATAAAAATAAAACAGACCATTTGTTGTTTTTCACCGTTTTACATTGACTATATTCAGTTCTGTCGCTCCATGTAATATGTTTAATGTTGAAACATTCTGTTCTTTTGCTAAAGGTGAACAATAAAACATACAACCTGCTGTTATATGTCCATGAGCTCTCGATATGGACTGACTCCAAACTTCACTGTGGATTAAGTGAATAGTGGGACGCTGGCACTGGATACTGGGGAACAATCTCATGGGGGTTCAATGGCTTCAAACCACCAGATTGAAGTTTCAGCAGCTTCTGTGCATCAGCTGACACTGGGCTGGGCTTGTGGTTGAATGTTCTGTGGGCTATCGGGCATTGTTTCCCCTCTTCTCCCCAACCTTTATCCATACAGCTGCTGTCAATACAGATGTTGCAGTCCACATCACTGCAAAGTGACCACGCCCACACTGACAGATTTATCTGGCCATCCTGTGCCATGTGGGAAGTCCAGGATGCTTCTCGTGTCCTGGACAACCACATGAGCAGGAAGTGTCGTCAGCTGGAGGAGCTCGAGCTCGGGTTTCAGAGCTTGAGCAGCGGCTGGCGTCACTGCAGTGCATCCACGAGGCTGAGAGCTATGTGGATAACACGTTTCAGGAGGTGGTCACCCTGCAGCTTAAGAGTTGGCAGGCAGAGAGTTAATGGGTGACGGACAGACAGACAAGGAGGACCAGGCAGGTAGTGCAGGAATCCCCTGAGTGCATCTCGCTCTCTAACCAGGTGAATACTGGTGAGAGTGATGGTTCCTCTGGGGAGTATAGCCAGAGCACCATAGGTGGCTCAGGGGGTGGGTGGAGGAGGATGTTCAGAAAAGCAATAGTGATGGGGGATTCATTAGTTAGGGGAACAGACAGGCGTTTCTGCACCGCAGATGTGACTCCAGGATGATGTGTTGCCTCCTTGGTCAAGGATGTCACTGAGCGGCTGCAGGACATTCTGAGGGGGGAGGGTGAACAGCCAGAGGTTGTAGTCCATATCGGTACCAATGACATAGGTAGAAAGAGAGATGAAGTCCTGCAGGCAGATTTTAGGTACCTGGGAAAGAGATTATTAAGCAGGACCTCAAAGGTTGTAATCTCCAGATTACTCCCGGTGCCACACGCTAGTGAATACAGAAATAGGAGGATAGAGCAGATGAATGCTTGGCTGGAGAAATGGTGCAGGAGGGAGGGCTTTAGATTCCTGAGGCATTAGGACCAGTTCTGGGGGAGGTGGGACCTGTACAAGCCAGGTTGCAACTCAACAGGGCCGGGACCAATATCCTCGCGGGGAGGTTTGCTCGTGGTGTTGGGGAGGGTTTAAACTAGCTTGGCAGGGGGATGGGAACCTGAGTGTAGATTCAGAAGGGAGAGAAGCAAAACTGGAAATGGAAGGCAGTAAATTAGTAAGTGAGTTTGCAAGGCAGAGGGAACAAAAGTTGGAAAATAGGCAACAAAGGGGTTTGGCAGTGCTTAATGGTATATACTTCAGTGCAAGGAGTCTAGTGAATAAAGCACAGACAGACGTGTGGAAGTATGATATCATAGCTATTACTGAAACATGGCTGAAAGAAGGGTAGGAATGGTAGCTCAACATTCCTGGTTACAGGGTTTTCCGACGAGTTAGAAAGGGGATATAAAAGGACGCTGGGGGGGGATTTTCAGTGGGTGGGGGGCGGGGACTGGTCGCAATATTGGTTAAAGAAACAATTACAGCTGTGAGGAGGGACAATATCTTAGAAGAATCATCAAATGAGGCCATATGGGTATAACTGAAGAACAAAAAGGGCAATCACACTGCTGGGAGTGTACTGTAGACCCCCAAATAGTCAGATGGTGACAGAACAGGAAATATGTAGGCAAATTTCTGAGAAGTGCACAAACAATAGGGCAGTAATAGTAGGGTATTTCAACTACCTGAATATTAACTGGGATAGAATCAGTGTAAAAGTTAGAGGGTGCAGAATTCTTAAAATGCATTCAGAACTTTTTTTTAGCAAATACGTGCAAGCTTAACAAGAGAGGGGGTGGTCCTGGACTTAGTTTTAGGGAATGAAGCTGGGCAGGTGGAAGGGGCATCAGTGGGAGAGCATTTTGGTGGGGTAGTGATCATAATTCAGTTAGATTTAGCGTAGTTATGGAAAAGGGACAAAGATAAATCAGGAGTTAGGGTTCTCGATTGGGGAAAGGCCAATTTTACCAAGCTGAGATGTGATTTACCAAAAATGGATGGAAACAGTTACTTGAAGGTAAATCAGTGTCAGAGCAGTGGGAGGTATTCACGGAGGAGATAGTGAGGGTTCAGAGCAAATATGTTCCCACAAAGAAAAAGGGTGGGACTCCAAAATCTAGAGACCCCTGGATGTCAAGGGATATACAGGGTAGGATTAGGCAAAAAAGGGAAGCTTATGCCAGATACCGAGAGCTAAGTACTGCAGAAAGCCGAGAGGAGTATGGGAAATGCAGGGGTGAAATTAAAAAGGAAATTGGGAAAGCAAAGAGAGTGCATGAAAAAATATTGGCAAGTAAAATCAAGGAAAACCCAAAGATGTTTTATAAATACATAAAGAGCAAGAGCATAACTAAGGAAAGAGTAGGGCCTATTGGAGACCAAATATCTAACCTGTGTTTGGAGGCGGAACACGTGGGTATGGTTTTTAATGAATACTTTGCTTCTGTCTTCACAAAAGAGGGGGGCGAGGCAGATATTGTAGTTAAGGAGGAGGATTGTTAAATATTAGATGAGATAAACATAGTGAGAGGGGAAATATTAAGGGGTTTAGCATCTTTGAATGTAGATAAATCGACAGGCCCAGATGAAATGTATCCCAGGCTGTTAAGAGAAGCAGAGGAAGAAATAGCGAAGGATTTGACCATAATTTTCCAAACCTCTCTGGCTACAGGCAAGGTGCCGGAGGACTGGAGGACTGCTAAAATTGTAAATTTGAGGTCATCCATTCACCAATCACCTCTGTGCTGACTGACCTATATTGGCTCCCAATTAAGCACGCCTCGATTTTAAAATTCTCATTGCAAATCCCTCCATATCTCTAACCTCCTCCAGCCCCACAACCCCCAGGGATATCAGCGCTCCTCTAATTCTGGCCTCTTGAACATCCATGAATTAAATTGCTCAACCATTGGTGGCTGTGCCTTCAGCTGCCAAGGCCCTAAGCTCTGGTATTCCCTCCCTAAACCTCTCCACTTCTCTTTCCTCCTTTAAGACGCACCTTAAAACATACCTCTTTGACTAAGCTTTTGGTCATATGCTCACATTTCTCCTTATGTGGCTTCTTGTCAATTTTTTTTAAACACTCCTGTGAAGCGCCTTGGGATGTTAAAGGCGCTATATAAATACAGGTTGTTGTTGATTAAAAAGGGAGAAAGGGATAGACCTAATAATTATAGGCCAGTCAGCCTAACCTCAGTAGTGGGCAAATTATTGGAAAAGATTCTGTGGGACAGTATTAATCGTCATTTAGAAAGGCATGGAGTAATCAAGGACAGTCAGCATGGATTTGTTAAGGGAAGGTCGTGTCTGAATAACTCGATTGAATTTTTTGAGGAGCTAACAAGGAGGGTCGATGAAGTTGGCACGTTTGATGTATTCTGCAGGGATTTTAGCAAGGCTTTTGACAAGGTCCCAGATGGCAGACTGGTCAGAAAAGTAAAAGCCCATGGTATCCAAAGGAAAGTGGCAATTTGGATCCAAAATTGGCTCAGTGGCAGGAAGCAAAGGATAATGGTCGACGGGTGTTTTTGTGACTGGAAGGCTCTTTCCAGTGGGGTTCCGCAGGGCTCAGTACTAGGTCCCTCACTTTATGTGGTATATATCAATGATTTCGATTTCAATGTATTGGCATGATTAAGAAGTTTGCAGATTAAACTTCTGGGGTTGTTCTTAGAGCAGAGATGGTTGAGAGGAGATTTGATAGAGGTGTTCAAAATCATGAGGTGTCCAGACAAAGTAGATAGAGAGAAACTGTTCCCATTGGCGGCAGGGTTGAGAACTAGAGGACACAGATTTAAGGTGATTGGCAGAAGAACCAAAGGCGTTATGAGGAAAAACTTTTTTACGCAGCGAGTGGTTAGGATCTGGAATGCACTGCCTGAAAGGGTGGTGGAGGCAAATTCAATCGTGGCTTTTAAAAGGGAATTGGATAAGTACCTGAAGGAAACAAAATTGTATGGCTATGGGGAGAGGGCAGGGGTGTGGGACTAGCTGAAGTGCTCTTGCAGAGAACTGGCACAGGCTTGATGGGCTGAATGGCTTCCTTCAGTGCTGTAATCATTCTATGATTCAAAAATTGGGCATGTGGTTGATAGTGAGGAAGAAAGCTGTAGACTGCAGGAAGATATCAATGGTGGTCAGGTGAACAGAAAATTGGCAAATGGAATTCAATCCAGAGAAGTGTGAGGTAATGCATTTGGGGAGTGCTAACAGGGCAATAAATGGTAGGATACGGAGAAGTGTAGAGGAACAGAGGGACCTTGGAGTGCATGTCCACAGATCCCTGAAGGTAGCAGGACAGGTAGATAAGGTGGTTAAAAAGGCATATGGGATACTTTCCTTTATTAGCCAAGGCATAGAATACAAGAGCAGGGAGATCATGCTTGAACTGTATAAAACACTAGTTAGGCCACAGCTAGAGTACTGCGTACAATTCTGGTCACCACATTACAGGAAGGATGTGATTGTACTAAAGAGGGTACAGAGGAGATTTACAAAGATGTTGGCAGGACTGGAGAATTTCAGCTATGAGGAGAGACTGGATAGGCTGGGGTTTTTCTCCTTGGAACAGAGGAGGCTGAGGGGAGACTTAACTGAGGTGTATAAAATTATGAGGGGCCCAGATAGGAAGGAGATATCTCCCTGAGCAGAGAGGTCAATAGCCAGGGGTCATAGATGGTAGAAGGATTAGAGGGGAGTTGAGAACTTTTTTACCCTGTGGGTGGTGGGGCTCTGGAACTCACTGCCTGAAAGGGTGGTAGAGGCAGAAACCCTCATCACATTTAAAAAGTACTTGGATATGCACTAGAAGTGCTGTAACCTACACGACTACGGACCAAGAGCTGGAAAGTGGGATTAGGCTGGATAGCTCTTCTTCAGCCGGCACGATAGGCAAATCATGTCTAACGAACTTAGTTGAATTTTTTGAGGCAGTAAGGAACGTGGCAGATAAGGAAGAGTCTCTGGATGTTATTTATATGAACTTCCGGAAGGCATTCGATAAAGTTCCACATAAGAGACTGCTAACAACATTTAGAGCACATGGAATTGGAGGCAACCTATTGGCTTGAATAGGGAATTGTTTGAGGTAGAACACAGATTAGGGATCATGGGTATGTACTCAAATTGGCAGGATGTGACCAATTGTGTCCCCAGGGATCTGTACTTTTTCACTTTCCTTTTTTATTTGTTCATGGGAGTTGGGCATCGCTGGTAAGGCCAACGTTTATTGTCTGTCCCTAATTGGCCTGGGGAAGGTGGTGGTGAGCCGCATTCTTGAACCGCTGCAGTCCTTGTGGTGAAGGTACTATATTTATAAAAGAATTAGATGAAGGAATAGAGAGCCGTAGCTCTAAGTTTGCTGATGACATTTAGTTAGGTGACACAGTAAATAGTGTAGATAAAAGTAGAAAGTTGCAAAGGGATGTTGTTAGATTAGGTGAGTGGGCAAAACTGTGGCAGATGGAATTCAATGTGGAGAAGTGTGAGGTCATCCACTTTGTCTGAAGAAAGATAGATCAGAATATTATCTAAATGGTGAGAAATTAGGAACTATGAAGGAGCAGCAGAGAGATTTAGGAGTCCAAGTACAGAAATCACTGAAAGCTAGTGGACAGGTACAAAAAATAATTAAAAAGACTAAAGGCTAAAAGCGCAGATTCACCAGAATGATACAGTGGTTAAAAGGGTTAAATTATGAGGACAGGTTGCTCCGACTAGGCTTGTATTTCTTGAGTATAGAAGATTATGGTGTGATCTAATTGATGTGCTTAAGATGATTAAAGGAATTGCTCGGGTAGATAGAGAGAAGCTTAAAATTAGAGCTCGGCCGTTCAGGCGTGATGTTAGGAAGCACATGTTCACACAAAGGGTAGTGGAAATCTGGCACTCTCTCCCAAAAAGCTGTTGAGGCTGGAGTTAATGGAAAATTAAGCAAGGGTATTAAGGGTTATGGAACCAAGGCGGGTAGATGAGTAAAGATACAGATCAGCCATGATCTATTTGAATGGCGAACAGGTGCGAAGGGATGAATGGTCTGCTCGTGTTCCTATGTTCCACACATCACCCCTGTGCGCGCTGAGCTACATTGGCTACCGGTCCAGTAATGCCTCGATATTAAAATTCTCATCCTTGTTTTCAAATCCATCCATGGCCTTGCCCCTCCCCTATCTCTCTAACCTCCTCCAAATGCTTTGTATTTGTCTTCATGAAGAAGACACAAAAAACATTCTGGAAATAGTGGGGAACCAAGGGTCTAGTGAGAATGAAGAACTTAAAGAAATTAGTATTAGTAAAGAAATAGTACTGCAGAAATTAATGGGACTAAAACCCAACAAATCCGCTGGACCTGATGGCCGACATCCTAGGGTTTTAAAAGAGGTAGCTACAGAGAAAGTGCAGGCATTGGTTTTGATCTTCCAGAATTCTAGATTCTAGAATGGTCCCCGTGGATTGGAAGGTAGCTAAAGTAACCCCGCTATTCAAGAAAGGAGGGAGAGAGAAAACAGGGAAATATAGGCCAGTTAGCCTGACATCAGTAGTCGGGAAAATGCTAGAATCTATTATTAGGGACGTGGTAACAGGACACTTAGAAAAATCAAAATATGATTGGGCAGAGTCAACCTGGATTTCTGAAAGGGAAATTGTGTTTGACAAATCTAATTGAGTTTTGAGGTTGTAACTAGCAGGCTAGATAAGGGGAAACCAGTGGATGTAATGTATTTGGATTTTCAGAAAGTATTCGATAAGATACCACACAAGAGGTTATTACACAAAATTAGGGCTCATGGGATGGGGGTACTATTCTCACATGGATTAAGGATTGGTCAACGGACAGAAAACAGAGAGTAGGAATAAATGGGTCATTTTCGGGTTGGCAGGCTGTAACTAGAGGGGTACCCCAAGGATCAGTGCTTGGTCCTCAGCTACTTACAATCTACATCAATGACTTAGATGAGGGGACGAGTGTAATGTATCCAAGTTTACTGACAATACAAAGCTCAGTGGGAAAGTAAGTTGTGAGGAGGATGCAAAGAGGCAGCAAAGGGATAAAGACAGGTTAAGTGTGTGGGCAAGAACATGGCAGATGGATAATAATGTGGAGAAATGTGAAGTTATCTACTTTGATAGGAAAACCAGAAAAGCAGAATATTTATTAAATGGTGAGAGATTGGGAAATGTTGGTATTCAGAAGGACCTGGCTTTCCTTGTACACGAATCACTGAAGATTAACATGCAGGTACAGCAAGCAATTAGGAAATGGAAATGATATGTTAGCCTTTATTTCAAAAGGATTGGAGTGTAAGACGTTAGAATTCTTACTGTAATTATATAAGGCCTTGGTGAGACCACACCTGGAGTACTGTGTACAGTTTTGGTCTCCTTACCCAAGGTAGGATAGACTTGCCTTAGAGGGAGCACAACGACTGATTTCTGTTATGGGGGGATTGTCCTATGAGGAGAGATTGAGGAGACTAGCGGGTAAAAATTCGGTTGTATTGCGCCTTCCGTTAGCGCGGCGCGCCAATGCCTCCCGCGAAATTCAGCAGATGTTAGCGCCGGCGGAAACCATTAGCGCCCCGCGGTGCTGCGTCACCGGCGATGATTTCATCGCCGGTGCACAGCGTCCCGCTCGTGCCCCAGCCGCGATCTTCGGTAGCGCCCCCTGACTTAACTCCGGACGCAAAGTCAGACGGGGTTAAGGGGGTATACCTGTGGCCGGGGCGGCGCTAATTAAAGGCGAGGTGGTGGGCGGCCATTTTTGCTGCTGGCCGCTTACCACTACCTGCCCCCGTTGCCGTCCCCGGCCTTCTCTTCAGCCCCCCCCCCGCGGAGTGCCGGCTGTGCTCCGTGAGCCCGGCACTTCTCTTGAGTGCCGGGCTCTTTTGCTGGCACTCTGATCCCTCATGGCCCCGGGTCACATTGCGCATGGCCCCTCCCCTTTAAGTAGGGGAGGAAGGCCTGCAGTACCGCGGCGTGATGTCCGCAGCACCGTCGGGCCGTGATATTCCCTCACAGCGCCCCAAGAGGGAGGCGGGGCGTTTCCAGTAGCGCCCCGCATCCCTCTTGGGAAGCAACCGATGTATTTCGGCCGCGGGGGCGCTAATTATTTCAGGGCGCTAAAAGTAGCGTACCGGTGAAGTTAGCGCCCCAAAGGGGGCACGACTCAATTTTTCCCCCTAGGCCTATATTCCTTAGAATTTAGAAGAATGAGAGGTGATCTCAGTGAAACATAAAATTCTTACAGGGCTTGACAGGGTGGATACCGGGAGAATGTTTACCTTGGCTGGGAAGTCTAGAACTAGGGGTCACAGTCTCAGAATAAGGGATCGGCCATTTAGGACTGAGATGAGGAGAAATTTATTCACTCAAAGGGTTGTGAATCTTTGGAATTCTCTAATCCAGAGGTCTGTGGATGCTCAGTCGTTGAGTATATTAAATGCAGAAAGCGATAGCTTTTCTTGGATATTAAAGGAATCAAGGAATATGGAGACAGTGTGGAAAAGTTGAGTTGAGGTAGAAGATCAGCCATAATCTTACTGAATGCCGGAGCAGGCTTGAAGAGCCAAATGGCTTCCTCCTGCTCCTATTTCTTATGTTCTCATGTTCTTATGTTCTTATATCCAGCCCTACAACCGTCCGAGATCTCTGCACTCCCCCAATTCTGGCTTTTTGCACAACTCTGATTTTCAGTGCTCAACCATTGGTGGCCGTGCCTTCAGCTGCCTCAGCCCAAGCTCTGTAATTCCCTCCCTAAACCTCTCTGACTCTCTTTACCCCTTCAAGCCGTTCCTGAAAACCTACATCATTGACCAAGCTTTTGGTCACCTACCCTGGTGTAACTGGGTGGAGCCTGTACGATGCAAGCTCTGCCCATTTGTAGCTGAATTTTGCATGAGGTCCTACAATCGGCGTAGGACCCAATTTGCATATTTAAGTAGGTTCAGGCCTGTTTCAGGCGGGCGGGCTGCTCGCCCATTTTCAGGCCCGGCTGAATATTGCGTTGGGCGGGCTTTGGGCATCAGAGGGGCGATCGAGGTGTCCCCCTACCGCCTGTTTCTTAAGTGCAAAATGGACAGGTGTGAGTTGACTTTCTCCCCCAATAAATTAAATTCCATTTTTATTTAATAGCATTCTGGAATTTGTCCATTATTCTGTGAAAACTAAATGAGTGGCCTTCATTTTTCTTTACCTATATTTTCATAGTTTTTGCATTATAAATGTTGACGTAAAAAGTATGGACAGGAAATGCAAGCTATATACATGGTTTTAGTAATATAGAGATCATTACTTCCTTCAAATATTTTAAAGGGAATGTGTGGGTAACGAACTCTCCCGAAAGCAGTAATACAAGTAGAATAAATATCATGGAATTCCTAAACAGTCTAAAAGGGCTCAAAATAAATTGGCCACAGGTATACAATTTATCTTGCTAATATCACATGGGAGAATTTAAATACAAATAGACAAATATTGCCCAATAGGAAGGGAGCAAATGAATTGACCTGGGGAGACATTACAGACCCATTCAATGAAAGTGACCTGGGAAGACCATTCAATGTAAAACCAACAAACATTGGATGCATCTTGTCGGCTTTTGAAAATGTCTGAAAACTTAGCTGAACGGATACAGGTTTTTCACACTATCTTCCTTTTTAGAAACACTGAGGAACAAAGCCAATAATTTAAAATGGAGACTCCAGGGACTTACCTCAGCTTCTATCCAAGTCTTTTTCTGAGGGACAAACTGGTAACAATAACCAAAATAAAATCTGCCGTCGAAACAATATCCGCTCCCAAGGACGTCACGTTTTTCAAGGTTCTGATCCTGATCCGTCTCTGTCTCCAGTTGCCCATTCTCCAATGTTCCACTCCGAGTATCAAAGTCAAAATCAAAACCTGCAGTTAAAGGGAATTAGACTAAACAAGCTGCAATAATCACCACAGCAATCCCCAAACCTTCAAAGTTTCTGATTTGTGAGGCTAGAAATTGATGGGCACACAGTGGGGTGGAGCCTGCACAGGGGGCGGGACTTGCACAGGGGGCACGGCTTTTCACCTTCCTGCACAAACCTGTCCTCACACACCATGTTTGTTTACATAGAATTATATAGAAGTTACAGTCCAGAATCAGGCCATTTGGCCCAACTAGTCAATGCCACAGGAGCCTCCTCCCTCTCTATTTACTTCCTCTAACACTATCAGCATATCATTCTATTCCTTTTCCCCTCGTGTGCTTATCTAGCTTCCCCTTAATGCATCTATGCTGTTCTCCTCAACTACTCCATATTGTAGCAAGTTCCAGATTCTCATCACTCTCTGGGTAAAGAAGGTTCTCCTGAAATCCTTATTGAATTTATTGGTGACTATCTCATATTTATGACTCAAACTGGAAATGTTCATTAACTTTGCTTCAAATTTCCACACCTCCTTTGTCTTAACATGATCCATCGACAACTCTTTCCTTCCTCGGCTTCTCCATCTCCATTTCTGGGGATAGGCTGTCAACCAATATCTATTATAAACTCACTGACTCACACATCTTT
The DNA here is from genome assembly GCA_030390025.1 of Squalus acanthias. Lineage (NCBI taxonomy): Eukaryota > Metazoa > Chordata > Chondrichthyes > Squaliformes > Squalidae > Squalus > Squalus acanthias. The sequence goes on along the minus strand of JASTWF010000077.1, from coordinate 1,145,997 downwards.
CCTGCCCTTTCCCTTTCAGTATTCCAAAAGGACTGTATCCTCACAGCACATTGGTCCACTCTTTCATCACCCTTAACACATGCTCCCTTTCCCACAGCACCATCCAAAACATGCACAGGAGATACAACACCTGCCCTTCCAAATCAATGACACTGAGCTTGAGTGTCTCAAGCAAGAGACATTTCCTACAGATGCAGTTATCTGGGACTATCTTACAGTCCATAAATTCCCATATTCTACAGTCCTGATACACTGCCTATGCTGCCATTTGTAATATTTATTTATTTATATATTTATTGTTAGCAGTAATTTACATCTAAAGCTGTTAGAATCATTTGACCCTACCTGCCACATCACTGATGAGCAATGCACTCAGCAGCAAAACCGTCACCAGCATCATGTCTGCAGTGAAGTTCCTTTCCTCAAACCTGAAACACAACAAAACGATTCAACATTAGCCTCAAGGCTTCAAGTAAACTGAGGGTTTTCTTGCCCTTTACCCCTTTTCCTTTACCCCTTTATCCCTTTACCTTTTTACCTTTACCTTTTTACCTTTATCCCTCTCTCTCTCCCAGTTGTCTGATGTGATGAGGTTTCGAGTGCTACTGCATGTGTATATATAGCAGATTGTGGAGATCTTTGGAACCATTGGAATCAGATCCAATTAGCTGGACCATTAATGATGTCAAAATTACTGCTGACCAATCAGTGACTGGCAGCTCAGAACAGGCGGGACTGGAACCCACTGGATTGTTTTGTGAGCTACACATGAGATTGCACAAGGTGGCACTGTAACTGCTGACTGAGAAATGGAAACTGCAGTCACGCTTCCTGACCCAGTAATCAGCCTGTAAGTGAATGCATTTATGATATTAGGATTTAATGAATATTATCAATGAGAACATTTAGGATTTGGTGACCATTATATTGAGGTGAAGACCCCAAAGATAAAGTGATAATACTCACAATCATTTGAGAATTTTTATACAGGACAATCCAATCCCTTTTGTAATAGATCTGAACCCCATCTATTCCCCCGTTTCTCACCATGGCGGAAGGTCTCCTTCATGTACTGGCTGCAGTGAGATTGTAATCTGTTTGTAAAGAATAGTATAGTAGACTCATGACTCAAGTCAGAACATGTGGAGTCAGGGGACAAGAGGCAGAATGGAGAGCAAGCTGGCTACAAAATAGAAAACAGAGAGTAGGGGTTAAAGATAGTTACTCAGACTGGCAAAAGGTGGGAAGTGGTTCCACAAGGATTGTTGCTGGGACCACAGTTTTTCACCATTTACATCAACAATTTTCACTCAGGAATTGGAAGTACAATTTCTAAATTTGCGAGCGAAACCAAATGGGGGGTGTAGTTAATACAGAGGAGGACTGAGACAAAATACAGGACATTAATAAACTGGCAAAATGGTTGTGTAATTGGCAAATGAACTTCAATATCGATAAGTGTGAGGTGCTACAATTTAGTAGGAAGAATAAGAACGTAAGAAATAGGAAATAGGAGCAGGAGCAGGCCATTCGGCCCCTCGAACCTGCTCCACCATTTAATGAGATCATGGCTGATCTGAGTTTGGCCTCAACTCCACTTTCCTGCCTGCTCCCCATAACCCTTGATTACCCTGTTGCTCAAAAATCTGTCTATCTCAGCCTTGAATATATTCAATGACTCAGCTTCCACAGCTCTCTGAGATATAGAATTCCAAAGATTCACGACCCTCTGAGAGAAGAAATTCCCCCTCATCTCCGTCTTAAATGGGCGACCCTTTTTCTGAGACTGTGTCCCCTCGTTCTAGAGTCCCCCACAAGGGGAAACTTCCTCTCAGCATCTACCCTAACCAAACCCCTCAGAATCTTATGTGGGAAAAATTCAGTATCGCCCCGTTTGGGGCACAATTATCGGCTGTGCGCAAAGTTTAGCGCCTGGCGCTAATTATCGCCTCCAACTGCAAACTTGGATTTATCGCCCCTGGAGGTGATTGGAGCGCTAACTCAGGCGCTACACACCTGTCTTAAGGCACAAAGTCCGAGGAGCGAGGCGCTAACTCAGAGCACTGGCGAAGCTCATGTGATGTCAGTCAGCATTGGAACACAGACACAATGGCGCCGGCCAGTTTTTAAAGGGGAGGTTTGAACTTGCTCTCCATCCACATCCTGCTCATTACAGCCTTGAATCTCGGCCTGGAGAGACCTGTACATCAAATCTGCTGGAAAGAAAAATGGAGAGAAACAGGGAAAGAGCTCAGAGTGCAGCCCCCACAGTCTCTTATAAATCGATGCAAGGAAGGGCAATTCAAAATGAACCTGCAAAGAGCTGCTCAGTACCCAAAACTCCTTCACACAGCGTTGAATCTCTCCAGAAGTCTCTCTCTCTCTCTCTCAGAATGCGTGGTGCAAAAATGTCACCAACAAAAAAGGCAGGATGCGGTCGCCTTTAAATAGCGCTCCCCCATCCCTTCCTGACTGCAAAATGCTCCCCTCAACCTGTCGTTGCTAGCGGCAGGCGGTAAGGCAGGGGGTGCCACTTAATATCCGCTCTGGGGCGCTACCGGGGCGTTGCACATTCGACTGATGTCACGATCTGCTGGCGCAGGAGATCGTGGCGGTAGTGTTTAGTGCCGCCGCAAAATGCCTGGTCAATTTCGCGAGAGGCGCAGATATCGGCGCGCCCGGGCACTAGTTGTTTGTGCCCCATTAACGCGCTCTTAAGGCACTAATGGGAGGCGCAGACCAACTGAATTTTTCCCCCTATATGTTTCAATAAGATCACCTCTCATTCTTCTAAACTCCAATGAGTATAGTCCCAACCTGATCAACCTTTCCTCATAAGACAACCCTTCCATCCCAGGAATCAACCTAGTGAACCTTCTCTGACCTGCCTCCAATGCAAGTATATCCCTCCTTAAGTAAGGGGACCAAAACTGTATGCAGTACTCTAGGTGTGGTCTCACCAGCACTCTGTACAGTTGTAGTAAGACTTCCCTACCTTTATACTCTATCCTCCTTGAAATAAAGGTCAACATTCCATTTGCCTATGAGGAACTCCCAGATCCCTCTGTACTGCAGCGTTTTGTAGTCTCTCTCCATTAAATTAATATTTTGCTTTTTTATTCTTCCTATTAAAGTGGATAACCTCACATTTTCCCACATTATACTCCATCTGCCAAATTCTTACCAACTCACTTAACCTATCTATATCCCTTTGCAGACTCTTTGGGGGAGAAATTCGGTCTCGCCCCGTTTGGGGCACAATTATCAGCCAGGCGCAAAGTTTAGCGCCTGGCGCTAATTATCGCCTCCGACTGCAAACTTGGCTTCTATCGCCCCTGGAGTGATTGGAGCACTAAATCAGACACTACACACCTCTCTTAAGGCACTAACGCCAAGGAGCGAGGCGCTACCTCAGAGCGCTGGCGAAGCTCATGTGATGTCAGTCAGCAATGGAACACAGACACACTGGCGCCAGCCAGTTCTTAAAGGGGAGGGTAGATCTTGCTCTCCATCCACACCCTGCTCATTGCAGCCTTGAATCTCAGCCTGGAGAGACCTGTGCATCAAATCTGCTGGAAAGAACAATGGAGAGGACCCAGTGAAAGAGCTCAGAGTGCAGCCCCCACAGTCTCTTATAAATCGATGCAAGGCAGGTCAAATCAAAATGAACCTGCAAAGTGCTGCTCAGTACCTAAAACTCCTTCACACAGCATTGAATCTCTCCAGAAGTCTCTCTCTCTCTCAGAATGTGTGGTGCAAAAATGTTGCCGACAAAAAAAGGCAGGAAGCGGTCGCCTTTAAATAGCGCTCCCCCAGTCCCTTCCCGACTGCAAAACGCTCCCCTCAACCTGTCATTGCTAATGGCAGGGGTAAGGCAGGGGGCGCCACCCAAAATCCGGTCCGGGTCGCTATCGGGGCATTGCACGCTCGACTGACATCACAATCTGCGGGTGCAGGAGATCGTGGCGGTAGTGTTTAGCGCCGCCGCAAAATGTCTGGTCAATTTCGCGAGCGGCGTAAACATCACCGCGCCCGGGCGCTAGTTGTTTTGTGCCCCATTAGCGTCCTCTTAGGGCGCTAACAGGAGGCGCAAAGCAGCCGAATTTTTTCCCCTTTATGTCCTCCTCACAACTTGCTTTCCCACTTATCTTTGTATCGTCCGCAAATTTGGCTACAATACACTCGCTTATTTCTTCGAAGTCATTAATATAGATTGATAATAGTTGAGGCCCCAGCACTGATCCCTGTGGCACCCCACTAGTTACAGATTGCCATCCTGAAAATGACCCATTTATTCTGACTCTCTGTTTTCTGTTAGTTAACCAATCCTCTATCCAATCTATTATATTAACCCCAAAACCATGAGCTCTTATCTTATGCAGTAACCTTTTATATGGCACCTTGGCGAATGCCTTTTGGAAATCGAAATACACTACATCTACTGGTTCCCCTTTATCCACCCTGCTCATTACCTCCTCAAATAACTCTAATAGATTTGTCAAACACTATTTTCCTTTCATAAAACCATGTTGACTCTGTTTGATTGTATTATGATTTTCTAAATGCACTGCTACTACTCCCTTAATAATGGATTCGAGCATTTTGCCAATGACAGATGTTAGGCTAACTGGCCCATTGTTTCCTGCTTCTGTCTCCCTCCTTTTTTGAATAAGGGTGTTACATTTGCGGTTTTCCAATCCGCTGGGACCTTGCCCTAATCAAGGGAATTTTGGTAGATTACAACCAACGCATCCACTATCTCTGTAGCCACTTCTTTTAAGACCCTAGGATGCAGGCCATCAGGTCCAAGGGACTTGTCAGCCTTTAGACCCATAAGTTTGCCTAGCACTTTTTCTCTAGTGATTGTGATTGTTTTAAGTTCCTCGCTCCCTTTTGCCCCTTTATTTTCTACTATTACTGGGATGTTTTTAGTGTCCTCTACTGTGAAAACAGAAACAAAGTATTTGTTCAATGCCTCTGCCATTTCCTTGTTTCCCGTTATTATTTCCCCAGTCTCGTCCTCTAAGGGACCAACATTTACTTTAGCTACTCTCTTCCTTTTTATATACTTGTAGAAGCTCTTACTGTCAGTTTTTATATTTCTTGCTAATTTACTGTCATAAGCTATTTTCTCCCTCTTTATTATTTTTTTTAGTCATCCTTTGCTGGTTTCTAAAATTTTCCCAATCTTCTGGCCTACCACTAACCTTTGCATCATTGTATACCTTTTCTTTCAATTTGATACCATCCTTAGCTTCCTTGGTTAGCCATGGTTGTTCATCTTTCTCTTCGAGTCTTTCTTTCTCATTGAAATATATCTTTGTTGAGAGTCATGAAATATCTCTTGAAATGTCTGCCACTGCTTTTCTACCATCTTACCTTCTAATCTATTTTCCCAGTCCACTTTAGCCAACTCTCTCCTCATACCTTTGTAATTGCCTTTATTAAGTTTAATACTCTAGTTTCAGATCCAAGTTTCTCACCTACAAAGTGAATGTGGAATTCATACATGTTATGATCACTCTTCCCGAGAGGATCCTTTACTATGAGATCATTAATTAACCCTGTTTCATTACACAATTCCAGATCTAAAATAGCCTGTTCCCTGGTCGGTTCCACAACATATTGTTCCAAGAAACTGTCTCTATGAACTCATCCTCAAGGCTGCTTTTGCCAATTTGATTTGTCCAATCTATGTGAAGATTAAAATCGCCCATGATTATTGCAGTACCTTTCTTACAAGCCCCCATTATTTCTTGATTTATACTCTGTCCTACAGTGTAGCTACTGTTAGGGGGCCTACAGACTACTCCCACCAGTGCCGCCTTTCCCTTACTATTTCTTACCTCCACCCAAATTGATTCTCCATCTGGAACTTCCGAGCCAAGTTCATTTGTCACTGTTGTACTGATCTCATCCTTTATTAACAGAGCTACCCCACCTCCTTTTCCTTTCTGTCTATCCTTCCGAAATGTCAAATACCCCTGAATATTCAGTTCCCAGCCTTGGTCACCTTGCAACCACATCTCTGTGATGGCTATTAGATCATACCCATTTATTTCGAATTGTGCCGTCAATTCATCTATCTTGTTACGAATGCTGCGTGCATTCAGATAAAGAGCCTTTAATTTTGTCTTTTTATCATTTTTCCCTACTCTGACCCTATTTGCTGGTGCACTCTTATGTTTGTACATTCTGACCCTTCCTGTCGCACTCTGGTTTTCATCGCCCATATCCCTACCCTGCACTATTGACCTGTTCTTTCTCTTTAACTTTCTAAATTTCCCCTCGCTTGAACCCTCCTGCCTCCCACTATTTAGTTTAAAGTCCTATCTACAGCCCTAGTTATTCAATTTGCTAGGACACTGGTCCCAGCATGGTTTAAGTGAAGGCCGTCCCAACGGAAGAGCTCCCTTTTTCCCCAGTACTGGTGCTAGTTCCCCATGAATCTAAACCCATTTCTCCCACACCAATCCTTGAGCCACGCATTCATCTCTCTGATCTTATTGACCCGATATCAACTTGCTTGTGGCTCAGGTAGTAATCCAGAGATTATTACCTTTGTGGTTCTGCTTTTTAATTTAGACCCCAGCTGCTCATACTCCCTCAGCAGAACCTCTTTCTTCGTCTTACCTATGTTGTTGCTTCCTACGTGGACCATGACAACTGGATCCTTCCCCTCCCACTCCAAGTTCCTCTCCAGCCCCGAGGAGATATCATTAACCCTGGCACCGGGCAGGCAACACAGCTTTCGGGACTCACGCTCTTGGCTGCAGAGAACAGTATCTATCCCCCTAACTCTACTATCCCCTACCACTAAGACATTCCTTTTTACAGCCCCCACTTGAATGGCCCCCTGTACGACGGTGCCGTGGTCAGTTTGCTCATCCTCCCTGCAGTCCCTGCTCTCGTCCACACAGGTTGCAAGAACCTTGTAACTGTTGGACATGTGCAAGGGCTGAGGCTCCTCCAATGCTACCTCCTGGATCCCCATACCTACCTCACTCGCAGTCACACACTCCTGTCCCTGACCACGGCCCAAATCTGAAGTATTTTTTTTATTCGTTTATGGGATGTGGGCATCGCTGGCAAGGTCAGCATTTATTGCCCATCCCTAATTGCCCTTGAGAAGATGGTGGTGAGCTGTATTCTTGAACCGCTGCAGTCCGTGTGGTGAAGGTACTCCCACAGTGCTGTTAGGTAGGGAGTTCCAGGATATTTACCCAGCGACGATGAAGCATTGGTGATATACTTCTAAGTCAGGATGGTCTGTGACTTGGAGGGGAACTTGGAGCTGGTGGTGTACCCATGTGCCTGCTGCCCTTAAACCTATGGGGTGTGACTGCCTCCTGGAACAAAGTGTTCAGGTAACTTTCTCCCTCCCTGATGTATCGCAATATCCAGCTCATCAACTCTGAGCCGAAGTTCCTCGAGCTGCAGACACTTACTGCAGATGTGGTCGCCCTGGATCATACTGTCTCAGAGACTCCCCTAGCGGTTTCAACGCACGCCTCATGACTCTTCGGCTCACCCTAACCCGGAACCAGTGCGCTATGGTCATCAGTGCGTACGCCCCAACACTGGAAGCCACAGACGAGACCAAAGAGGAATTCTACTCCAGCCTCGAACAATCCCTGTCCCGAGTCCCAAAGGGCGACAAGCTGATCCTCCTTGGAGACTTTAACGCTTGATTTGGAAAGGACCCAAGGCCCTACCCCACTGCGGGCCAAGAACGGAGAGGTACTCATCAAGGACAGAGAGGCAGTCAGTGCCCGCTGGAAGGAGCACTTCGAAGATCTCCTTAATCACGACTCTGTCTTCGACGCGAGTGTCCTCAACTCCATCCCGCAGCATGCTACCCGCCACCATCTCAGCACAACCCCAGCCCGGCATGAGGTTGAAAAGGCCATCCGACAACTGAAGAACAACAAGGCCTCAGGAGCAGATGGAATCCCCGCCGAGGCCCTAAAGCATGGCAGAGAAGCACTACTGGGGCGAATTCATGAACTAATTTCTCTTAAATGGAAGCAGGAGAGCATGCCAGGGGATCTCAGAGACGCCGTAATTGTGACTATCTCCAAGAAAGGCGACAAGTCCAATTGTGGTAATTACAGAGGAGTTTCCCTGCTGTCTGCCACAGGGAAAGTCATTGCAAGAATCCTCCTCAATCGCCTTCTCCCAGTGGCCGAAGAGCTCCTCCCAGAGTCGCAATGCGGATTCCGCCCACTAAGGGGCACAATGGACATGATCTTCACCGCACGTCAATTACAAGAGAAATGCAGGGAACAGCACCAACCGCTGTACATGGCCTTCTTTGATCTCACAAAGGCCTTCGACACTGTCAACCGTGAGGGATTATGGAGTGTCCTCCGCAAATTCGGCTGCCCTCAAAAGTTTGTCACCACAGTCCGCCAGCTTCACGATGACATGCAAGCCGTGATCCTGACCAACGGTTCCACCACAGACCCAATTCACGTACAGACCGGGGTCAAGCAAGGCTGTGTCATCGCACCAACGCTCTTCTCGATCTTCCTTGCTGCAATGCTCCATCTCACCCTCAGTAAGCTCCCCGCTGGAGTGGAGCTAATTTACAGAACAAACGGGAAACTGTTCAACCTCCGTCGCCTCCAGTCCAGATCCAAGGTCGTCCCATCCTCTGTCGTCGAATTACAGTATGCAGTCAACGCTTGCGTCTGCGCTCACTTGGAGGTTGAACTCCAAACCATCGTCAACACCTTCACCGAAGCGTACGAGAACATGGGCCTTACACTAAACATCCATAAGACAAAGTTCCTCTACCAACTTGCCCCCGGCACACAGTACTGCCCCCCAATTTTCAAAATCCATAACAAGCCCTTGGACAACGTGGACCACTTTCCATACCTCAGAAGCCTACTGTCAACAAGGGCAGACGTCGACGACGAAGTCCAACACCGCCTTCAGTGTGCCAGTGCAGCCTTCGGTCGCCTGAGGAAGAGAGTGTTTGAAGACCAGGACCTCAAACCCGGCACTAAGCTCATGGTCTACAGAGCAGCAGTGATACCCGCCCTGCTGTATGCCTCAGAGACATCGACCATGTACAGCAGGCACCTCAAAGCACTGGAGAGGTACCACCAACGCTGCCTCCGCAAGATCCTGCAAATCGATTGGCAGGATAGGCACACCAACGTCAGTGTTCTTGCTCAGGCCAACATCCCCAGCATCGAAGCTTTGACCACGCTCGATCAGCTCCGATGGACGGGTCACATTGTCCGCATGCCCGATACGAGACTCCCAAAACAAGCGCTCTACTCGGAGCTCCGGCACGGCAAGAGAGCCCCAGGTGGGCAGAGGAAACGCTTCAAGGACACCCTCAAAGCCTCCTTGAAAAAGTGTAACATCCCCTCCGACACCTGGGAATCCCTGGCCCAAGACACACAAAGTGGAGGAGAAGCATCTGGGAAGGCACCGAATACCTCGAGTCTCTTCGCCGGGAGCAAGCAGAAGCTAAGCGCAGGCAGCACAAGGAGCGCACGTCAACCCAAGCACCCCACCCACCTGCCCCTTCAACCATCGTCTGCCCCACCTGTGACAGAGACTGTAGGTCCCGCATTGGACTCATCAGTCATCTGCAAACTCATTTTTAATGTGGAAGCAAGTCATCCTCGGTTCCGAGGGACTGCCTAAGAAGAAGAAGGATCATACTGGTGTCCAACAGCTCCCACATGCTACAGCTGCAACACATCATCTGCCCTGCCATCTCTATTGTATTTTATTTAATTAATTACATCAATATCAATCAATTGTCTATTTATAGTTTTTAATCTAGGTAAACTAGGTAATAACCTTGTTTAATTTATTAAATTTATTAAATAAGTTTAGTTAGTTTTAAATTTAGTAATATGCTATAGGTCTTTACTGTAACTTCGCCTTCAGTCCGAAGAGAAAAAAAATACTCACCACCAATCACCTACCTGCTTACCTGTGACGTCACACTTTGATTTTATGTTATTGAATCAGAGTCTCACTGCTCCTCCCCCACTGGCTCTGCTCTCAGACCTCCTCTCGCCGCGCTCTTTATTCTGCTCCCACTGCTGCTCCGGTTCCACCCAGGTCTGCTGGCTCTGCTCAATAAGGAGGCCACATACTCCTTAGAATATAAGGGGGTGAAATTCGGCTCCTTTGCGCCTGCCGTTAGCGCCTCCAGGGGGTGCTAACGGGGTGCAAAGGGGGTGCGATAACCGCGCCTCTTGAGAAATTCGGCGGGGCACTGCTGAGGCGCTAGCCTATAGTGTCGCGCCCCACCGGTAGCGCCCTGGACGACGCGACCCCTTAGCGCCCCACCGCATCCCCTTAGCACCCCGTAGCAGAAATTTGGCTGCGCCCCACAAGGCTGCTGCAGGTAATGTCAGCGCCAGCCTCGCAGGTCGTGAACTGGGCCGATCTCCGCTCACGGGGTGAGGTGCAGCTGTGACCCGCACCGCCATTTTCTTCTTTTGGCCGACCTCCAGTTTGGCTTTTCGTGGCAGCCCTTGGCGTGGTCCGTAGCCGCCACCGCGCAGCCCGGCACCGCATCTCAGTTTCGGGCTGCAGCCACGGCACCACGTCGCCCTGGTGACCCAGTGTGTGCCATCGGAGGCCGTGCAGAGCTCGCAGCGTCCCTCTCCTTTAACGGAAGGGGAGGGGTGGTGAAACGCATCAGCGCTACACAGAGCTCCACTTCCTCTCTGGGGCGGTAAGCTGAATTTAGCGGCCGGTGCGGAACTTCCGCGTCGGGCGCTAAATGTCCGGCGCTAATTCGGTTACCGTCCCCAAATAGGGCGTAACCAAATCTCACACCCTAAATGTCTAAATGGGATGGAGGAGCAGAGGGATCAGTGGGTACAGATACACAGATCACTATAAGTAGTGACGCAGGTTCATAAGGCCATAATAAAAAGCAAAAAAAGCACTTGGGTTTATTTCTAGACAGAATTGAAAAGCAGAGGAGTTATATTAAACTTGTATAGAACCTTAATGAGACCACACTTGGAGTACTGTGAACAGTTCTGGTCTCCATATTATAAAAAGGATGTAGAGGCACCGGAGAACCTGCTCAAAAGATTTACCAGAATGATACCAGAACTAAGAGGTTATACCTATCAGGAAAGATTGATCAGGCTGGGGGTCTTTTCTCCAGAAAACAGAAGACTGAGAGTTGGCCTGGTAGAGGTATTTAAGATTATGAAAGGGTTTGATAGGATCGGCATAGAGAAGATGTTTCCTTACGGAGGAGATCAGAACTAGGGGCCATAAATATAAGATTGTCACTAATAAATCCGGTAGATAATTCTGGAGAAACTTCTTTACCCAGAAAGTGATTAGAATGTGGAACTAGCTGCCACAAATAGTAATTGAGGCGACTCATATAGATGCATTTAAGAGGAAGCTAGATAAATATATGAGGGAGGAAGGAATCGAAGGATATGTTGATGGGGTTAGATGAAGAAGGGGGCGAGGCGGCATGTGTGGAGCATAAACCCTGGCGTGGACTGTTGGGCCGAATGGGCTTTTTCTGTGCTGTAAATGCTAAGTAATACTATGCAATACTGTGTAATTCGGAATCATTGGCACCTTTAAAAAAAGGAGCTGATCGATGTCTGTTCAGAAGGGGGATTGAGGAAAGAGGAGATAACAGAACTGCTTGATGTTTTCCAGGGACAGAACAGAGGGTTGCCTAAACCAACCGATGGTTTGTGAGGGAGTTTATGATAGATTGAAAAGACCTGGACCTTTAACCCATTTGTACCGTCAGCTTCAAAGTCCTCCCCTGGTAACTCCGATAACTCTTATGCCTTGATTTTACGAGCCCGTGCTGAGGACAAGGAGCCAGCGTCTGTGGTGAAATCGGGCACACGAGCCCACCTACCTTAGGCGCTGTGTGCCTCATTTCAGGGTGAAGACAGTTCCTGACTTTTTGAAGACTACACTGGTGCTCAGTACATTGTCTCACAGCCAAAGTGTGTCTCCCAGGGACTGAAATGAATAAGTCACATATAAACCAAGGGCTGTAGTAACCTTCACAGATACTAACCGAGCAATACAGGCAGACATCGCTGCAAGTCCACTTCTATCAGAGATACAATGAGTTTTGAGATGCCAGCAGATTGAGCAGGGAGCTCAACTACAGTTTCCCCAAAGATGGTAGGACGTTCAATTTATGGTGTCTACCAGCAGTCATCTGCTGCTCGTGTCTGTCGAGTGCCAGCTTCTCCTGCAGACAGCAAGACGGTATCTTTGGATTATTTTGCATTTTCCTTTGGCCCTATAACCCTGAAGACAGTGTGAAATGTTACTGGAATATTGGAATAACTTTCCGATCAGCATATCTGGAGCGGCCCCTCAACCCTGGCACATTCTGCAGGGTTCCTTCATTTAAGTATTTTTTGAACAAATTTCCTGTGCATTGTCCTCAGTACCCTCTCTGTGAATGCCACATGTTGTTGAACACACTGGAAACAATCCCAAGTTTGTTACTTCACTGACCAGTGGGACATTGGTGCAAAGAATGACCATCTGTAAATAATGTCATTGTTATATAGTGGTTACGGTAGAGTAGTGGAAATAAAAAGCTGGTCTCAGTAAAAGTGACCATGAAGCTGTAGCATTGTTGTAAAAACCCAACTGGTTCACTAATGTCCTTAAGGGAGGGAAACTGCTGTGCTTGCCCGGTCCGGCCTATATGTGACACCAGACCCTCACCAACGTGGTTGACTCTTAACTGCCCTCAGAGTTGGCCAAGCAAGACACTCAGACGCATCAAAAAACTGTACCACCACATTCTCAGGGCAACTAGGGATGGGCAATAAATGCTGGCCTTGCCAGCAATGCTCACATCACGAGAATAAATTAAAAAATAATCAAACTAGTTACAGTGGAAAAATAAACAAACTGATAACAATGGCCCAGAAATTGATCTCGCTCTGTTCCCGCGGGGGTAAGCCTTCCCCGCGATGTCTCACCTCGCTTATGCTTTTTCAGATCCAGCTCGCACGAACTTGATGTTCCAGACATCAGCTGTGCTGGGCTTGCGTATCCCAGCGGCGTAGTGAATTCGTGCGAGCTGTGGGATCACGTGACTCAGTTAGAGCCAATGGCAGCACACCATCTTCCATTCATAAGTCTCACAGCATGGCTGTGAAATCTATGAATCTTACACCCCCCCAAAATAACAGCTAAACCTCAATTAAATTAAAAAAAAACCCCATCACATTAATAAAATAAGTATAGTTAATTAAATTAACCATTTTAAATAAAAAATTAAATTTTTGAAAAAATTTAAAATCTTTTAAAAAGTTATAAAAATAAACTTACCTGTCTTTAAAGTCTCTAAAAAAGATATACCTGTAATAAAAAATTCAAAAAAATACTTAATTCACTACTTACCTTCTTAAAAGCGGGTCTTACTCCTCCTTTTTACATTTCCAAAATCTTCCCTACTTACCTGCGCGTCCAAAGCATGAAGTGCACAGCGTGCGCGCAGCCTGTAGCGCGCACGCGATGCACCCAGGACCCGCCCCCTTTTCAGAAGAGCAATTGCCGGTTTTCAGCGCATGCGCAGGGCATGCAGAAAACCGGCAATTGGAGTGGGAATACGCGAGAGTACGCAGTGCGTACTCTCGCGTCCCGGGATCAATTTTCGGCCCCATGTGTCATCAGGAGGTGAGTTACACAGAAAAACCTTATGCAAATCAGCTGATGTCAGTACAACAGATAAAGATCAGTCTTGGTCTGTCTACTTGTCAGTGGGAATCAAGGTGTTTCCCAAAACAAACTCACCCACTGCAGAGCGGCTCAAACCAGCTCAGAGTCTGTCCACTCGACTCTCCACGAGCTTTGCCTAACCCTTTCCACCTGCTCCCACAATGAACCCTTCACACTTAATAACTGAAATAACAGTTGGTGATATCAGCGGGACAGACACTGGACCTGATCCTATCACACTCCACCATTCACTGCTGTCTTGACCCAGTTAAGATAAATGGGTTATCTCCTGTGTTAATATTGTGGGGAGAGGAACGTGTGAACCGATTGTCCCACTAATTTCACCAATGGTAACTTCAGGCTTTTATCTTTCCCTCGTGTACGAACTGCTGCGCACCCGTGGGATCGGCAGAAAGCAGCAATTGAAGAAGTAACAGGAAGAGTAGACAAGGACATTGCAGTAGATGTGGAAGCATGGGGGCTTGAAATTGGGCTCTGTAGTGCCCTTTTTTTGGGTGTGACGAGGCCTGTTAAACTAGGAAAATGGCGTCCGCGATGCCCGCACTTACTTCCGACACCTTCGTAAAGGAGTTAGTGCGTGCTTAACTAACGACCGCCGACAGCATGCGGAAAAGATAGATTATGACGTCAATCAACATGTAACACTGATTTCACACCAGTGCTGCCATTTTGGAGCTCCATGCTCCAGCCTACGCCCTTCCTTAACCTTGCACAGCTGGACACAATGGGCCGAAAATTGATCCCGGGACGCGAGAGTACGCACTGCGTACTCTCGCGTATTCCCACTCCAATTGCCGGTTTTCTGCATGCCCTGCGCATGCGCTGAAAACCGGCAATTGCTCTTCTGAAAAGGGGGCGGGTCCTGGGTGCATCGCGTGCGCGCTACAGGCTGCGCGCACGCTGTGCACTTCATGCTTTGGACGCGCAGGTAAGTAGGGAAGATTTTGGAAATGTAAAAAGGAGGAGTAAGACCCGCTTTTAAGAAGGTAAGTAGTGAATTAAGTATTTTTTTGAATTTTTTTTTACAGGTATATCTTTTTTAGAGACTTTAAAGACAGGTAAGTTTATTTTTATAACTTTTTAAAAGATTTTACATTTTTTCAAAAATTTAATTTTTTATTTAAAATGGTTAATTTAATTAACTATACTTATTTTATTAATGTGATGGTTTTTTTTTAATTTAATTGAGGTTTAGCTGTTATTTTGGGGGGGTGTAAGATTCATAGATTTCACAGCAGGTCTGTGAAACTTATGAATGGAAGATGGTGTGCTGCCATTGGCTCTAACTGAGTCACGTGATCCCACAGCTCGCACGAATTCACTACGCCGCTGGGATACGCAAGCCCAGCACAGCTGATGTCTGGAACATCAAGTTCGTGCGAGCTGGATCTGAAAAAGCACAAGCGAGGTGAGACATCGCGGGGAAGGCTTACCCCCGCGGGAACAGAGCGAGATCAATTTCTGGGCCATTGTTAACTGGCATGAACGCTCTTTCCCACAATGCAAAAATAAAAGTCATCACAATTACACATTCCAATCCAAATTTATAAATTCAATCATGCCATAGTGCATACAAAAATAAACTAATCACCATTGTGCAATCCCTTAGTGCCTATCCGTGTACCTTTGCATCAAGTACTGTGGCAACACAAACTGTTTTCCAGCTTTGTGTCAGAGGTCCAAGTTCAGGCTTCCCACCCTCTCTACTAACTCCACGCCCATAATTTATTGGCACTCTCCTGATAAGTTGTCAGTGTTCCAAAGCTTTAGTGAGTTCCGGTCCTCCAGTCCACCAGCACTGTCTCCTGTTGTGTGCAGCCTTCTTCTGGAAGCAGATATAAAGGGGACATATGTAAGAAAGAAGAGTGTGAGATAAGCTGTGACATGGTGCCCAGGACACCAGCAGGAGTTTACACAGTTATTCAAACAGCACAGGGTTCTCTCCGAATCAACCTGATGTGAAAGTGTCAATACACAGCTGTAAGGAACACTGGCCCTGAAAATCCACAGCTTTTCAAGTGCATTCCCAGCAGGAATGTGGGGGAAAGGACTGGGAATCAGGCCTGGATCCGGATCGGCTGGTCGATATGGAAATGATGAATATTCCTGTGGGTTTACAAAGATCAGCATTTGGCAAAGTGTTGTGCATTCTCCCTCATACAGCTAGTCCAAGTTAATAGTGAGGAGCAATAAACAATCTTACTAAAACAACCCATAGAGATGTTGTTACATGTTTGTACACTCAGCTGGTAACCTTGCAGCTTCCTGAAAGGATCC